>CM033469.1:247311512-247513614 GCA_019447015.1 Hymenochirus boettgeri | reverse complement strand
AACGGAGGGAGGAGAAGGGGGAGGGGGGAGCATAGAGGATAAGGAGGCATGTACGACCATGTATGGAAGTAAATCAATTGATAATCTAAAATGTATGTTTACAAATGCAAGAAGTCTGGCTGTAAAAACCGGCGAACTTGAAATAATAGCTTTAAAGGAAAGGTATGATGTAATTGGTATAGCAGAATCATGGCTTAATGATTCACACGACTGGACAGTAAATATTGAAGGATACTCCTTATTTAGACATGGCAGAGTTAATAAGAAAGGAGGAGGAGTATATATGTATGTTAAACAGGAATTGAAGCCAAATTTAAAAGATGGAATAGATGGGGGAGTAAACGATATGGCAGAAACATTATGGGAGGAACTGTGTACAGGAAGCAAGAAGGTAGGTAAATTTAATTGTTGGAGTATGTTATAAGCCACCTAATGTCGGGGAAGAGGTGGAAATGAATCTCCATATGCAGTTGGCAAAGGCTGCTGGTATGGGGCATGTTCTGGTTATGGGGGATTTTAACTACCCTGACATAGATTGGAGTAAGGGAACTGCCAGCACCACAAAAGGTATAAAGTTCTTAAATTTCCTATATGAGCATTTTCTTTCACAGATGGTAGAAGTTCCTACTAGACAGAATGCGTTGTTGGATCTGGTGATATCTAATAACCCTGAGCTCATTTTGGAGATGAGGGTAATGGGAAGCTTAGGGAATAGTGACCATGATATAGTGTCATTTAATATAGGTTGCAAAAAACTAAAGTGCACTGGCTTAACAAAAACGTTTAACTTTAGGAAAGCTAATTTTATGCTGTTAAAGGAATCGCTCCTGCTTATAGACTGGGGGGAACTGTTTCTAGGTAAAGATACTGAGCAGATGTGGACCACTTTTAAAGGGATATTAAACTATTACATTTCTAAATCTGTACCTTTAGGCAACAAGTGTAAAAAAATGAGGTCCACTCCTGCATGGCTTAATGCTCAGGTAAAAAGGGAAATGGAAAAAAAGAAAAAGGCTTTTAAAATTTTGAAAACAGAAGGCACAGAACAGGCTTACAGGGAGTACAAAAGCTGTAATAAAGAGTGCAAGAAAGCAATTAAACTAGCTAAAATAGAAAATGAAATATGGATTGCCGAACAAAGCAAGTCCAACCCCAAAATGTTTTTTAAGTATATAAATGGTAAAAAGATGAGGTCTGAGAATGTGGGACCATTAAATAATGGAGCTGAGGTGGTTGTAGAGGATGCCGAAAAGGCTAATCTGCTAAACAGTTTTTTTGCATCGGTTTTTACTGTTGAGAATCCTTGTCCTTACAGTAGGGATTGTAATAATATGCAGGGAAGAAATGAAGAGTATTCACATTGGCTAACAGAGGATATGGTACGGAAACAATTAGACAAAGTTAATATCAATAAAGCCCCAGGACCAGATGGATTGCATCCTCGGATTGTAAAAGAGCTTAGTTCAGTTCTATCTAGACCATTGTTTCTCATCTTTTCAGATTCGCTTTTGTCTGGGGATGTGCTGCTGGATTGGAAAAAAGCCAATGTAATACCAATATTCAAAAAAGGTAGTCGTTCACAGCCTGGAAACTATAGACCTGTAAGCCTAACATCAGTGGTAGGGAAAGTGATGGAAACTTTGTTAAGGGATCATATCCTTGACTTGACTACTTATTAGTAGTAGTCAGCATGGATTTATGAGAAATAGATCATGCCAGACAAATTTAATTGGTTTTTATGAAGAAGTGAGTAAGAAATTAGATTCAGGCACAGCAGTGGATGTGGTATATTTGGATTTTGCAAAAGCTTTTGATACTGTGCCACATAGGCGACTAATATATAAACTGAGGACTGTTGGCCTTGAAGAAAACATTTGCGGTCCAATAACCAGTTCTCTATCCATGAACAAACAGAGTGGTGGTTAATGGAGCTACATCTATGTGGGCTAAAGTTCTAAGCGGAGTGCCTCAGGGTTCTGTACTGGGGCCGTTTCTGTTTAATCTGTTTATAAATGACTTAGAAGGGGGCATTGAGAGCAAGGTCTCGGTGTTTGCTGATGACACTAAACTATGCAGAGCTTTGGAAACTTCCAATGATGTGCAAGTGCTGCAAGCAGACCTAGATAGATTATCAAAATGGGCAGTAGAATGGCAGATGAGATTCAATGTTGATAAATGTAAGGTGATGCATTTGGGATTTAATAATCCCTGTGCCACCTACACCATAAATAACTCTATGTTAAGTGCATCTGTAATGGAAAAAGATTGGGGGGTTCTGGTAGATAACAGACTTAGCTATAGCAAACAATGCCAGGTAGCAATGGCTAGAGCTAGCAAGATATTGTCTTGTATAAAAAGGGGAATAGATTCAAGAGAGAAAAATATTATTCTCCCTCTTTACAAGGCACTGGTAAGGCCTCATTTGGAATATGCGGTGCAGTTTTGGAATCCCATATACAAAAGGGACATCTTGGCAATTGAGGCAGTTCAGAGAAGGGCAACTAAATTAATAAGGGGAATGGAGGGACTTGAATATGCAGGCAGATTAGACAAGTTAGGGCTGTTTACATTGGAGAAGCGACGTTTGCGTGGGGACATGATAACCTTATACAAATATATTAATGGCCCATACAATGAACTCTCTGGTGCATTGTTTACTAACAGGTCATATCAGAGGACACGTGGACATCCTTTAAGGTTGGAAGAAAAGAAGTTTCATCTTCAGGTTAGGAGGGGTTTCTTTACAGTGAGAACGGTGAAACTGTGGAACTGTCTTCCAGCAGATGTGGTAATGGCAAGTTCATTAAATAGCTTTAAAAAAGGCCTGGATAAGTTTCTAAAACTAAAAAATATTGAGAATTACTGGTATTCATGCATATAGATCTGGTTGATCCAGGGATACTTTCCGATTGCCGTTTGGAGTCAGGAAGGAATTTTTTCCCCCCTTTTTAGCTGGGTTTTTTGCCTTCCTCTGGATCAACTGTTAGGTAGGGTTAAAAAAAAAAAAAAAAAAAGGGTGAATAGGTTGGACTTGATGGACGTATATATCTTTATTCAACCTTAATTACTATGTAACTATGAATCTCCCCCTTGGTATTTTTATTTGCAACTTTTTGTATTTAATTTATGTTTGTGCTTTGTATTACTGCCTTTTACTGTCCATAGCTTACGATCCCAGCACTAGACACCCGGCCTCCTCCCTGCACGGTTGTGAAGAGATCTTCCCCCATTTGATTTGAGTAACCACGTGATTGGACCTCCGGACCCATTGCACTGTGTTGGTAGTGAGCAATATCAATGTTAATTGCTCCTCCCTTTTATCTTCCAGTAATACCTCAGCTGCTGAAACAGGGACCCTTCCTACATCCACAATTATGGAAATTGAAATTGATGGCCTGGCTCATGAAAGAGGGTCATTTAAACAACTAGGAATCTCTGACATCACAACCTCTACTTTGTTAGCAGCTAGAAAACCTTCAACTTCTAACAGTTATTACAGGATATGGAATATATTTTTGGCCATCAGATTGATCCAGAAACATTGACAACCACAGTTCTGATCGACTTATTTTTCAAGGTGTCAAACACTTAAAACCTCAAATAAAATCCTCTATTATCTCCTGGGACTTATCTTTAATTTTGGATGCCTTAATTTTACCACCATTTAGAACCTTTAGAGATTGCCAACATCCAGGATTTAACATTAAAAATAAGTATGCTCCTTTTTGCATTGGCATCAGCACGCAGAGTGTCTGATTTGCCTGCATTAATAATTTCCTAACCATATATAATCATCTATCCTAATAGGTTAGTGTTTAAAACCAGACCCAACCTATCTGCCGAAAGTGATCACAAAGTTCCATCTAAATCAGGATCTTGTCCTACCGTCAGAAATCGAGACTGATCTGGACCTGCAAAAGCTCGATCCAGTCCGGCTGTCAAAATCTATTTGGAGAAAACATTTGAATTTATAAAAGAGGACTTTTTGTTTGTTCTCCACAAAGGAACCAAAAAAGGATGCAGAGCATCCAAAACCACCATAGCAAAATGGATCACAGAGGGCATCAATTCATGCTATAGAGTCAAATCAAGAGAGGAGCCCCAAACCGTCAGGGCTCATTCAACCAGAGGGGTCTTTGCAGCAGGTGCTTTGGCTGAGGACCTGTGTAAAGCAGCAACTTGGTCCTCCTTTAATACTTTTCTCAGACATTACAAGTTTGACGTAATGTCAGATTCATTTGCAGCCAAGGTTTTGCAAGCTGTGTCTAAATAATAAAGAATTTGCATTATCGCAAATAAAAAGTTTCCATCCCCTCCTTTATGCACTGCTCAGGTATATCCAATGGTTGCCCACTGCCGTGTGGAGGCACAGGAAAAAGAAAAATTAATTAACCGAAATTTTATTTTCCTGTGCTGAAGCATGGCAGTGGGCAAACTGCCTCCCCTCCTTTTTACAGATTGGAACAGTCACAAATAAGATAAGGTAAGGGGGAGAGGAGCTCAAATTTATAATTAATGATGTCCTGGCCTCCACACAGTGGAAGGGATTAACCCACGGTTGCCCAATGCTGTGCTTCGGCACAAGAAAAGAACATTTCGGTAAGTCTGAATTTTCCTTTATTGATTGGTCCTAGATTCAAGAACCAATCGGTTTAAAGGGCAAGTCCAGCCCTGAAATGAAAAAATAAATACAGGTAAATCACCCCCCAAAACCCTAAACGGTAATAGTTTGAAAGCTTAAATATTTAAGTCTAACCTGAAATCCTGTACAATGTCCTGTTGCCCCTGTTTCTGCTTCCTGGTTCTTCCAGTTAGCAACTGTCAGTTATGGAGTTGACATCACAGCCAATGACTGAATGCTAATCCCCTGTCTGCCTCTTCTGAGCATGCCTAGGCTCAGTACAGGCTCAGGACAGGTTTCTAAATTAGTCCGTTTCCATGAGGCATCCAGAAGCATAGCAGGCATACAGTAATGAATTCATAGGACAAAGTATGATATCAACATATTTTAAAGAGGCCATTCTTTCTAAAACATGTTCTTATGAGGGTGGTGTTGTCCTTTAAGATTTGTTTCAGACCAATCAGAGTTTAGGGGTGTGGTTGGGCAACACTACAAAATAGCAAGTGTTCCTTGTGTACTTTGTTTTATTCAGCAGCCAAATAAGCAGGACATTCCATTGTTTATTGGTATGAAATCAGCAAGGTAATGGTTATTGGCTTTTATATCCTGAATGGGCTGCTAATATAAAGACTTCAGTTCTAGGATTTCTTAGTTATGCGACCTCTACCTGTTAAAAATTAAATAATGGTTGAGCACAATATGTAAATATATATGTGATTTTGAACTGTGGCGATGGTGGGAGTTGTCATTTGAAAGTGAAAGTGGTTAAATGCTATCAGTGCTGCAGAATTATTATAAGAGTGCCTCCCCCCAGTAATCATATAACCTAGAAAATTATTATATAATAGACATTAAGCCCTAGACATTAACAAGCACTAGAAGCCCAGAGACCCCCTCAGTATCCCAAGGCCAGAGTCCCCCCCCTCTGTCCCAAGGTCAGAGTGACAGTCTGTGACAGTCCCCCCTTTGTGACAGCCCCCCTCTGTGACACTCCCTCCCTGTGACAGTCCCTCCTCTGAGACAGCCCTCCTCTGTGACAGTCCCCCCTCTGTGACAGTGCCCCATGTGACAGTCCCCCCTCTGAGACAGCCCTCCTCTGTGACCGCCCCCCTCTGTGGCAACCCCGTGTGACAGTACCCCCCTCTGTGACAGTCCCCCCCTTTTACATTCCCCCCTCTGTGACAGTTCCCCCCATAACAGTCCCCCCTCTGTGACAGCCCCCCGTTACAGCCCCCATGACAGTCCCCCCCTGTGACAGTCCCCCCATCCGTGACAGTCCTTCCCCTGTGACCTTCCCCTGTGACAGTCCTACCATGACAGTCCCCACCCTGTGACAGTCCCTCCCCTGTGACTGTCCCCCCCTTTGTGACAGCCCCCCCCCCCTTTGTGACAGTCCGTTCCCTCCTCACCTACCTAATCTGCGGTCAGCAATGCCTGCCACAAACGGTACAGCAATGTCAAGAACTTGGCACCGGAAGGCAGAAACTCGCAGCAGTTAGATAGTAATGAGGAGTGTGGACACCTAGTGGCCAGGGGAAAGAACTGTGGTGACTAGGATTCCCTAAGAGTATAAGCAGTTTATAGAACAGATGTACAACTAAAAGTATTTCTCTGCCTTCTGCCATTAGGCTGTATTGCATGCTATGTTCTAGACACATGCATTAGCCACAGGACATGTAGGAGAAACTTGGCATTTATCCACCCAATTCTCTAGGAAAGTTGGGAGTGAGAAATCACAATGCATTTCTTATTATTTAAGCAATGCTGTTTTTGTAGGATAAGGCTGTAAAGTACCTTCTGTTTAAACAAGGCTCTTTTTCATTTTATGCTTTGTGGAGGGCTTTTTCTCCTTGAAGCCCATCTTACCTTAATCTATATAGCTGACTGGTATCTTGTGGTCCCAAATCCAATCCAACAAAAGCCATTAAACTGTTTCTTGCACTAATACAATCAAACATAATTGAAAGATGCTTCTTGTCCTATGGCTAAGGTCAAGTTGCAACCAGAAGTGTATGGAAGTTTGGGTCTCTGTTGTATTCACAATGGGCACATGATTTTATTTCCTTCACAACCTGGTTTCCCCCTACAGAGACTGGGATTTATTTTCTGATTTTGCTGTCTATGGCATTGGCACACTTATTTATTGCACTATGCACTTATTCACCACTCCCCACTAAATTTATATTGTTTTCTTCACATTTGTGGCAGGACAGACTGGGTCCTTTTTGAAGACTTCCTTGTGGCAGCTCGGGTTTCATAGTGAGGGCAAAATTAGAAGACCTTCCAAAGCCTTCTGGCAAAGGGAGGCCCTATGGATCCCCTCTTGGTAGGTTCAGTTGCAGAAGACGATCCCAACCACCGCACGAGTACTGTGTGTTTACCGTGGTGTTGGGCAAGAAAGCACTAATCCGACTTTCAAGAAAAATTATTGAAAAATGTCATATTAGGTAGGGGCAGTCTGGATCCTCATTTAGATCTCAGGATTCTAATTGTGAGAATTTACTTATAAATTCTTTATTGGGATCTCCAACTCCTCCTATCCAGGAGATCTGTGCTCAGCTGTTTTTAAACAGCTGATCACGCATATAAAGTAAAGATACATGCGATCAGCTGTTTAAAAGGCGGAAACCAACTTCCGGTTTGGTTCCGGTCTTTCTAAGGGTAACTGTGGTTACGAACTCTTCCAAACTAGTAAGAATTATATAAAAAGCCTTCCATCGTACCTTCAAATTAAACCTAAATCACATCTCTAGATAAAATTAGTGAGGCCCTCTTACCTCCCGGGCTGGTAGTTACGCCACTGGGTATTATGTTTATATTTTCCTTTGGAACTGGTTGTGGCAGAGTTAAACCAGCTGAGTGGCATATAATTGTCAATTAAAAAAAATCATTGCATAGTTTATGTAATGGTAATTTATATGTTCTACTGACATGCTGTTTTTTGATGTTTAACCATTACCTGTATACATTTATGTTAGATTGTGAAAGATATGGATCAAATGAAATCTGAGCGCGAGGAAGTCATCAAAGAACTGAAAGTTAAAGATAAACAAAATAAGGTAAACAGATATTACAGCTTAGGATGTAGCTGCACCCCCCCTTCCCTTCTGCAACTTACCCATCACCCAGGGGAGGAGAGGGGGTCAGCATTGGAGCGCATGACAGGCCTGGCTTGAGGGTGAGGGGAGAACAGAAATAAGGGAGGGAAGTTAACAGGAAGGGCGGGGTGGAAGAAGGACAGCCAGGGGGGAGGTTATTTATAAGGGAAGGAAGTGAAGTAAGGAGTTAATATGGGTGATTAAGATACAGAGGATCTGTGGGGGCTCAATGGCAATACAAGGAGTGGCTAATTGGCTTTTTGGCATAAGGAAAGGATGTTAGGGGGAACGGCCCTTCACATGTGCCCCACAATTACAGGAGGTGAAAGTTTACCCACTAAGCTGCGGGTGGTGTTTAGTGTTATGTTAATAAAGTTTAAGAATACATATTTGCATTTTAAGTGGGTAAATGGGTATAAACAAAGGGTGGTGGTGGTGGTGGGGGGGGGGGGGGGGATAAGGCAGGAAGATATGGGTATGGTTGATTAAATGCAGTCCCATCATCCTTTTCCATTGCCTTGTCATACAAATCCGGTTTTTAATGGTTCTCTAGATTTTAAAATTGTTTGGTAAAATGTAACTGCCATTTAAATATCAAACTGCCCCTCAAACACTTTAAATATACAGTATAATGTTGTTTTAATAAATGATTGTGTATGGTTTTTATAAATATTTATCTATATTTTATATAATGTATATATAATATATCTCTATATATATATATATATAGCTAGGGCAGAAATGTACATTTAAATTGTTCTAACATGTTTGTTTAGGAGGCTGTTGGTGGTGTTAGAAATCAATATAAGAATAAATTAAAGATTCTTAAGGACAAATTAGAAGTTTATCAAGAAACAATGGAAAAGAAAAACAAAGATCTTCAAGACAGAATTAAGGTAAAATGTACATTGCCAACAAATTAACACAACATTTAAATAAGGGTATGTAGTAGAATATAATAATAATCTAACAGATATATTTGCCATATGCTCCTTTAGCTTCGCCTTTTTCATGTGTTAGGGCTACCACCTAGCCAACATTTCACTGGAATGTCCAGCAATTAAGTGCTGGAGCTGGTAGAAAAGTCATAGTATATATCAAAGGGCATGAGACTCTGTCCTTTTCCCCCTAAAACCTGTTTTTTCGAGCTGGCAAGGTCTCTTGTCTAGTCAAAAAGCTTGTGATTTACTATTAGAATAAGAAAAAAGAATGTGCTTCAAAAAACACATAATCTAAACACCATTACCCATGGCCACAAATATATAATTATCAGTGGTCATACACTTGTGGTCTTACACACATATGATAGTGTGAATGAGGCACGATGAAGTACAATTTTGTGTATGCATTTCTTTGAGCGTTGATCCGCCAGGCGGATTGACAATGGACACCTGACTGAAGATATACACTTGCATACACTTGCATGATATACACTGATCATATGAAACGACAATTGTTTGCATTTGTTTGCCACTCAGGCGCCGGCCTTCATTCACACTACCGTACGTGTGTACAAGGCCTTACTTTTGATAGCAACATAGTCTGACAGAAGAGCTATGCTTACTTTATAAAATTGTTCTGATGATGGAATAGAGTGTCCTAACCATACCTTCAGAATAGACTCCTATCAAATACAAAATTGCACATGCACGTTTGTGAAAGTTCTCATTTATCCAGGTCATGGTATATCTGTTGTATTCAGTTAGATCAACTGGACTTAAAGTTTTGTTATTGAAGACTTTTGCTAGTCATCCGACTGGCTTTCTAAATTCAGAATAACTTGTACAAGAATCTGTTGGCAATTATGTACCCTGGAAAGTCCCACTTAGCATACGACAGCCAGGTGTTAGGGACCTTCTGAATGCAAGGCATGATTGCAGACAGTTGGTGTTGAACCCCCAACCCTATTCAGGCTTGGTTTCTTTATTTTCACATAAATGGCCTCCTTGACACCTCTCTTGAACCAGTCATGTTCCTTTGCCAAGATGTTGACATTACCATCTTCAAAGGTATGTCCTTTTTCCTTAAGATGCAGGTACACAGCTGAGTCCTGACCTGAGGAATTGACTTTTTTTGTGCTGGGCCATATGTTGGTGCAGTTGCTGTTTGGTCTTCCCCACATACAAATTAGAGCACTCTTCACTGCACTGCACTGTGTATATAATGTCGCTTTAATTGTTGTGGTATTGGGTCTTTTGAAAGTATCAATTGCTGCTTCAGTGTGTTGTTTGGTTTAAAGCAGACAGGGATACAGTGTTTTTTAAACTTCTTCTTAATTTCTTGGAGACCCCTGCTACATATGGAATGAAAATGTTCTTTCTCCTGTCTTGCTTTTCCCCTTCACTGTTGGCATTTGTGTTCTTTTCTTTCCTTCTACTTCTTCTGACAAAGGCCCAGTCTGGATATCCACAAGTTTTAAGGGCTCCTCTGAGATGTTTTATTTCTTTAGCCTTTGTCTCTGTGCTAGTGGGGATGTTCTCAGCTCTGTGTTGCAGGGTTCTGATGACGCACAGCTTGTGATAAAAAGGCTGGTGGGAGTCAAACATCAAGCATTGATGTGTTATGTGAAGGCTTGTATTTCCTTCTGGTGGATTTTAACCCAGGTGCCATCCATGAATCTGAACCAGTGGCTGGGTGCTATGCCTTTAAAGGTATTAAGTGCCTGTTTTTTCCACTTCCTCTATGTAAAGATTTGCCACAATGGGTGAAACTGGAGATCCCATACATGTTTTTTGCTCATAGAATGTATCCCTGTATTTGAAATAGATGGTATTCAGGCACAAGTCCAGTAGGTAACACACCTTTTCTGGGTTAAGATCAGTTCTACTGGTAAGGGTGCTGTCTTGGTCTAGCCATTTTCTCACCATATCGGCAGCCTCCTTGGTGGGTATTCAGGTGAAAAGAGCACACCATAGTTTCTTCTGCACCAAGTACTATATCTTCAATCTTGTGAAATCCTTGGAGTTCTGGATGTGATGCTTAGAACTTCCAACCAATGGCCCTAAGATGTTGGATAGGTATTTTGCCACCTTGTATGTTATGCATGATTCATAAGTTATTAATTAAACTTCCTATGACATGGTTGCAGAGAAATCCAACCCTGATAAAAACTGAACTGAACTTAAAGTCAGCTCTTTAGCCTAAAAACTTTATTACCAGCCAGTCCACATCAACCCATTAATTGGCCACAGACAATTTGTGAATGATGCAATAAAAAGTACAACATTTTCCTGTGCAATTAATTTGCAGCATCCAATCAGATTGGCCCTCATGGGGTTACCTAATTGGTTCCTGCAGATTAATAGCATGGACAAACTTTTCCATCTTTTTATTGTATCATCCCAAAATATCTTGTAAATCACTGCTGTATTCACTTGCTGTATATATTCCTCTTTTAGATTCCATAATATAATCAACCTACTTTGGTAAACATTAGCAGCTATTTCATCTTTAATATTGATTTTTTTTTTTTAACTTTCACTTCCCTCCTCTTTATTTTCCACTTCCCTCTCATTTATTTTTCCAGCACTTGCAGACCTAATTTTGAGCCACAACCCATTGTGCAACATACTGTACATCCTAGTTCTCTATTACTTTTCATTGTACTTTACTCTATCTTACACCTAATGACTCCTTTTGCTTTTTTAAGTATGCATTTCTAACTTGTCCATTTGGCTTTGTATTTACATTTTAGCAGTTTTCTTTGTTTTCTTGGGTAATTGAGCTGTGGGTCCACCGGAGATTCACCTGTAACCCTGTGGGCCTGTCCGGAACTGTACTGAGTTATAGGTTAAGTAACTCCAAATAAGCTTTTTTATGGTCACAACATCTTAAAATTATAATAATCCACTATAATGTGTGTGTAAGTTAATCTATTTTTTACATACTTTTTTTATTGCTTCTTTATTTGAAGTGACTAATAACTTCTTTTTCTGCTTGTCTAGTTTTAATTTATATGTAGAACTTGCAGTATGTACTTGGTATTTTATTTAATTCTGTCTGTGCTTAATTAGCTCTGTGTAATCTCTGTATTATTTAGAGAAAGCGATCTCGAACCCAGTTCTAATCAGATTTTACAAGTTAAAACAAACTCACACTTTTTATAAAGAAATTAATAGAATTAGGTTACATATAGGTTTTCATGTATGTAATGTATGCATTATATGTAGGTTTTAATGTATATTAGTAAACGCTAAGTTTTAAACTTTTTTTTTCCAATTTTTTGCTGCTGTGTTCGGGATGTGCTTACTGTTTGCACTTTATGAGGAGGTTTTCCTCTTCTCTTTCTGATTATTAATAGCTATTTGAAGCATGCCAACCCCCTGGGTATAAAAGGCAGCTTGATAGGCGCTTTGTGAAGTGTTAGCCTTTCACCCACTTTCCCTTGCACGATGCATGCTTTGAGGAAGAGAAGTCAATGTGGTGTTATGGGGTTTGTCTAGAGGGGCCAAGCCTGTCTGGCTCCTCAGCCATGGTGGCAAACTGCAGTGCGCCTATTTGTTCAGTAGAGATCTGAGCATGCTGGACCCATCCCAAAGCTAATTGGTAGAAATTACTGTTAGAATCATTCCATGTTAGTTTGCATTCTGGGAAGAAGAAGGACCGTTACAGAAGCTGGAATGTCAACAGCAGGGAATAGCAAAGGGTATAAATTGGAAGAGAATATGTAGAATAATTAGGTATGCATAATATAAACTAATAAGTTTAAAAATAATAATCTTTTTCCACACAACTTTCCCTTTAAAGACAGATTCTTAGTTTATGTTTATTTTACCCCCGTTTGTTTGAGGTATACAATGAGGAACTGCCACTACATGCAGGGCATTACTCCACTTGTATAATAATGAGTAACCACCTTTAATAGATTCATCCCCTTTTAAGTGAATTTCCAGGAAATTTCCAAGAAATATTGCATTTTATATATAAATAATTATCCAATGTCGGATGCGAAAGCTCAAAAGTAGAGCATATGTGAAGGAAGTTACTTTATTTCATTTCCGAGGACACAGAGCCATGTTCAGTAAGTTGCTATTTTAACCTTATTTTAATTATAACTTTTCAAAGTATTTGTCCCCATTGTCTGATAATAGGTATGATTTCGGGTTTTTTTCGAATTTTTTAAACTTTTTTGAAAGTTCCAATATATGAATCCGGACAAGATTTTAGGAAGTTTGACTATCTCTAATTATTTATTTACATTTACAAACTTTTTCTGTAGGGTATAAAACGGAATTCTTTTAACATATTCATTTCTACAGGTTTTAGAAAACGACAATAAACAATTAATAAGAGAAAAATCAACATGTCTTGTGCAAATTAATGAATTAGAAGAAAAAATGAAATACAAAAAGGTACTAATATCTTTCTACTAACAATGCAGTTATTTTCTAAATTGCTGTATGTATTTAAAGAAAATACCACAAACATGTATTTTTAGCATGGAGGAAGCAACATTGTGATAGGGGTATATCATATTACATATAGGAAATTTTTATATATATGTGTGGCACTTCTCACTATTATCATCTAAATGACCATACATATGTGCATATAAAGCATTGTACTCACTAATATTATGTACATGACAAAATGTAAGTTTATAAATGTACTTACATTGTTGAAACCCCCATTTTAACATGATTTTGTGAAAATAGAAGATTTAGCCACACCTCTGTCATTCCTTCAACCTCTGCAGGTGTTACACTGAAAGGAAGTGTAAGGAAGTTCCTGTATTACACCCAATTATGTGCGGTTTGTAAAACACGTAACAGTCTTAGCCAATCAAAAAGAAGACTAGCTGAGTCTAGCTGTTTTTTCTGCACAGGAAGTCATAATAAGATGAGGCTTTGAAGTACCTTCTTTTGTAAAAAGGCTCTATTTCATTTTGTGCTCTGTGGAGGGCTTTTTTCCTCCTTTAAGCCCACCTCACCTTAAGTTATAAAGCTAACTATTATCTTGTGCTACCAAGTCCTACCTCATAGAAGCCATGAAACTGTCCTGCATTGAAGGAATCTATTAAAGCTGAAACATGGCAGGATAGGTTGGGTTCTTTATAGGGCCTTAGACTTTTCAGGATTGAATCCTCTCTAACAGAGTCCCTGGTGGCAGTTTTATGTTACTGGAGAGTGTGTGTAGTGGAGGAGCTTATGGAACTTGCCACTTGAGAGGCAAGATAGAATTGAGCTCTGCTCAACAGTTGTACTTCACTGTGATATTCTCACTGAACTACACTTATAGACAAAGGCTGACAGTTCCAGTCCAATCCAAAAAGTGGCGCTGTTGTGTATAAAGATGTATGGTATAAAAAGCCCTGCATAGTCCTTAATACGTGATGAATTTAAAGGAGTAGGAAAGTCAAATAACAATAAAACATGATCTGCTATATTCTTAACCCTAGTAATGCTATTAGTTGCCTTGAAATTGATATGTTGTGGGAGTTCTCCTTCTTTCTAAGCTCTTCTGCTTCTGGTAACACCCTGTGCACCATGTGGCTCAAGCCCAATAGACTTGAATTAGGAACCTGTGTGTGAATAGCAAGTTAATTTTGCAGTGAATCAGTGTCTCACTGGAAACTACCTGCTACAATCTGATTAGTTGTTTTAAACAGTGATTTTGTCAGCACTCAGGTTTAGGGGACTCTAGACATTTCTAACCATAATTTTACATTTCAGAATATTTTTGAAATTTGTGTTTATTGTTAGGGGGTATTTATATATACTTACCAGATCACATTACGTTTGTAGGAATGTAGGATACTGTAATTTGAGGAATTAGCAAGGATGCATTGATTGCAAACTGATTGCATTTAAACTGCATTACTTATCATTTATGCAAAACAGGAACAAAGCTGACTGCTTCAGTGATTAGACGGAAGGACGCCACCTCGATATTGGTTGTGGTTAAAAAGCTTTTTTTATTGTATAGTCCATAGCAGGTGCTCAAGTGAAATACATTAATAGAGGTAACGCCTACTGTTCTTTAAGCGTTCTACCTCTATTAATGTGTTTTACTTGAGCACCCGCTATGGACTATACAATAAAGAAACCTTTTTAACCACAACAAATATTGAGGTGGCATCCTTCTGTCTAAGCACTGAAGCAGTCGTCTTTGTTCCTGTTTGGCATAGACTGCGGATCCAGCGAAGGATTTGGGGCGGACTGCACCCAGACCAATATCAAGCAGCGGTGAGTTGACTCGTTACTACACCGCTCCTACATGTACAGTTATCTACCGGTTTATAAGATAGGACTCCGGAGAAGCGGGAGAAGTTCGGGGCTCATGCACCCGGGCCACCATTGAGTGATGAGTTGGTATATATCACATCACTTCAGTTTGCTACCTTGTATGTATGTCTTATAAATCTGTGTAGAAGTTCCCTGTGAATTCAGAGAAGCAAAGGGTTTGGGGCATATGCACCTGGACCACACATACCAATAAGTAAGCAAACATACATATAGTATAAATACAAGATTATTTAACATAGAGATATTAAGTTATATATTTTGAGTACTACACCCTCCCTATTCCCCCATCCCCCATATGAATAATTAATTATTATTTAGCCTTGCTGCATGTGTTTCTCCTGATAAACATTGCATTTCATAACAGTGATCCGGGTGTATAGAAAACCCCGAATCCTCAGCTACAATACCCATATGGCCAACCACGGGCTATACATTGCTAACATCTTTCTAAGTGCATATATATCCATTCACAATTGCTCGTGGGTGGCACAGGTGCATCCGCCCTGAGCCATCCCTATGACTAAGGGCTGAATGTAAGCCCGGAACGCGTCAGGCGTTTTGCTTTTATGTAACAGTATTACTTCCTGACTGTGATTAATAAAGAAGTTTTTATGGAAAGCGGCCTACATTGATTTGTGTGTGTGTGTGTAAAATATATATATATATATATATATATATATGCAGCTCAAAGCTTAATTTAAAAACACTTTCTGGTGCGGTGCAATGGAGGAATGGCAATTTATACATTACACAAAAGTCTCCAGCACTCAACTACACATACAATTATAAATGAATGGGGTAAAAGTTAGACATATATATATCTCACTAATAGTTGCACTCGCACTCGTCTTTCTTACATAGGCAGCCAGGGTGCATCCAAGTACAATCATAGATATGTAAAAGCAGAGCACTCACTTGGACTTGCGGTAATATCTTTATTAATGCGATTAACGCGTTTCAACTGTACTCGTGGTCCACGACGACCACGTGTATGGTCATATATATGTATATATATATATATATATATAATGGTTATATAAGGATAGCCGCACTCACATCTGCTCCAAACACATGCCCGGGTGCAGTCCGCGGAATAAACTGGATATATCGAAAGAGGCAGAGCACTCCTGGGGCTTCTTTTATAAAACTTAACTTTTATTAAGCGATAAAACACATATCAATGCATTTCGACCTCTGCTAGGTCATCAGGAAGCCCCAGGAGTGCTCTGCCTCTTTCGATATATATATATATATATATATATATACTAGCAAAAATGTGCCCGTTGGTGCACAGTGGAAATTGTGTGTGTATGTTTTGCTATGTGTAGTTGCAGTGCTCACAGGAACCATCAGGAAACATCCAGGGGGGCAATAATAAAATTAGTCTGAAGGTCAAAAAAAAAAACCCAAATAATCGCATCATATTAAATGAACAAACACACACTTATATATTAGCTTGACAAAGGACCTGGGTGGTCCGAAATGTTGCTGGTATAGTTCTGTGAAAATATAGCCATGCAATGGCAGAAAATGTAATCAGATTTTAAAGGAATTTGAAATAAATGATATGTTTTATGAGTGCTGCTCACTTGGAATTTTTCACACACTTATATCCTCCCTTACCTATACTACCTGCCAGCTAGAATATAGAGGGTCTATGTGGAATAAACCTGCAGGTCTGAGAACTGACCCAGGCAATCTAAACAGCACCTTTGAGCAATCAAAAGCAGCCCATACATATATTCGATTTTACTTTCCCGACCGAGTGCTCCCGCAACATTAGACCGATCCGGCTAGAACCGCCTGTCTATGGCATAGAAGAATGGGAAAGGTGGTTCTGGCAAGATCAAACTAATATTGCATGAGCGCTTGGTTGTAAGTAAAATCGGATATATGTGTAGCCACCTTAAATCCTATACAGTATCCTGATTAACATGCAAGGTTCATATTTATTAGTATTTACCACAACAAGTTTAACTAACCTATGGGGTTAGGACTTGGGAGCACAGGATACTGATTGAATATACATGTTATGGAGAGGTGTGGATAGAGGAGCTAAAAGCTCCAGACAGAGTATAAAATGAAATAGAGCCTTCTTATAACAGAAGGTACCTCATAGAATCATGTTATTATAATAGCATTGCCTTAATAATCTAACATATAAACACATATTTTTTACTTAAAGAAATGGGTGGGGACATGCAAAGTATCTTATTTATTGCCTGTGGCAAAGGCATGTGTCTAGATATAATACAGCCTAATGGTATAGAGCAGGCGTGTTTAACTTGTGACCTTTTACGTGTTTGAAAACCACAATTCCCAGCATTCTCTGTTTGCAGTAAGTTTTTTTTCTTAATATCCTGTAGCTAAGACATCTGTCTAGATCTAATACAGCCTAAGCTTGTGACCTTTCACATGTTTGAAAACTACAATCCCAGCATTCTCTGTTTTTGCAGTTAGTGTCTTCTTAATGAACTTTTCACATGATTAAAGCTACAACTTCCAGCATTCCCTAACTGCACAGAATTCTGGAAAACTTAGTTTTCATACATCCTGGAATAAAGACATTTTCCTGACTTACAGACATTAAAAGGTCATGCTTTAGCGCTTCCTACCTAAGGGTTTGAACATGCAAGTGATTCATCTGCCCTTCCCTTACATCCATAGCTATTAGACTATTGGATTAGGGAAGCATTATTTGGGTAGATTGGTTGGCGCAGCATTAATGCCCGCTTTGTGGCGGCAGCGCGAGTACCAGAAGAGGCACTCGTACGGCCGTTTCAAAGTAATTTACCAGAGGTTGAGTGCCTCTTTACACGTAAGTATTGAACACCAACTAATAGATGGCGATAAATACTTATGTGCGGGTGAGATTCACCCAAAATCGCACAGCCTCTGGTAAATCCCGTACAGGAGATTTGCCAAGAGAGCTTGTGCCTCTGGGTGAATCTCACTGTTAGAGTCATAAACTTTACCATATTTGCACTCACTTACCACCTACCTGGCAGTTATAATCTATAAAGTCTAAAGGTTCGTGCACACATGTGATCACCGGTGGCAACACATGACGTGTGCGAACGGCCGTTTCGGATTATATTCGGATTATATTACGTCCGATAATGTGCCCATACATGGCACAATTATCGGCCGTTCGTACACATCGTGCGTCACGGGTTGGCACCCGTGATCGCATGTGTGTACGAACCTTAAGGCTGGGTAAACACCAGTAATGAACCAATAGTGCCACAGATTAGTCGGCTGGAAATATGTGATGGTGGGGGACGGCCAGCCACGACCAAGTTCGGTCGTCCGTATCAGACAAATGGGTCAGTTAGTAAATCATGGCCAATCATGCAGTTCCCTATGGAACCACACGATCAGTCTGTCACATGTGCTGCTGGCTGCAGCCACTGTTACTGTGACCAACAGTCATCTGTCCTGGCAGGGCTCTCACACAAAGCAGATGCTCAGTTGGGACACATGTATTATATGTATCCAGACAAAATGGTATTAACCTGCAGATCTGAACACAGATCCAGGCAATCCTGCCACAATGTGCAATTCAACACAACAGCTACATTGGACATCCTGAGACTATAATAACATGCTAGGCTTATACTTATTGGTAATTACCACAGCAAGTTCCAGATTTTCAGTCGCTATGGCGTTAGGAAACACAGGATTCTGATTAGAGCCTTCTTATAATTGACGGTACCTGACAGCCTCATGTTTAATGTATTAATATTGGGGTAAAAACTGCCCATTTCTCTAAGAATGCTGGGTAGTTTCAGAGACATGCAAAGTCATTTAATCATAAACAGACACTTCCTGTCTAGCAAACAGAAACTGGATTGTCTCATTACTTTCTATGGAGAGGGGAGGGGGAGTAAATGTGAGAGTCTGAGGAATGTAAAACATGTGACAGTCTTAACCAATTAGAACAAACAGCACATAACTGGGTGTAATACAGGAACTTCCTTACACTCCCTGTCTTGTCATGGACAGTGCCTAAGAGAATGTTTTGATTTGCTAATAGTGGAACATCAGAACCTCTCATTGGATGTTGGTAAAATTCCACTTCCTTTTAGTGTCTACATGGAGACCCTGTAGAAATCCTGGAGGTGTGTCTTAACCTATCATTTTGAGTTTTCCATTCAAACTTAGGGGTGTCCAGTAAAGTAAGTTTAGTTTATTAATTGTATATAAATTGTTTTGTAATTCAGTAGTAGGTAGTACTATACTTGTATGGTGTTATGGTGTTATTTCTTATGGTGATTTTAATTAAATTGATTTTTATTAATAATATGTAACTATACCCAGGAGCACTCCTGGGTCTAGTTAAAGATTTTTTATGAAAACTAGTGAGAGAAGCAAGCGGAGCACTCCTGGGTCTAGTTAAAGATTTTTTATGAAAACTAGTGTAGGCAGATGACCTACGCGTTTCAGCCCATATCCACAGGGCCGTCCTCAGGGTTATTATATACATTTATATTTTGAAATATGATACAGCACTTCCCCTTACTTAAGTGTAAAGTCCCAGGGAGCACATGTCGTATCCTTTAAGCATATATTATCAATAAGAATAGATTACATTCCAACAGCGGCATGGCCCCACAAATGCAAAGTTTCGGGGCTAAAGAGTGTCCCTTCATCAGGTAAGGGTCTGCTGAAGTGAAAGAGGACATGTAAGTATCCTTGATTGCTATTTATCAGTGTCACACAGGAAATGATGCCATCTCAATCATGACGAGTCCCTGTAACAAGTATAATAGATAGCACTTGTCTCCAACATATACCCTACTTGGTTAAGGGTGGAACTTTTGCCCACTAGAAAGGATTGACGCATTCCAACTAGATATAGAATTTTACCATTTTTTTAGGAGACTAAGGATGAAGGCCCACTTCACACATAATCCATCCACAATTACAACAGTTCCAACAAGTGGACTATCGTGCAAGGAGTTTTTTTTTAAATGAAAGTAAATTTATCCCTCCCACTTCATATGCTCCAAACGAACTTTATATTGATACCATAAAAAGGGAGATTAGTGGACACATCACGGAGTGGCAGAATATGAACAAACATTTTAATTTAACTCCATCATAACTACCTTTTATCTACAGCTATGAGGGACTGCCATGGGGTCAAATGTTGCCCCATCATATGCCAATTAATTTATAATTTGGCTTGAAGAGTAGGACATCTTTGCTAGTGAACCGCCATTGTGTGGCTTGATGGAGGTTCATTGACAATGTCTTTAATACTTAATTAAATAATATAAAAATATTCAGTATACACTTAATGTTGATAAAGAATCAGTACACTTTTTGGATGTTAGGGTCATACTCAAAGAAGGCTTTGAAACTGTGTTATACACTAAAACTACAGACCACAATCAGTTGCTACATTTTAGCAGTCATCATCCAAAACATTTACTCAATGCTATTCCAATTAGCAAATTTGCTAAAACCAATATAAACTACACTCCTCCCCCTCACTAATGACCACAATTACCAATTCCCCAACATTCTCACCTGGATACCAAAACGACAGTTTTATATGGTGGAAAGATGCTAAATTTTTCAGAGTAATACAATTCATTGAAAAAGGAAATCTGATAACCATGGAAACCTTAAAAAAAAAAAACCACCTAATCCCAATAAGGAGCCACTACCAACTTACACAAATCCATCACTACATAAACAAAGTATTCCTTCTAAACAAAACCTTCAATGATGACAGAATTTGAAAGAGCATGCAACCACTCCTCCTGCCATAAAGGAAATTTAACAAACATATATAAATGGCTCTTCAATTCACCTAGAACAATAAAACACTCCTTCCAAATAGCCTGGGAGGATAATATACAGGAAATCTGGGAGGACTCAACATGGACTTACACTGAACTGTATTGTACACCTGGCGTTTTGATATATTATTTCATAAGTTTGAAAAAAAAATAATAAAAACTTATTGATCGTTAAAACAAAACAGAGCTTGTTGGCTGGGGACGGTGGAAGATGTCTGACACGTTTCAGGCCGTGAAGCCCTTAATCATAGACTGA
Organism: Hymenochirus boettgeri; assembly: GCA_019447015.1. NCBI lineage: Eukaryota > Metazoa > Chordata > Amphibia > Anura > Pipidae > Hymenochirus > Hymenochirus boettgeri. The sequence continues at coordinate 247,492,585 of CM033469.1, read as the reverse complement.
TTTTTACAACCCATAGTACTGCCTTTTAACCATACAAACTCCAATTAAAAAGCTCCAATCAGAGACTACATTGAAAATGAGGTAAGTGGAGGGATTGTTAGTACAAGACTATTCATTACATTAACCCCTTCACAAGGATTTATTTCATTAACCCCTTCTATACTTATATTTAATTACTACTGCAAAACTATGGTAATGCTAAACTCTGTGGTCATATTAGATCACAATATAAACGCCACAAAAGAAGAGTTAAAGCGACATAAAACATTATCAGAAAGCTCCATTGTCTCACCAGCTGCATTAATTTCATTAATTACAAGTATAGCACAAAGATAAAGAACTTATTAGAAGCAATTTTTCCTTTTTACATAAATAATGTTTCCAAGTGTCAAAAATGTTGCAATAAAGCAAAAGGCCCAGACACAAAAAATACAAGATGAAATGATAACCCTTACTATTATTTGTGACATATGGACCAATAGATAAGTTGTTGCCAAAAGACTAAGTCTCAACAAATAAAGAGGGAAAAAGATGGACCATAAGGATCCTTATTTTATCCGTGTTCATTTTAAACTAGAAGGGAAATATCCCATCTATGATTTAACCCCTTAGGGGACCGAGTTTCCAATTCCATTATCAAGAATGCTTCCCTCTTGTTAAGGGTATCTAATATATCTCCTCCCCTTAACTTATTCCTAACCAACTCTATCCCCTGTACTTTACAATAGGATAGATCAGTCATTGCAATCCTTAAAGTGTCGTCCTACTGGAGATTTTACATCTCCCTTCACTATATTACTTAGATGTTCCCTTATCCGTACCTTAAGCGGACGCAATGTGCGTCTCACATATTGTTTCTTGCATTTACTGCAAGTTAGCAAATAGACAACATTTTTCGTGTGGCAATTTATAAAGTCTCGTATTTTGTATTCTTTACCTGTCAGGGTGGAGACTATAGATTTGCAGGTTTCTAAAACTGTACATGTTTTACATCTCACTGCACCACAACCATACGTACCCACTGTTGACAACCAAGTACCTTTAGCAGATTTCCTTCTATCCAACCAACACAAGCTGGGGGCTACTCTATCTCCAATACTCCTTCTGTTTTTTTCCACCACTCTGAGGCCATCTCTTAATATTACCTCAGAGTTTTCATCTCTCCGTAGGAAATGTAAATTTCTATAAATGATTTTTATATACTCAAATTCAACACTGTATTGAGTCACAAAATACATAGGGTTTCTATTACTCTCATAAGTTTTTTGTTACCATATAATAATTTGTCTATCCTTATTTTTAATTCCATGGTATGCTACCTCTATTGCTTGTTTATTATAATCCCTCTGAAGAAACCTGTTTTTCAATTCATCTGCTGCCTTTTCGAAGTTGCTATTCATTGAACAATTTGTTTTGATCCTAGAAAATTGCCCATAGGGAATTCCCTTTATTATATGCTTCGGATGACAACTTCTTGCATGTAAAAGAGTACTCCTTGCTATCTTTTTTCTATATATATCAGTTTCAATTTTATTGGTCACAACATTCCCATATAGAACCAAATCCCAAAAATTGATAGTTTCAATATGATATTGAGCAGTAAATTCCTGATGGACATCATTATCTTTCAAGTAATCGTCTATTTCCTTAAGAGGGCCCTTCCAAACAAGGAGAAGGCCGTCTATAAAATGCCCACCAACCCATAAATAGGTGAAGGCCGGTGCAAAAGACACGCTCATGGCAGTCCCACATCTTTGGAGGTAGAAACAGCCACCAAAAAAGAAGTAATTATGCCTTAAATGGGAACGGTGGTCTCTAAACAAGTTGAGTTTAAATGAAAGGCCAGTTTCCTACCTTTAAAACATGCCATCAACCACCACTCTATATGCTACACAGCCCAAGATATAAAGAAATGACTGACCAGAAATTTAATGGGTGGGAGGCTGACATGTGACATTCCTAAGGCTTATCCTGCACAGTGCTGCCGGCGAGCACAGCCTCAGACTCCCTCAGTGTGTGAGGGAGACAGAAAGTCCCTCCTCCTCTCTGCTGTGTGAAGTCCTGACAGATTAGGTAAGGAAATCTACAGCCCTTCTTTCTCACTATGTGAAAACAGCCTTTTCAGGCAGAGTTCTCACTCAGTCTAAAAGGGCTGTTTCCACAGAGTTTTCTGTAGGAGGGGGGTCTGAGTGCCCCATGGCACCCATGACTGGGCGGGGCATGTGCACCTGCGAGTGGGTGGGCTTAGGCACCCACGAGTGGGTGGGGCTTAGGTGCCCATGGGTGGGCATGGCTTAGGCACCCTGGGAGGGGGTGGGGCCACAGCACCCAAAGGTGGGCGGGGCCACATGGGGCTGTAAGAGAATGGGCCACGGGGGGCCTGCAACTGGAGGGACCATGGGATCAATGAGTGGGAGGGACCAGGGGGGCTGAAAAGGGGAGGAAGGGACACAGGGCAGATTGACTGACATGATTTCAATGCAGGAAGCAGGAAGTGCAGGGGACCTGGTGATGCTGCTGCCATATCACACACAACAATGTAAATATCTTCAAAACGATGCAAAATAAACAATGGAAATAAATTGCAAAAATTCTCAGGAGAGCAATTCCTATCAATTTACCTAAAGTTATTTTTGGACCAGAGTTCCCCTTTAATAGGAAGTCTATAGATTGTATAATAAACTCTCGTAAATGCATAGAATAACCAGAAAACCTCTTCAAAAATATATCAATAGCATGTAAGCCTAAATCATGTCTGATAATAGAGTACAGAAACTTCACATCCAAGGTCAGCCAGATACAATCTGACCTTCCAATCTCTGCAAAACCTGTTTTATATAATTTATATAAGACTTGAGGCCCTTTACAACTGGTTGAAGGTAAAAATCTACCAGTTTAGCTAGATTCTCTCCAAGAGAGCCTATACTAGCAACTAGAAGCCTTCCTTCTGGCCTCTCTGGATTGTTATGTATTTTTGGTAGATTATGAAAAATAGGTATTTTAGGGTTATCTATACCAAATGTACTCCTTATCTCTTTCTGATAAAACTCCTACTTCAAAAAATGTGTCCACCAAATCCTTTACCTTTTTCATAAATACTTTCATCATTCAGCTGGAGATGTGCTTCCTCCATATACAGTAGTATTTTGTATCTAGCACCACAACTGCCCCACCTTTGTCAGCAGCTTTCACTGTAAGAGATTCATCTTTCGTTAACTGATTTAAATCTTTACTCTCCGCCTAAGTAATTTCCCATCATACTTTTACTACGTTGTTCTACTTAAGCTGTAAACATTTAAGGTTTTTTCTACCGATTGTTGAAACCATTCAATGTTACTGGTTCGTGCACTTATAGGATAGAAGGTAGACTTTTTCTTTAAACCGCTCTCCAAACATATAACATCAGAGCTCTTATCTTTTTCACTCATACCTTCCAAATCCTCTAAGTCCGGGATAGCACAGTAATCACTGAAGGAATAGCTTTGTTCATTGATTAGAGAATCAACATTATCAGTATATAACACATCATCAGTTCTACCAATTATTTCAATGCATGTATCCAAGGATTCCAACAAATCACCATTGTTAACCTGAAAAAAATATCTTTTTAAGGCTACATTATGTACAAATCGATTAACATCCAGCAGTGTATCAAACAAACTAAAATGATTAGTGGGTGTAAAGGTTAAATCTTTAGATAACACAGACAATTGTGCTTGCGAGAGTTCCCTGGAGGAAAGATTTATTACATTAATCACTTCCTTTTGCCCCAATTGTCCCTCTTTCTCAGGGTATATCCTCTACTGTCCCGATCTCCTCCTTCCTCCCCTTCTGATCCGCTTGTATGAGGAATCTCTCTCTCCCTAATTGTCTGACTAGATTTTTCTCTATAATCATCTCCATCCCTTCTCCTTGAATAAGATCTTAATCTCCTTCTTCCTGAAATTTCAGGTGTATCTATCATTGCCCCATCACTGTTGGCAGAATCCATTTCTGAGGAGAAGTGTTCTAGTGCCAGTGCGGCAATTAATAGAATACTGAGGAAACACTAGAAGATAACCCAAAGGACTTATCCTGATACGGAGGAGTTCTTTTTTTTATTCAAAAATCTGTCCTGTGTGTACCCAACTTTAGGTTTAAACTGTGATTACAATCTGTATCTATTTTTATAAGAGGTTTTAGGGTTTTTAACAGTCAAAATTTAGCAGTGCATCGGAGGTTCTTTCAAGGCTGTCACACACTTGTAAAATATTAATTTAAAACAAAATACCTGAATGGCCCTTGATATGACTATGTAGTCAACTAGTGACACCTTCAGGGCATTATTGGACTTAAATACTGTGCTTTCACAATTTATTTGGCTCAATTTTGTAATGAGGTAAAAGACATTTAGACTGCTCCTTCTAAATATAAACCGTGACTTTTATTCCACACTAAAAACAGAAATAAGCAGAGCACATACATTATGGGGAATGACGTTATAGAATTATAGCCAGCTAAAGGCATTACTGGCCTAATTAAAATCATTTGTAACAAGCTTGCAGTTGAAGAGCACATTTAACAAAAATTTTTTGGTTAATGTCTGTTATTCAGTTAGATCAACTGGATCTGAAGTTTAGTTTTTAAAGACGTTTCGCTAGTCATCCAGCTGGTTTTCTCAATTCAGAATGACTTGTACAAGAATCTGTTGGAATTTGCTTTGAGGGTTCGGAACGTATTTTCGAGGGTTATGTACAAGGTTATTTTCGGTAAACTACGAAAATAACCTCAAACGTTTGATAACCCTCAAATACTATAGGAAACGACTTTTGAGTTTCTGATCATATTTTTGAGGGTTACCGAAAATAACCTTGTACATTCGGTGACCCTCGAAAATATACGTTCCCGAACCCTTGAAAGCAAATTCCAACACATCATGATTGTACAATCACGGTCAAAGTATTTGTTTAAGGCGTGGTACCACTATTAAGCGCCTTTAGAAATATTATTCTCAGGTCATCTAAAGTTAACTGATGGAAAGAGGGCTGTATTGCTTGTAATGTATTATTAAATACATTACAAGCAATATAGAGAGAGGAAGCAAATAACAGTTTTCTACCACTATTATTTGCTTCCTCTTTCTATATACTTTCTCTTCATAACTAGATTGTTTTTTTTAACTTGAGGACTTATTTTCGATAATTATAGAAAATTTCATATCGGTAACCCTTGAATGTAGCATTCGAATTCGGTAACCCTCTAATGTAGCCTTCTATTTTTAGTAACCCTTAAATGTAGTGTTCAATTCTAGTAACCCTGGAATGTAGCCTTTGATTTCGATAACACTCGAATGTATCATTTGGTAACCCTCAAATGTGGCATTCGGTAACCATTGAATGTATTGTTCGGTTTGCCCTAGAATTGGCCATAGCCCTTCTCCCTGTTAGTGTTTAAACACATTTTGGTGATATGGACATGTTCCCCAGACCATTTCCCAGATGCCACAGCCATTTACAGTAAGTTACCATTGCTATTTTGTTTTTATTTAATCTGAACTTTTAGAACTATTTCTCCCCATTGCGTTCACAAACCAAACTTCAGGAAGTTAAGCCATCTCTATTCATAAGATTTTAGACAGCAATGCCAAATAACCTACTTGAAGGTAGCAACTTGCTATTTTGTTTTACGTGACCTCATCTCTCTCTGGTTTTTTGCTTCCTGTTTCTGGGGTTCATAAGTTTCTGCTGTAGACAAAATAGGGGTATCTGCCATGAGGTGAACTAAGACAATCACCTCAGAAAACTGATATGCAGAACCACTGTATATCCATAACTAAGCGGCGGCAGCAAGGAGGTGGCAGCAATGGCCACTTGATTTATGTTGTGCCACCCCAGAAACACCTCTCAAACAAATGTAGTTTATCTTTCGTTTATTTATATTATCCTATATACTAATCGATTAGTGTAAAGCATATGGATCACGGCCGCATTTGCGCGAGCGCCGCATAATCATTCTTCTCCTCTGTCAGTGCACTGTGCTGAGAGGAGGTAAAATGATGCAGTGCTCGCGCACCCTTGCGGACCTGAGAGAGGAAGAGAAGGCCCATATTGATAAGTGGTGGAGAGAGACGCGGGGGGTTGTTGTTGGAAGGCGGAGGAGAGAGATGGAGGGAAGAGGATGAGGAAGTATGACTGATTCTTAAGAATCGGGGGGTTGCTGGTACCAGTATAAGGTGGTATAAGTTCTGTGTACCCCTGACAGTGAACCCAGTGAAAGATCACATTTTCTTTATTTGCAGTTAAAATGTTTAGAGTTATATTTAGTGCGAGCAATGATAACAGTTAAACGGCCACTGTATACGTATTTCTAAATGACTGTCAAGCTGCAATTATTGTGAAAGTTTCCTTAACCACAAATGAAAATGTCTTGTAATGATTGTTTTTCAGCAAATTATGTTAGAAGATCAGACAAATGAACTACTACAATTAGAAAGTAAGCAAATGTTATTTAGTAAATGTTTGGCCTTTTACATCTTTTCTGTGAAAATCTTTAGCACAATTATTTTATAACCAGCAATTAGGAATGTACATATTTTTTTCCCCGAACCCGATTGTTGTTGAAGTTTCTCCACAGATTGTAGTTTGCATAGAAACCCTCACTGATTGTTGAATCTGCATTAAAGAAGAAGCAAATATTACCTTGCCTTTCAACATTTAAAAATACGCAAACATTTAAAAATAAGTTTTTCAGTTTTTTTCACTGTGCAATAATGTATCTGGGTATTAAATGTATAATTAAATGTATTACAAACCAGATATTTATGCATAATTATCCCCCCCCCCCCCCCGTTCTGGCAGAAGCTGCCTCCTTCTTCCGTGCAGCCAATCAAGGCTGTAACAACTGACATCACAGCCAATGGCTGACTGCTCTTTCCCCTGCTGCCAGAAAGGGAGAGAATGTGGACAATGCTTACAATTAAATATCTTGTTGAAACGCATGTAATAAAGTGCGAAATATAGCAGTTGGGGTAAATAAATAAAGGGTGGAGATGACATTTATGATAAGATTGTTTGTTGAGAAAAGACTTAATATTAAAGGACAACTATACTGTAAAAATTAAACTGGGACATGGAGGTAGGATTGATTATTCCCACCTACCAGTATTGTTTCGTTGAGGAGCTACAGCACATACAGTTTTCATCTGCCAGGTTATGGCCCTGGGACTTCCTGTATTAAATATAGGGCTGAAGCACTCAGTATGCCTGGCAGAAGAAGTTCTTTGAGCTGCCACTCCTCATAAAAATGATATTGGGAATAAGAAAGTACCAATCCTACTGCCCTGCCCCAGGTACTTTTCATTTAAACTGTTTTTGAAAAAAGTTTATACACACTATAGTTCTCCTTTAATCATAAAGTAATTACCAGTAAAATATTTATAGTCTAGAAAAAAATGAACTGTGTATATTTTTTTTTTTTTTAAGTTCTAAAGTTGCATATTTATTTGGGGCTGCCACATTGGGCTTTAGGAGCAGCTGCTATGCGCAGGTTTACAAAACGTTTTGTAATTTGGTTATGCATTTACCATAGAAACTTTCAGCAAACATTTATCACAAAATATAATTGAACAAAATTAAGAATATTGCTGCAAAGAAAATGACTTATTGTGACTACTGAAAAGCATTTAAAAAGCATTAAATTAGGGATATCTGACCTGTGGCCCTCCAGATGTATGAAGACTGCAACTTCTTATTGCAAAATGCAACCAAGGAATGCTGAGAATTAGAGTTTTCAAATATCTGGAGGGCCCAAGGTTGGGCATCCCGTTCTTAAAAGGTCAGTATTATGAAAACACAAAAATAGTTAATGATTTAAAGAGACACATGTCGGTTATTTTCTTATAGTTCAAAAACACCACAGCACATTGCTGTTGGCTACTAACCAGACAAATGGATAGGTGCAATCCTCTTAGCCCTCTACTCCTAGGGCAAAGTAATCTAAACACGATGAAAGACAGAGGAGCATACTACTTAAAGTGGTTTCATCAATTTATTAGTAAAAAAAAATACAACGTTTCAAGATTGCTATGTCCCTGAGGAAGGGACATAGCAATCCCGAAACGTTGTATGAGGAAGGGACATAGCCTTCCCAAAACATTATATGTTTTTTGCACTAATAAATTGATGAAACCACTTTAAGTAGTGTGCTCCTCTGTCTTTCATCTTGTCCAGTTATTTCATTACTCATTACAAATCTATTTGACCTAATATACTGTAACAATGGTGTTTTTGTTTTTCAGTAAATGTATTTTTTTCCAGCTGTTCAGGATCTTCAGAAGGCAAGGATTACTCTAAACAAAATACAGAATACTATCTATCCACTAGCAAATCCATTATATACTCTTGAGATTGTGAATGTTAACAATTCTGAAATCACACAAGGATTGTGTGTTGAGGAGCTCAAAAAGGTACAGCCCTAAAGTAACCCTTCAGGAATATTTGGTAGGAACTGCTATGTTATTTGACTAGGGTGAATGGCTAAGTGTATAAAAATGTAAAATATGCATGAAAACATGTGACAAATGTTATAATAATCTGGATTTTTCTAGTGCCTTAGTACAGAGACTACAGTTCAGATAGCAGAACTGGAGAGATCAAATGATGCCATTGAAAAGTTGAAAACCATGCTGTATAAAAGAGAAAATAAAATCATGAAGACGTTAAACTCTAAATGTTTAAACCCTGTCTGTGCTACAGAAACTGTCATTTTAAAATTGTTGGAAACTGTTGTACATAAGGTAATTTTCACCTGCCTCTAAGAATACTGTGTTTCATTTCCCTTTTTCCTGTGCTTGATATTATTGCTCTTTTCTTTCTTTTTGTATGTGTTTATGGCATATTAGCACAGTAGGACAGGTAGGGGGGGCTAAAATCATTGATTCTGTGCATTAATGTTTTCTGTTTTTCTAATTGACCGTGATATTGGTTTATTGAAAAAATGAAGATTGGGCCAGGTGGAAATTTTTCCTTCTATCCCATCTTCTGCAGATTTCAAGGGTAAATTTTATAAAATATTAGAACCACCATCGGTTCTTTCAATTGGATTTTTGAATTTTTCGGCCTATCGTAAATTCGATCAGAAAAACAACTACCCGTATATGGCTACCTTAATGTTGTATTTCTTCATTTTATCTAGGGTTATTATATTTACTCTGAAGTTCAAGAAGCAAAAAACTTTGTTGACAAACTCCTATGCCAAAATGAAAGCAGCACTCAGTCTGATAAAACAGCAAGTAACAGTGCTGAGAAACTTAGGTCTGAACGGTAAGAAAACCATAAAGTTTTTCTCCAAGATCAATGCTTATTTAAAGGCCTATGGTTTATATTTATGGAAATTGTTCTGGGAATAAGTCAAACTGTATTTTTTTAAAACATAGGGGCATAGTTATAAATGGGCGTTAACTTTCAACCAGCGTTTTCACTAATATTGGATTTTTTATAAAATGGCAAAATCTGGCGGCTGAAAGTCAACATTGCTGTGATAGGCTTTTCACAACATTGCTGAGATGGCAGCCATTAACGCTCGCTGGTTATTAGTTCGGGCATTTCGATTTGCCAACTTTGAAGTAGCGGAAACTGCAGAGTTTAGTGATGTGCTCGCCGCCAGGGAGGGGGGGGGCGTGGCTGGGGGCTTAGGAGGTCCCGCAGTTAGAAAACTACATTGGTGGTACCACAGGTGCACTGGTATAAATCCCTATAAATTACTCAGCTATGTCACTAAGTGATTTATATTACACTGTCCCTCCTGTTCCAGTGGTCATGCCTCAACAATGGCTCAGTATTGTGTGCACTTTAACTTCATTAACAGTATGCTCTTTTCTATGCAATTAGGGGAGAAGAGAAGAAACCAGAAACTTATGTATTATAACTAATATTGTTCCCCTCATTCTACTTTTAGCACAGAAGGTTTTGGATTAAAGCTCCAATTTAAAGTTCAATGTTGAATTCCAATAATACAACTATTTTCATTCTAGGGATGCAACTCCTGTCTGTTTCAGCAGAAATCTATTACATTCAGGTTTACAGCAAATAGACATTGAAAAAGTAGCTTTAGAATGTATAAGAATGGGCACAATTCCTGAAATGTTCTTTGGACAGTTTACAAATTTCAGCAAAACACCAGGTAAAAAGTCTATTAACCTTTTATACATACACATATATTTAAAGGCTTTCCTAAATATATAAATGTTTTATTTTAAACACTTAAACTTTATGCCCATTTTAAGCAACATATCAGACATGGTAGTAATGCCACAATGGACTTCAACAATGGAAGTCCATTGTGACTAGAGATAGAATAGAACTCTAACACGGGTTTGAATTGGATTTTATGAGTTCGAACAAACTCGGATTTTCAGATTTTGTACTTTGTGGAAACAATCCAGCAATATGTCCCAAATTTACCAGTGACATCTATTTCTAGCAGTGCTAACCTCTTTGGCCCGCTTTCCCCTATATGATGCAAATATAATGCAAATTGCAAAAATAAAAATTAAAGGGGAAGTTCAGTGCAAATACTGCTCTTTTTTCTTAAAAGTATATGTATTTTCCCATGCTAATGACCTTAACCTGCCCATTCAGCATTGTGTCTGTGTATAAATAAATGCTTCTGAAATACTGACTTCCTGTTTGCAGGACCCCCTAATAGAGACCCCTGCGTTGATTCAGTTGCTCAGTAGAGATCTGGGCATATTTAACCCATCCAACAGCCAATCAGTAGAAATTAAAGTGGCCATACACATTAACGATAATTAACAAAAACAGTATCAGCAGAGTGTAGGGACCAAAACCAACCGACTTCAATGCAGATGAATGATCATAGTTATGTCATTACGGTCGGTAGGGAAAGACAGAAAAACTCCAGTGGTCGTTATTGGCCTTAACTTTAGGTTAAGGGATATGACATGATTGGTCCGTGTATAGCCACACAGCAGACTAATCCCGATTCTGCGTATGGGCGATCGGTTGGGTCTGTGTGTGTAGTCCCAACCACATGTCCGCAGACAGCTACCAATGTGATCTGTCGCCATAATGCAATAGGGATCGCATGTTTATGGCCACCTTTACTGTTAGGAACATTCCACGTATGTCAACAGCAAGGAACAGCAAGGGGTATAAATATATATGTAGATTAACTAAGTTATCATAATATAAACTAATAATTTTAAAAATAATTATATTTTTCACTGAACTTTTGCTTTTAAGACATAAACATTATAATAAAATAATAATAAATCTATTATGTTTGCAACAAAGAAGCTTTGCCACTCTAGGAATCACGCTAGGCATGATTTCTCTTGTATTAAAATGAGCACCATATTTTAAGAGATTCATGGAAAGATTAAGAGACAGATTCCTGAAATTTAGAATTTTTGAAAAATATCACATTTTCGGGAAAATTATCAAATGACAAATGTGGAAGCTCAAAAGTAGCGTGCGTGTGAAGGAAGTTGTTTTATTTCAAGTTCTGGATATATGTATGTGTTCTCCAAACCATTGTCTAGGTCCCAGAGCCATGTAGAGTTAGTTACCATTGCTATTTTAACTGTATTTTATCCAAACTTTTCGAACTATTTGCCCTTATTGACTTTAATGGGTCCTATTTCAAACTTAAGAATTTTCAAACCTTTTCAGAAGTTCAAAATTCGAAATTGGACCGGATTTTTGGAAGTTCGCCATGTCAAATTGTGACCATTGTTAGGTTAAAAACTCTCCTTGATTCTTATTAGCACCTGATCCCTTACCGGCCATCAGTGACTTCTTTGTAGCGGACTTCAGTGGGAGCCACTTTGCAGATGTCACGGCCAATCACTGGGGGATGTTACTAGACAAGCCTCTTTGGATGCTAGTACACGGAAAAGGCATATAACAGCAGCAGCAGAGGTAAGAGATCGGAAGCTGCAAAGTATACTTAAAACCATCAGGGAGATTTTTTAACCTAATGAAACCCATGTTTTGGGGGTAATTAGGTTAATATGCATTTTTAGTTTGGAGGGTGGGCATGCCCTTTAATATGGTTGCTAAATTTTAATTCAGATGGGATCTCATACCAATAAAAATGTTTTAAATATATAGTTTTATACCATTTAATGCTTCTGTTGTGCCTATTATTTTGAATGGTCTGTAAATGGTGGTGTGATGTATATAATGTATTTATAGGTGCTGATGGCATAATGACACAGAGAAAAGATCCAGATGAACTGAAATACATTTCAGTGATATGAATATTCTGATGTAACAGAAGGAAGCCTTGGAAAGAATAACCACTGATGAAATGAATATACCAAATTCAACATTTAGTAATGGGAAATACAAAGATATTAGTCCCCATGAAGGTCCATAAAAAAACACTAGGATTCCAGTACTGACATAAGAAAGAGTGAAGACTATTTTATGACTATAATCCACTGTTTATCACTTTAAAATAATGATTTTGAGAGGGTCAGAAATAAAAACTAATTTACAGTGTACGGTTTCTGGTTTCTTAAGGGGTGGCACTGTTACTTTATTACTTTATCTTGTGGGTAGTCTGGGAGGTCTAAACTTTTCACTGCTTTCTAGAAATCTTTATTAGAAGACACACTAATAAAAATACATATAATGTATGTTAAAGGACTATGCACGGAGAGCCAGTATCACTCTCTATTGCCTCCTCTAGGCAATGCACTGAGCGATAGCAGCTGTCAGTACATAGCAAATGGGGTTTACTCATTCCGAATCTTTAATGTCAGCTATCTGCTGGTGTTAAAGATTCTGTCTTAAACAGCCACACTAAGCTCTGTACATACCTTGCGGTGGTTGCACAACAGTTTTTGCATACTGCCACAACCGCTGTAAGTTATGTTTTAAAGTCATGTTGACCTTTGGTACATGGGTTAAAGTGACTTTTATGGAAAAATACGTTTTTGCCTCTCTGTACATAGCCCTATTAATGTTTAAATTCACGTTTGCTACTAAGGTTTAGCCATTATATACAGTAACCTGAAAAATAGCTACACCTGGGGGCATATTTATAAAGCTTCGTTAACGCGATTTATTAATGTCCAAAACGCCGTGAAAAGTTACAGGCGTTAACCCTTTGCGCCGATACTTACCTGTTACCGCCGCTTCTATTTATAAAGTGGCGGTATCTGTTTCGCACTGCTAGTATCGGCTGTTTTGCTTCGCCACCCTGAAGGTGGCAAAAGCAGCCGATACTAGCCTCCCTGCGGCGGGGATGGGCAGGCAACCCGCGGCGGGTGGTCCGCGCGCCCCGGAAGGCACGCCCACCCCACCCTCGACCACCCGCGGCGGCGACCACCTGCCGCCGTTTCCCAGCAGCCCCTCCCAACCCCTTCCCAGCTCGCGGCAATCTCGGAACAGGAGGCTAGGAGGGGCTGCTGGGAAGGGGCCGCAGCACCCCTTCCCCAGCACCCTCCAACCCCCTGCCCCGCCGCTGGCAGGGAGGGAAAGCCACTGGGAGGGTGAGGCCCCTCCAGCGGGGCCCGGAGAAGGGCCTTTTGGGCTTAAGGGGTCCCGCAGCATGAACTGGGACCCCCCCTCCCCGGCCCTTTATAAGGGCACTTGTGGCACTTACAAGTGCCCTTGGAGCTTAGGGGTGCAGCCCCCAGTGTGCAGCTCTTAAAAGAGCCCTTGGGCAACGTCTTCGGGCTGGCGACACCAACCCCACTCAGGTCACCGATGCCAGGCAGACTCACTGCGCCGCCAGTGAGCCCGCTGGCACCACCGCCTCAGCGGAGCCGATGTTGCCAACCGCTTCTTTCTTCTATCTTCAGCCATCTACTGCGATGGCATCTGAGTTCCGCAGCGAAGTGCACCTCTTATATAGGTTTGCACAAAACCCTAATCCATTTCTGATTGGTCAACTTTTAAGGTTGCTTTACATTAACCAATCAGATCTGGAAAGTTCTGAAATCTGATTGGTTAATGTAAAGCATGTAAACCAAGCATTAAAAAATTGACCAATCAGATTTCAGAACTTTCCAGATCTGATTGGTTAATGTAAACAAGCCTTAAAAAGTTGACCAATCAGAAATGGTAGGGTTTTCTGCAAACCTATAAAAGAGGTGCACTCCGCTGCGGAACTCAGATGCCATCGCAGTAGGTGGCTGAAGATAGAAGAAAGAAGCGGCTGGCAACATCGGCTCCGCTATGGCTGGCGGTGCCAGCGGGCTCACTGGTGGCAGCAGTGAGTCTGCCTGGCATCGGCGACCTGAGTGGGGTTGGTGTCGCCAGCCCGAAGAGGTCGCGTCGTATCAAGACGCCGCCAACATCGGCCTCGTTAAGGTCGCCGGCGCCCACCAGGGGTAACCCTGGCGACCGCAGGGGTACCTCTCGGGGGTCGGCGGCCTCAGTGGAGCTGGTGTCGCAGGACTGGAAGAAAGAAGACGCCGCCCAAGGGCTCTTTTAAGAGCCGCACACTGGGGGTGACCCCGCCAAAGACACTTGTCAGTGCCACAAGGGCCGGGGAGGGGGGTCCCGATTCGCGCTGCGGGACCCCTTAAGCTCCAAAGGGGAGGGGGGTCCCGATTCGCGCTGCGGGACCCCTTAAGCTCCAAAAGGCCCTTCTCAGGGCCCCGCTGGAGGGTGCCTCCACCCCTCCCAGCGGGCCCTTCCCCTCCCTGCCAGTGGCGGGGCAGGGGGCTTGGAGGGGCTGCTGGGAAGGGGGTGCGCGGCGGGTGGTCGCGACCACCTGCTGCGGCCCCTTCCCGGCAGCCCCTCCTAGCCTTCTGTTCCGAGATTGCCGTGAGCGAGGAAGAGGTTGGGAGGGGCTGCTCGGAAGCGGCGGTGGGTGGTCGCCGCCGCGGGGGGTTGAGGCCGGGGTGGGCGTATGCCCCGTCCCCTTAGCAGAGGCGTCGGGAAGGGATACATATCGCGGCAATGTCATTCGCCATTTTTAATACGGCGATAGTGCTATTTTCGCGGCCGCGATGTGCGGCAGTAATTTTTTTTCACTAATATCGTTTTTTTATAAATATGCCCCCTGGTGTATTATTATTATAACCGAATCAGGTTAGAAACTATTCTCTCTGTAGAACATTCTAGTCAAACAGCAGTTACTTAGCGGCTTCAGTAGGTACTACCTGAAAAATAAGGAATAAGTCTAATTGCATTATAGTTCTCATAACATATGGAAATTCTAGATCTGGATTGAAATTCTAAAAACATGCAGGGTTATTCAATAAAAATTCTTATCGTTTAAAATGGTGCTAATTTTGCCCCAACCAATCAGATGATTTCTGTCTTCGATGGGATGATCATGAAAAAAAAAATAATAAGGAGTAGATTAATACATTAATGTATATTGATCGAATTACTGTGTAAACAGGGGGAGTAATACTAAACAAATAAACAGAGCTTGTTTGGCTGGGACGTGAACGCGTTGTAAAGGGTCTGGTGTTCTGACTACCCGTGTTGCGCAGATCCCTATATAGTGAAATTGCACACGTTAAAGTTACCTATAGACTGGAAATCTTTTTACAACGTACTTTTAACTAGACCCATAGGAACTAATTACTATTGAAATTACTGCTATAATACATATACTGTAGTTTTTTTTTTTTCTGGTTTGGTAACAGGGATATTCTAATAATCTTGAGAATTATTACTGGTATTATACACTATACTGTAGTTCTGGGTTGGTAACAAAACAGGATACTAAATATACTTATTGAGAATTACTGGTAATTAATACATTTATTGGGGTTCTGTTGGTACAGGGATACTATATATAACCCCATTCCAAACATGACTAAACAATTTAAAGAAAAAACAAACCCCATTCCATTCCACGCCATCTGGTGAAATGTGGTGGGGGGCGTCGTGCTTTTTTGTGCTTTTAAATGTGTGAGGCGTGGCTTGTGGGGCGAGCGCCGCTGCCTTTTTTAAACCTACAAACTCCAATTAAAAAGCTCCAATCAGAGACTACATTGAAATGAGGTAAGTGGAGGGATTGTTAGTACAAGACTATTCATTACATTAACCCCTTCACAAGGATTTTTTTCATTAACCCCTTCTATACTTAATTTATTACTACTTCGCAAAACTATGGTAATGCTAAACTCTGTGGTCATATTAGACACAATATAAACGCCACAAGAAGATTAAAGCGACATAAAAATTATCAGAAAGCTCCATTGTCTCACCACCTGCATTAATTTCATAATTACAAGTATAGCACAGATAAGAACTTTTAGAAGCAATTTTTTTCCTTTTTAACATAAATAATTGTTCCAAGTGTCAAAAATGTTGCAATAAGCAAAAGGCCCAGACACAAAAAATACAAGATGAATATAACCCTTACTATTATTTGTGACATATGGACCAATAATAAGTTGTTGCCAAAAGACTAAGTCTCACAAAATAAAGAGGGAAAAGATGAGACCATAGGATCCTTATTTTATCCGTGTTCATTTTAAACTAGAAGGAAATATCCCATCTATGATTTAACCCCTTAGGGGACCCGAGTTTCCAATTCCATTATCAGAATGCTGTCTCCCCTCTGTTAAGGGTATCTAATATATCTCTCTCCCCTTAACTTATTCCTAACCAACTCTATCCCCTGTACTTTACAATAGGATAGATCAGTCATTGCAATCCTTAAAGTGTCGTCCTACTGGAGATTTTACATCTCCCTTCACTATATTACTTAGATGTTCCCTTATCCGTACCTTAAGCGGACGCAATGTGCGTCTCACATATTGTTTTCTTGCATTTACTGCAAGTTCCAAATAGACAAACTTTTTCGTGTGGGGCAATTTATAAAGTCTCGTATTTTGTATTCTTTACCTGTCAGGGTGGAGACTATAGATTTGCAGGTTTCTAAACCTGTACATGTTTTACATCTCACTGCACCACAACAACCATACGTACCCACTGTTGACAACCAATCCCTTTAGCATTTCCTTCTATCACAACCAACACAAAGCTGGGGGCTACTCTATCTCCAATCTCCTCTGTTTTTTTCTCACCACCTGAGGCCATCTCTTAATATTACTCTCAGAGTTTTCATCTCTCTCCGTAGGAAATGTAAATTTCTATAAATGATTTTTATATACTCAAATTCAACCTTGTATTGAGTACACAAATACATAGGGTTTTCATTACTCTCATAAGTTTTTTGTTACCATATAATAATTTGTCTATCCTTATTTTTAATTCCCATGGTATGCTACCTCTATGCTTTTTATTAATCCCTCTGAAGAACCTGTTTTTCAATTTCATCTGCTCCTTTTCGAAGTTTGCTATTCATTGAACATTTGTTTTGATCTAGAAAATTGGCCCTAGGGAATTCCCTTTATTATATGCTTCGGATGAACCACTTCTTGCATGTAAAGAGTACCTCCTTGCTATCCTTTTTTCTATATATATCAGTTTCAATTTTATTGGCACACACATTCCCTATAGAACCAAATCCCAAAATTGATAGTTTCAATATGATATTGAGCAGTAAATTCCTGATGGACATCATTATCTTTCAAGTAACGTCTATTTTCCTTAAGAGGGCCCTTTCCAAACAAGGAGAAGCCGTCTATAAAATGACCGCCACCAACCCAAATAGGTGAAGGCCGGTGCAAAAGACACGCTCATGGCAGTCCCCATCTTTGGAGGTAGAAACAGCCACCAAAAAGAAGTAATTATGCCTTAAATGGGAACGGTGGTCTCAACCAAGTTGAGTTTAAATGAAAGCCCAGTTTCCTCCTACTTTTAAAACATGCATCAAACCACCCACTCATATGCTACACAGCCAAGATATAAAGAAATGACTGACCAGAATTTAATGGGTGGAGGCTGACATGTGACATTCCTAAGGCTTATCCTGCACAGTGCTGCCGGCGAGCACAGGCCTCAGACTCCCTCAGTGGTGAGGGAGACAGAAAGTCCCTCCTCCTCTCTCTGCTGTGTGAAGTCCTGACAGATTAGGTAAGGAAATCTACAGCCCTTCTTTCTCACTATGTAAAACAGAACAGCCTTTTCAGGCAGAGTTCTCTCACTCATCTAAAAGGGCTTTTTCCACAGAGTTTTCTTAGGAGGGGGGTCTGATGTCCCCATGGCACCCATGACTGGGCGGGGGCATGTGCACCTGCGAGTGGGTGGGCTTAGGCCCCCACGAGTGGGTGGGGCTTAGGTGCCCATGTGTGGGCATGGCTAGGCACCCTGGAGGGGGTGGGGCCACAGCACCCAAAGGTGGGCGGGGCCACATGGGGCTGTAAGAGAATGGCCAGACGGGGGGCCTGCACTGGAGGGACCATGGGATCAATGATGTGGAGGGACCAGGGGGGTCTGAAAAGGGGAGGAAGGGACACACAGGGCAGATTGACTGACATGATTTCAATGCAGGAACAGGAAGTGCAGGGGACCTGGTGATGCTGCTGCAATATCACACACAACAATGTAAATATCTTCAAACGTGCAAAATAAAACATGGAAATAAATTGCAAAATTCTCCAGGAGAGCATTCCTATCAATTTACCTAAAGTTATTTTTGGACCAGAGTTCCCCTTTAATAGGAAGTCTATAGATGTGTATAATACACTCTCGTAAATGCATAGAATAACCAGAAAACCTCTTCAAAAATATATCATAGCATAGAGCCTAATCATGTCTGATAATAGAGTCCAGAAACTTCACATCCAAGGTCAGCCAGATACAATCTGACCTTCCAATCTCTGCAAACCTGTTTTATATAATTTATATAAGACTTGAGGCTGAGGCCTTTAAACAACATGTTGAAGAAAAATCTACCAGTTTAGCTAGATTCTCTCCAAAGATAGCCTATACTACCTAGCAACTAAGCCTTCCTTCTGGCCTCTCTGGTTGTTATGTATTTTTGGTAGATTATGAAAATAGGTAGGTTTTAGTTAGGTTATCTCCCAATAGTACTCCTTATCTCTTTCTTAACTCATCTTTATCTGATAAACTCACTCTCTACTCTATAAAATGTGTCCAGCAAATCTTACCTTTTCATAAATACTTCATATCTTTTCCATCTCATCTCGAGATGTGCTGTCCTCCATATACAGTATAGTGTATCTAGCACCATCTAGCACTGCACCCTCCACCACCTTTGTCAGCAGCTTTCACTGTAAGAGATTCATCTTTCGTTAACTCTGATTTAAATCTTTACTCTCCGCCTTAGTAATATTTCCCATCATACGTTTACTACCGTTGTTCTACTTTAAGCTGTAAACATTTAAGGTAATTTTCTACCGATTGTTGAAAACCATTCAATGTTCTGGTTCGTGCACTTATAGGATAGAAGGTAGACTTTTTCTTTAAACCGCTCTCCAAACATATAACATCAAGCTCTATCTTTTTCCACTCATACCTTCCAAATCCCTTAAGTCCGGGATAGCACAGTAATCACTGAAGGAATAGCTTTGTTCATTGATTAGAGATCAACATTATCAGTATATAACACACATCATCAGTTCTACCACTATATTATTTATCAATGCATGTATCCAAGGATCCAACAAATCACCATTGTTAACCTGAAAAAAATATCTTTTTAAAGGCTACATTATGTACAAATCGATAATCAACTCGGTGTATCAAACAAACTAAAATGATTAGTGGGTGTAAGGTTAAATCTTTAATACACAGAACAATTGTGGCTTGCGAGAGTTCCCTGAGAAGATTATACTTATCCTATACATTCATCTGTCTTTCTTCTGCCCCAATGTCCCTCGTTCTCTCTGGGTATATCCTCTACTGTCCCGATCTCCTCCTTCACATCCCCTTCTCCTCTGATTGCGCTTGTATGAGGAATCTCTCTCTCCCTAATTGTCTGCCTAATTTTTCTCTATATCATCTCCATCCCTTCTCCTTTGAATAAGATCTTAATCTCCTCTTCCTGAAATTTCAGGTGTATTATCTATCATTGCCCCCATTCGCTTTCATGCATTCTGGCAGAATCTTCGATGTGTACTAGTGTCTACAGTGCGGCAATTAATAAAGACTGAGGAAACACACTAGAAGATAACCAAAGGACTTATATCTGATACGGAGAGTTCTTTTTTTTATTCAAAAACTTTGTCCTGTGTGTACCACCAACTTTAGGTTTAAACTGTGATTACAATCTGTATCTATTTTTTAGGGTTTTTTTTTAGAGGTTTTTCACGTCTTTAGCGTGCCGGTCGGTGCTCGGTTCTTTCGGCTCACTTGTTTTTTTTAATCTAATAACAAATATATCCTGAATGGCCCTTGATATGACTATGTAGTCAAACTAGTGACACCTTCAGGGCATCAGGCAGTTATTATTGGACTTAATACTACGTGCTTTCACAATTTATTTGGCTCAATTTTGTAATGAGGTAAAAGACATTTAGACTGCCCCTTCTAAATATAAACCGTGACTTTTATTCCACATAAAAACGAAAATAAGCAGAACATAACTTATGGGGAATGACGTTATAGAATTATAGCCGCTAAAGGCATTACTGCCTAATTAAAATCATTTGTACAAGCTTGCAGTTGAAGCACATTTACAAAAAAATTTTTGGTTAATGTCTGTTATTCAGTTAGATCAAACTGGATCTGAGTTATTTTTTAAAGAACGTTTCGCCTAGTCATCCAGCTGGTTTTCTCAATTCAGAATGACTTGTACAAGAATCTTGGAATTTGCTTTGAGGGTTCGGAACGTATTTTCGAGGGTTATGTACAAGGTTATTTTCTGTAAACTACGAAAATAACCTCAAACGTTGATAACCCTCAAATACTAAGGAACGACTTTGAGTTTCTTGACATATTTTTGAGGGTTACCAAAATAACCTTGTACATTCGGTGACCCTCGAAAATATACGTTCCCGAACCCTTGAAAGCAATTCCAACACATCATGATTGTACATCACGGTCAAAGTTTTGTTAAGGCGTGGTACCACTATTAAGCGCCTTTAGAAATATTATTCTCAGGCCACCTAAAGTTAACTGATGGAAAGAGGGCTGTATTGCTTGTAATGTATTATTAAATACATTACAAGCAATATAGAGAGAGGAAGCAAAAAACAGTTTTCTACCACTATTATTTGCTTCCTCTTTCTATATACTTTCTCTTCATAACTAGATTGTTTTTTTTAACTTGAGACTTATTTTCGATAATTATGAAATTTCATATCGGTAACCCTTGAATGTACATTCAATTCGGTAACCCTCTAATGTAGCCTTCATTTTTAGTAACCCTAATGTAGTGTTCAATCTAGTAACCCTGGAATGTAGCCTTTGATTCGATAACACTCGAATGATCATTTGGTAACCCTCAAATGTGGCATTCGGTAACCATTGATGTATTGTTCGGTTTGCCCTAGAATTGGCCATAGCCCTTCTCCCTGTTAGTGTTTAAACACATTTTGGTGATATGGACATGTTCCCCGACCATTTCCCAGTGCCACAGCCTATTACAGTAAGTTACCATTGCTATTTGTTTTTATTTAATCTGAACTTTTAGAACTATTTTCTCCCATTGCGTTCACAACCAAACTTCAGAATAGGAAGTTAAGCCATCTCTATTCATAAGATTTTAGACAGCAATGCAAATAACCTACTTGAAGGTAGCAACTTGCTATTTTGTTTTACGTGACCTCATCTCTCTCTGGTTTTTTGTTCCTGTTTCTGGGGTTCATAATTTCTTGCTGTAGACAAAATAGGGGTATCTGCCATGGGTGAACTAAGACAATCCCTCAGAAAACTGATATGCAGAACCACTGTATATCCATAACTAAGCGCGGCAGCAAGGAGGGTGGCAGCAATGGCCACTTGATTTTATGTGGCCACCCCAGAAACACCTCTCAAAAAACAATGTAGTTTATCTTTCTTTTATTATATTATCCTATATACTATCGATTAGTGTAAACATATGGATCACAGCCGCATTTGCGCGAGCGCCGCATAATCATTCTTCTCCTCTGTCAGTGCACTGTGCTGAGAGGAGTAATGATGCAGTGCTCGCGCACCCTTGCGGACCTGAGAGAGGAAAGAGAAGGGCCCATATGGATAAGTGGTGGAGGAGACGCGGGGGGTTGTTTTGGAAGGCGGAGGAGAGAGATGGAGGGAAGAGGATGAGGAAGTATGACTGATTCTTAAGAATCGGGGGGTTGCTGGTACCAGTATAAGGTGGTATAAGTTCTGTGTACCCCGGACAGTGAACCCAGTGAAAGATCACATTTCTTCATTTGCAGTTAAAATGTTTAGAGTTATATTTAGTGCGAGCAATGATAACAGTTTAAACGGCCACTGTATACGTATTTCTAAATGACTGTCAACTGCAATTATTGTGAAAGTTTCCTAACCACAAATGAAAATGTCTTGTAATGATTGTTTTTCAGCAAATTATGTTAGAAGATCAGACAAATGAACTACTACAATTAGAAATAGCAAATGTTATTTAGTAAATGTTTGCCTTTTACAATCTTTTCTGTGAAAATCTTTAGCACATTATTTTATAACCAGCAATTAGGAATGTACATTTTTTTTTTTTTCCCAACCCGATTGTT
Organism: Hymenochirus boettgeri; assembly: GCA_019447015.1. Classification (NCBI taxonomy): domain Eukaryota; kingdom Metazoa; phylum Chordata; class Amphibia; order Anura; family Pipidae; genus Hymenochirus; species Hymenochirus boettgeri. The sequence continues at coordinate 247,470,060 of CM033469.1, read as the reverse complement.
GTTGAAGTTCTCTCCACAGATTGTAGTTTGCATAAAACCAACCCTCACTGATTGTTGAATCTGCATTAAAGAAAAGCAAATATTACCTGCCTTTCACACATTAAATAAAATACGCAAACATTTAAAAATAATTTTTTTTTCAGTTTTTCACTGTGCAATAATGTATCTGGGTTAAATGTATAATTAAATGTATTACAAACCGATATTATGCATAATTATCCCCCCCCCCCCCCCCCGTTCTGGCAGAAGCTGCCTCCTTCTTCCGTGCAGCCAATCAAGGCTGTACAACAACTGACATCACACGCCAATGGCTGACTGCTCTTTCCCCTGCTGCCAGAAAGGGAGAGAATGTGGACAATGCTTACAATTAAATATCTTGTTGAAACGCATGTAATAAAGTGCGAAATATAGCAGTTGGGGTAAATAATAAAGGGTGAGATGCATTTTGATAAGATTGTTTGTTAGAAAAGACTTAATATAAAGGAACAACATACTGTAAAAATTAAACTGGGACATGGAGGTAGGATTGATTATTCCCACCTACCAGTATTGTTTCGTTGAGGAGCTACAGCACATACAGTTTTCATCTGCCGGTTATGGCCCTGGGACTTCCGTATTAATATAGGGCTGAAGCATTCAGTATGCCTGGCAGAAGAAGTTCTTTGAGCTGCCACTCCTCATAAAATGATATTGGGAATGAATTACCAATCCTACTGCCCTGCCCCAGGTACTTTTCATTAAACTGTTTTTGAAAAAATTTATACACACTATGTTCTCTTTAATCATAAGTAATACCAGTAAAATATTTTATGTCTAGAAAAAAATGAACTGTGTATATTTTTTTTTTTTTTAAGTTCTAAGTTGCATATTTATTTGGGGCTGCCACATTGGGCTTTAGGAGCAGCTGCTATGCGCAGGTTTACAAAACGTTTTGTAATTGGTTATGCATTTACCATAGAAACTTTCAGCAAACATTTATCACAAAATATAATTGAACAAAATTAAGAATATTGCTGCAAAGAAAATGACTTATTGTGACTACTGAAAAGCATTTAAAAAGCATTAAATTAGGGATATCTGACCTGTGGCCCTCCAGATTATGAAGACGCAACTTCTTATTGCAAAATGCAACCAAGGAATGCTGAGAATTAGAGTTTTCAAATATCTGGAGGGCCCAAGGTTGGGCATCCCGTTCTTAAAAGGTCGTATTATGAAAACCAAAAAATAGTTAATGATTTAAAAGACACATGTCGGTTATTTTCTTATAGTTCAAAAACACACAAGCACATGGCTGTTGGCTACTAACCAGACAAATGGATAGGTGCAATCCTCTTAGCCCTCTACTCCTAGGGCAAAGTAATCTAAACACGATGAAAGACAGAGGAGCATACTACTTAAAGTGGTTTCACAATTTATTAGTAAAAAAATACAACGTTTCAAGATTCTATGTCCCTGAGGAAGGGACATAGCAATCCCGAAACGTTGTATGAGGAAGGGACATAGCCTTCCCAAAACATTATATGTTTTTTGCACTAATAAATTGATGAAACCACTTTAAGTAGTGTGCTCCTCTGTCTTCATCTTGTCCAGTTATTTCATTACTCATTACAAATCTATTTGACCTAATATACTGTAACAATGGTGTTTTGTTTTTTCAGTAATGTATTTTTTTCCAGCTGTTCAGGATCTTCAGAAGGCAAGGATTACTCTAAACAAAATACAGAATACTATCTATCCACTACAATCCATTATACTCTTGAGATTGTGATGTTAACAATTCTGAATCACACAAGGATTGTGTGTTGAGGAGCTCAAAAGGTACAGCCCTAAGTAACCCTTCAGGAATATTTGGTAGGACTGCTATGTTATTTGACTAGGGTGAATGGCTAAGTGTATAAAAATGTAAAATATGCATGAAAACATGTGACAAATGTTATAATAATCTGGATTTTTTCTAGTGCCTTAGTACAGAGACTACAGTTCAGATAGCAGAACTGGAGAGATCAAATGATGCCATTGAAAAGTTGAAAACCATGCTGTATAAAAGGAAAATAAAATCATGAAGACGTTAACTCTAAATGTTTAAACCCTGTCTGTGCTACAGAAACTGTCATTTTAAAATTGTTGGAAACTGTTGTACATAAGGTAATTTTCACCTGCCTCTAAGAATACTGTGTTTCTTTCCCTTTTCCCTGTGCTTGATATTATTGCTCTTTTCTTTCTTTTTGTATGTGTTTATGGCATATTAGCACAGTAGGACAGGTAGGGGGGGCTAAAATCATTGATTCTGTGCATTAATGTTTTCTGTTTTTCTAATTGACCGTGATATTGGTTTTATAAAAATGAAGATTGGGCCAGGTGGAAATTTTTCCTCTATCCCATCTTCTGCAGATTTCAAGGTGTAATTTTATAAAATATTAGAACCACCATCGGTTCTTTTCAATTGATTTTTGAATTTTTCGGCCTATCGTAAATTCGATCAGAAAAACAACTACCCGTATATGGCTACCTTAATGTTGTATTTCTTCATTTATCTAGGGTTATTATATTTACTCTGAAGTTCAGAACAAAAAACTTTGTTGACAAACTCCTATGCCAAAATGAAAGCAGCACTCAGTCTGATACCAGCAAGTAACAGTGCTGAGAAACTTAGGTCTGAACGGTAAGAAAACCATAAAGTTTTTCTCCAGATCAATGCTTATTTAAAGGCCTATGGTTTATATTTATGGAAATGTTCTGGGAATAGTCAAACTGTATTTTTTAAAACATAGGGGCATAGTTATAATGGGCAGTAACTTTCAACCAGCGTTTTCACTAATATTGGATTTTTTATAAATGGCAAAATCTGGCGGCTGAAGTCAACATTGCTGTGATAGGCTTTTCACAACATTGCTGAGATGGCAGCCATTAACGCTCGCTGTGTTTAGTTTCGGGCATTTCGATTTGCCAACTTTAATTAGCGGAAACTGCAGAGTTTAGTGATGTGCTCGCCGCCAGGGAGGGGGGGGGCGTGGCTGGGGGCTTAGGAGGTCCCGCAGTTAGAAAACTACATTGGTGTACCACGGTGCACTGGTATAATCCCTATAAATTACTCAGCTATGTCACTAAGTGATTTATATTACATCTGTCCCTCCTGTTCCATTGGTCATGCCTCAACAATGCTCAGTATTGTGTGCACTTTAACTTCATTAACAGTATGCTCTTTTCTATGCAATTAGGGGAGAAGAGAAGAAAACCAGAAACTTGTATTATAACTAATATTGTTCCCCTCATTCTACTTTTAGCACGAAGTTTGGATTAAAGCTCCAATTTAAAGTTCAATGTTGAATTCACTAATACAACATTTTCATTCTGGGATGCAACTCCGTGCCTGTTTCAGCAGAAATCTATTACATCAGGTTTACAGCAATAGACATTGAAAAAGTAGCTTTAGAATGTTAAGAATGGGCACAATCCCTGAAATGTTCTTTGGACAGTTTTTACAAATTTCAGCAAAACACCAGGTAAAAAGTCTATTAACCTTTTATACATACACATATATTAGGCTTTCCTAAATATATAAATGTTTTATTTTAAACACTTAACTTTATGCCCATTTTAAGCAACATATCAGACATGGTAGTAATGGCACAATGGACTTCAACAATGGAAGTCCATTGTGACTAGAGATAGAATAGAACTCTAACACGGGTTTGAATTGGATTTTATGAGTTCGAACAAACTCGGATTTCAGATTTTGTACTTTGGTGAAACAATCCAGCAATATGTCCCAAATTTACCAGTGACATCTATTTCTAGCGAGGCTAACCTCTTGGCCCGCTTTCCCCTTATGATGCAATATAATGCAAATTGCAAATAAAAAATTAAAGGGGAAGTTCAGTGCAAATCTGCTCTTTTTTCTTAAAAGTATATGTATTTTCCCATGCTAATGACCTTAACCTGCCCATTCAGCATTGTGTCTGTGTATAAATAAATGCTTCTGAAATACTGACTTCCTGTTTGCAGGACCCCCTAATAGAGACCCCTGCGTTGATTCAGTTGCTCAGTAGAGAGTCTGGGCATATTTAACCCATCCAACAGCCAATCAGTAGAAATTAAAGTGGCCATACACATAACGTAATTAACAAAACAGTATCAGCAGAGTGTAGGGACCAAAACCAACCGACTTCAATGCAGATGAATGATCATAGTTTTGTCATTACGGTCGGTAGGGAAAGACAGAAAAACTCCAGTGGTCGTTATTGCCTTACTTTAGGTTAAGGGATATGACATGATTGGTCCGTGTATAGCCCACAGCAGACTAATCCGATTCTGCGTATGGGCGTCGGTTGGGTCTGTGTGTGTAGTCCCAACCACATGTCCGCAGACACTACCAATGTGACTGTCGCCATAATGCATAGGGATCGCATGTTTATGGCCACCTTTACTGTTAGGAACATTCCACGTATGTCAACAGCAAGGAACAGCAAGGGTATAAATATATTGTATTAACTAAGTTATCATAAATAAACTAATAATTTTAAAAATATATATTTTTCACTGAACTTTTGCTTTAAGACATAAACATTATAATAAAATAATAATAATCTATTATGTTTTCAACAAAGAAGCTTTGCCACTCTAGGAATCACGCTAGGCATGATTTCTCTTGTATTAAAATGAGCACCAATTTTAAGAAGATTCATGGAAAGATTAAGAGACAGATTCCTGAAATTTAGAATTTTTGAAAATTACACATTTTCGGGAAAATTATCAAATGACAAATGTGGAGCTCAAAAGTAGCGTGCGTGTGAAGGAAGTTGTTTTATTTCAAGTTCTGGATATATGTATGTGTTCTCCAAACCATTGTCTAGTTCCCAGAGCCATGTAGAGTTAGTTACCATTGCTATTTAACTGTATTTTTCCAAACTTTTCGAACTATTGCCCTTATTGACTTTAATGGGTCCTATTTCAAACTAAAATTTTCAAACCTTTTCAGAAGTTCAAAATTCGAAATTGGACCGGATTTTTGGAAGTTCGCCATGTCAAATTGTGACATTGTTAGGTTAAACTCTCCTTGATTCTTATTAGCACCTGATCCCTTACCGCCCATCAGTGACTTCTTTGTACGGACTTCAGGGGGCCACTTTGCAGATGTCACGGCCAATCACTGGGGGATGTTAACAGACACCTCTTTGGATGCTAGTACAACGAAAAGGCATTAACAGCAGCAGCAGAGGTAAGAGATCGGAAGCTGCAAAGTATACTTAAAACCATCAGGGAGATTTTTTAACCTAATGAAACCCATGTTTTGGGGGTAATTAGGTTAATATGCATTTTTAGTTTGGAGGGTGGGCATGCCCTTTAATATGGTTGCTAAATTTATTCAGATGGGATCTCATACCAATAAAATAATGTTTTAAATATATAGTTTTATACCATTTAATTCTCTGTTGTGCCTATTATTTTGAATGGTCTGTAATGGTGGTGTATGTATATAATGTTTATAGAGTGCTGATGGCATAATGACACAAGAAAAGATCCAGATGAACTGAAATACATTTCAGTGATATGAATATTCTGATGTAACAAGGAAGCCTTGGAAAGAATAACCACTGATGAAATGAATATACCAAATTCAACATTTAGTAATGGAAATACAAAGATATTAGTCCCCATGAGGTCCATAAAAAACACTAGATTCCAGTGTACTGACATAAGAAAGAGTGAAGACTATTTTATGACTATAATCCACTGTTTATCACTTTAAAATAATGATTTTGAGAGGTTCAGAAATAAAAACTAATTTACAGTGTACGGTTTCTGGTTTCTTAAGGGGTGGCACTGTTACTTTATTACTATCTTGTGGGTAGTCTGGGAGGTCTAAACTTTTCACTGCTTTCTAGAAATCTTTATTAGAAGACACACTAATAAAAATACATAATGTATTTTAAAGGACTATGCACGGAGAGCCAGTTCACACTCTCTATTGCCTCCCTAGGCAATGCACGGAGCGTAGCAGCTGTCAGTACATAGCAAATGGGGTTTACTCATTCCGAATCTTTAATGTCAGCTATCTGCTGGTGTTAAAGATTCTGTCTTAAACAGCCACACTAAGCTCTGTACATACCTTGCGGGGGTTGCACAACAGTTTTTGCATACTGCCACAACCGCTGTAAGTTATGTTTTAAAGTCATGTTGACCTTTGGTACATGGGTTAAAGTGACTTTTATGGAAATACGTTTTTGCCTCTCTGTCATAGCCCTATTAATGTTTAAATTCACGTTTTGCTACTAAGGTTTAGCATTATATACAGTAACCTGAAAAATAGCTACACCTGGGGCATATTTATAAAGCTTCGTTTAACGCGATTTATTAATGTCCGAAAACGGCCGTGAAAAGTTAACGAGGCGTTACCCTTTGCGCCGATACTTACCTGTTACCGCCGCTTCTATTTATAAAGTGGCGGTATCTGTTTCGCACTGCATGATCGGCTGTTTTGCTTCGCCACCCTGAAGGTGGCAAAGCAGCCGATACTAGCCCCCTGCGGCGGGGATGGCGAGGCAACCGCGGCGGGTGGTCGCACGCGCCCCGGAAGGCACGCCCACCCCACCCTCGACCACCCGCGGCGGCGACCACCTGCCGCCGTTTCCCAGCAGCCCCTCCCAACCCCTTCCCAGCTCGCGGCAATCTCGAAACAGGAGGCTAGGAGGGGCTGCTGGGAAGGGGCCGCGCACCCCTTCCCCGCAGCCCCCCTCCAAGCCCCCTGCCCCGCCCTGCAGGGAGGAGCCCACTGGGGGTGGAGCCCTCCAGCGGGGCCCTGAGAAGGGCCTTTTGGGGCTTAAGGGGTCCCGCGCATGAACGGGGACCCCCCCTCCCCGGCCCTTTATAAGGGCACTTGTGGCACTTACAAGTGCCCTTGGAGCTTAGGGGTGCAGCCCCCAGTGTGCAGCTCTTAAAAGAGCCCTTGGGCAACGTCTTCGGCTGGCGACACCAACCCCACTCAGGTCACCGATGCCAGGCAGACTCACTGCGGCCGCCATGAGCCCGCTGGCACCACCGGCCTCAGCGGAGCCGATGTTGCCAACCGCTTCTTCTTCTATCTTCAGCCACATCTACTGCGATGGCATCTGAGTTCCGCAGCGAAGTGCACCTCTTTATATGGTTTGCACAAAACCCTAATCCATTTCTGATTGGTCAACTTTTTAAGGCTTGCTTTACATTAACCAATCAGATCTGGAAAGTTCTGAAATCTGATTGGTTAATGTAAAGCATGTAAACCAGCATTAAAAAATTGACCAATCAGATTTCAGAACTTCCGATCTGATTGGTTAATGTAAAGCAGCCTTAAAAAGTTGACCAACAGAAATGGATTAGGGTTTTCTGCAAACCTATATAAAGAGGTGCACTCCGCTGCAGAACTCAGATGCCATCGTGTAGGTGGCTGAAATAGAAGAAAGAAGCGGCTGGCAACATCGCTCCGCTATGGCTGGCGGTGCCAGCGGGCTCACTGGTGGCAGCAGTGAGTCTGCCTGCATCGGCGACCTGAGTGGGGTTGGTGTCGCCAGCCCGAAGAGGTCGCTCGTATCAAGACGCCGCCAACATCGGCCTCGTTAAGGTCGCCGGCGCCCACCAGGGGTAACCCTGGCGACCGCAGGGGACCTCTCGGGGGTCGGCGGCCTCAGTGGAGCTGGTGTCGCCAGGCTGGAAGAAAGAAGACGCCGCCCAAGGGCTCTTTTAAGACCCCGCACACTGGGTGACCCCGCCAAAGACACTTGTCAGTGCCGCAAGGCCTACAGGGGGGCCGGGGAGGGGTCCCGATTGGGGGGGGGTCCCGATTCGCGCTGCGGGACCCCTTAAGCTCCAAAGGCCCTTCTCAGGCCCCGCTGGAGGGTGCCTCCACCCCTCCCAGCGGGCCCTTCCCCTCCCTGCCAGTGGCGGGGCAGGGGGCTTGGAGGGGCTGCTGGAAGGGGGTGCGCGGCGGGTGGTCGCGACCCACCTGCTGCGGCCCTTCCGGCAGCCCCTCCTAGCCTTCTGTTCCGAGATTGCCGTGAGCGAGGAAGAGGTTGGGAGGGGCTGCTCGGAGCGGCGGTGGTGGTCCCCCGCGGGGGGTTGAGGCCGGGGGTGGCGTATGCCCCGTCCCCTTAGCAGAGGCGTCGGGAAGGGATACATATCGCGGCAATGTCTTCGCCATTTTTAATACGGCGATAGTGCTTTTTCGCGGCCGCGATGTGCGGCAGTAATTTTTTTTCACTAATATCTTTTTTTTTTATAAATAGCCCCCTGGTGTGTATTATTATTATAACCGAATCAGGTTAGAAACTATTCTCTCTGTAGAACTTCTAGTCAAACAGCAGTTACTAGCGGCTTCAGTAGGTACTACCTGAAAAATAAGGAATAAGTCTAATTGCATATATTTCTCATAACATATGGAAATCTAGATCGGGATTGAAATTCTAAAAACATGCAGGGTTATTCAATAAAAATTCTTATCGTGTTTAAAATGGTGCTAATTTTGCCCCAACCAATCAGATGTTAGCTTTCAAATGTTAAATAAGATCTGATAGGTTGCCTGCAAAATTAGCACCATTTTAAACAATAAGAACTTTTATTGAATCTCCTGCAGTCAACCGATCAGATCTTTTAACATTTGAAAGCTAACATCTGATTGGTTGGCAAAATAGCACCATTTTAAACGATAAGAATTTTTATTGAATAACCCTGCATGTTTTTAGAATTTCAATCCGACTAGATTTTCAATGTTATGAGAACTATAATGCAATTAGACTATTCCTTATTTTTCAGGTAGTACCTACTGAAGCCGCTAAGTAACTGCTGTTTGACTAGAATGTTCTACGAGAGAATAGTTCTAACCTGATTCGGTTATAAAATAATACAACCAGGGGGCATATTTATAAAAAAACGATATTAGTGAAAAAAAATTACTGCCGCACATCGCGGCCGCGAAAATAGCACTATCGCCGTATTAAAAATGCGAAGACATTGCCGCGATATGTATCCCTTCCCGACGCCTCTCTAGGGGACGGGGCATACGCCCCACCCCGCCTCAACCCCCGCGGCGGCGACCACCCACCGCCGCTTCGAGCAGCCCCTCCCAACCTCTTCTCCTCGCTCACGCAATCTCGGAACAGAAGGCTAGGAGGGGCTGCCGGAAGGGCCGCAGCAGGTGGTCGCGACCACCCGCCGCCCCCCCTTCCCAGCACCCCTCCAACCCCCTGCCCCGCCACTGGCAGGGAGGGGAGGGCCCGCTGGGGGTGGAGCACACCCTCCAGCGGGCCCTGAGAGGGCCTTTTGGATGCTAAGGGGTCCCCAGCGCGAATCGGGACCCCCTCCCCATGGACCCCCCTCCCCGGCCCTTGTAGGGCCCTGCGCACTGACAAGTGTCTTTGGCGGGGTCACCCCCAGTGTGCGGCTCTTAAAAGAGCCCTTGGGCGGCGTCTTCTTTCTTCTCCAAGCCTGGCGACACCAGCTCCACTGAGGCCGCCGACCCCCGAGAGGTACCCCTGCGTCGCCAGGGTTCCCCCCTGGTGCGCCGGCGACCTTAACGAGGCCATGTTGCGGCGTCTTGATACGACCGACCTCTTCGGCGGCGCGACACCAACCCCACTCAGGTCGCCGTTGCCAGGCAGACTCACTGCTGCCACCAGTACCCGCTGGCACCGCCAGCCATAGCGGAGCCATTTTGCCAGCCGCTTCTTTCTTCTATCTTCAGCCACCTACTCGATGGCATCTGAGTTCTGCACGGAGTGCACCTCTTTATATAGGTTTGCAGAAAACCCTAATCCATTTCTGATTGGTCAACTTTTTAAGGCTTGCTTTACATTCCCAATCAGATCTGGAGTTCTGAAATCTGATTGGTCAATTTTTTATGCTTGTTGTTTACATGCTTACATTAACCAATCAGATTTCAGAACTTTCCAGATCTGATTGGTTAATGTAAAGCAAGCCTTAAAAGTTGACCAATCAGAAATGGATTAGGGTTTGTGCAAACCTATATAAAGAGGTGCACTTCGCTGCGGAACTCAATGCCATCCTAGATGGCTGAGGATAGAAGAAAAGAAGCGGTTGGCAACATCGGCTCCGCTGAGGCCGGTGGTGCCAGCGGGCTCACTGGCGGCCGCAGTGAGTCTGCCTGGCATCGTGACCTGGTGGGGTTGGTGTCGCCAGCCCGAAGACGTTGCCCAAGGCTCTTTTAAAGTTGCACACTGGGGGCTGCACCCCTAAGCTCCAAAGGCACTTGTAATTGCCACAAGGCCCTTATAAAGGGCCGGGGAGGGGGGGTCCCAGTTCATCTGCGGGACCCCCTTAAGCCCCAAAAGGCCCTTCTCAGCCCCCTGGAGGGCCTCACCCTGCTGGGCCTTCCCTCCCTGCAGCGGCGGGGCAGGGGGCTTGGAGGGGCTGCTGGGGAGGGTGCTGCGCCCCTTCCCCACCCCTCCTAGCCTCCTGTTTCCGAGATTGCCGCGAGCTGGGAAGGGGTTGGGAGGGGCTGCTGGGAAACGGCGGCGAGGTTCGCCGCGCGGGTGGTCGAGGGTGGGGTGGGCGTGCCTTCCGGGCGCGTGCACCACCCCCGCGGGTTGCCTGCCCATCCCCGCCGCAGGGAGCTAGTATCGGCTCTTTTCCCACTTCAGGGTGGCGAAGCAAAACAGCCGATACTAGCAGTGCGAAACAGATACCGCCACTTTATAAATAGAAGCGGCGTAAACAGGTAAGTATCGGCGCAAAGGGTTAACGCCCTTAACTTTTCACGGCCGTTTTCGACATTAATAATCGCGTTAAACGAAGCTTTATAAATATCCCCCAGGTGTAGCTATTTTTCAGGTTACTGTATATAATGCTAAACCTTAGATACAAACGTGAATTTAAACATTAATAGGGCTATGTACAGAGAGGCAAAAACGTATTTTTCCATAAAGTCACTTTAACCCATGTACCAAAGGTCAACATGACTTTAAAACATAACTTACAGCGCGTTGTGGCAGTAGGCAAAAACTGTTGTGCAACCACCGCATTATGTACAGAGCTTAGTGTGGCTGTTTAAGACAGAATCTTTACACCAGCAGATAGCTGACATTAAAGATTCGGAATAGTAAACCCCATTTGCTATGTACTGAACACTGCTATCGCTCAGTGCATTGCCTAGGGAGGCAATAGAGAGTGATCTGGCTCTCCGTGCATAGCCTTTAAACATACATATATGTATTTTTATTATGTGTTCTCTAATAAAGATTTCTAAAGCAGTGAAAAGTTTAGACCTCCCAGACTACCCACAAGATAAGTATAAAGTAACAGTGCCACCCCTTAAGAAACCAGAACCGTACACTGTAAATTAGTTTTTTATTTCTGACCCTCTCAAAATCATTATTTAAAGTGATAAACAGTGGTTATAGTCATAAAATAGTCTTCACTCTTTCTTATGTCAGTACTGGAATCCTAGTGTTTTTTTATGGACCTTCATGGGGACTAATATCTTTGTATTTCCCATTACTAATGTTAATTTGGTATATTCATTTCATCAGTGGTTATCTTTCCAAGGCTTCCTTCTGTTACATCAGAATATTCATATCACTGAAATGTATTTCAGTTCATCTGGATCTTTCTCTGTGTCATTATGCCATCAGCACCTATAAATACATTAATACATCACACACCACATTTACAGACCATTCAAAATAATAGGCACAACAAGAAGATAAATGGTATAAAACTATATATTTAAACTTATTTTTATGGTATGAGATCCCATCTGAATTAAAATTTAGCAACCATATTAAGGGCATGCCCACCCTCCAAATAAAAATGCATATTAACCTAATTACCCCCAAACATGGTTTTCATTAGGTTAAAAAATCTCCCTGATGGTTTTAAGTATACTTTGCAGCTTCCGATCTCTACCTCTGCTGCTGCTGTTATATGCCTTTTCGTGTACTAGCATCCAAAGAGGCTTGTCTGTAACTCCCCCAGTGATTGGCCGTGACATCTGCAAAGTGCTCCCACTGAAGTCCGCTACAAAGAAGTCACTGATGGCCGGTAAGGGATCAGGTGCTAATAATAATCAAGGAGAGTTTTTAACCTAACAATGGTCACAATTTGACATGGCGAACTTCCAAAAATCCGGTCCAATTTCGAATTTTAACTTCTAAAAGGTTTGAAAATTCTTAAGTTTGAAATAGGACCCATTAAAGTCAATAAGGCAAATAGTTCGAAAAGTTTGGATAAATACAGTTAAATAGCAATGGTAACTAACTCTAACTATGGCTCTGGGACCTAGACATGGTTTGGAGAACACATACATATATCCAGAACTTGAAATAAAACAACTTCCTTCACACGCACGCTACTTTTGAGCTTCCACATTTGTCATTTGATAATTTTCCCGAAAATGTATATTTTTCAAAAATTCTAAATTTCAGGAATCTGTCTCTTAATCTTTCCATGAATCTCTTAAAATATGGTGCTCATTTTAATACGAGAAATCATGCCTAGCGTGATTCCTAGAGTGGCAAAGCTTCTTTGTTGCAAACATATAGATTTATTATTATTTTATTATATGTTTATGTCTTAAAAGCAAAAGTTCAGTGAAAAATATAATTATTTTTAAAATTATTAGTTTATATTATGATAACTTAGTTAATCTACATATATATTTATCCCCTTGCTGTTCCTTGCTGTTGACATACGTGGAATGTTCCTAACAGTAAAGGTGGCCATAAACATGCGATCCCTATTGCATTATGGCGACAGATCACATTGGTAGCTGTCTGCGGACATGTGGTTGGGACTACACACACAGACCCAACCGATCGCCCATACGCAGAATCGGGATATTCTGCTTGTGTGCTATAACGGACCAATCATGTCATATCCCTTAACCTAAAGTTAAGGCCAATAACGACCACTGGAGTTTTTCTGTCTTTCCCTACCGACCGTAAGACATAACTATGATCATTTCATCTGCATTGAAGTCGGTTGGTTTTGGTCCCTACACTCTGCTGATACTGTTTTTGTAATTATCTTTAATGTGTATGGCCACTTTAATTTCTACTGATTGGCTGTTGGATGGGTTAAATATGCCCAGATCTCTACTGAGCAACTGAATCAACGCAGGGGTCTCTATTAGGGGTCCTGCAAACAGGAAGTCAGTATTTCAGAAGCATTTATTTATACACAGACACAATGCTGAATGGGCAGGTTAAGGTCATTAGCATGGGAAAATACATATACTTTTAAGAAAAAAGAGCAGTATTTGCACTGAACTTCCCCTTTAATTTTTTATTTTTGCAATTTGCATTATATTTGCATCATATAGGGGAAAGCGGGCCAAAGAGGTTACCACTGCTAGAAATAGATGTCACTGGTAAATTTGGGACATATTGCTGGATTGTTTCCACAAAGTACAAAATCTGAAATCCGAGTTTGTTCGAACTCATAAAATCCAATTCAAACCCGTGTTAGAGTTCTATTCTATCTCTAGTCACAATGGACTTCCATTGTTGAAGTCCATTGGCATTACTACCATGTCGTATATGTTGCTTAAAATGGGCATAGTTTAAGTGTTTAAAATAAAACATTTATTTAGGAAAGCCTTTAAATAATGTTGATGTATAAAAGGTTAATAGACTTTTTACCTGGTGTTTTGCTGAAATTTGTAAACTGTCCAAAGAACATTTCAGGAATTGTGCCCATTCTTAACATTCTAAAGCTACTTTTTCAATGTCTATTTGCTGTAAACCTGAATGTATAGATTTCTGCTGAAACAGACAGGAGTTGCATCCCTAGAATGAAAATAGTTGTATTATTGGAATTCCCTGAACTTAAATTGGAGCTTTAATCCAAAACCTTCTGTGCTAAAAGTAGAATGAGGGGAACAATATTAGTTATAATACATAAGTTTCTGGTTTTCTCTTCTCTCCCCTATTGCATAGAAAAGAGCATACTGTTAATGAAGTTAAAGTGCACACAATACTGAGCCATGTTGAGGCATGACCACTGGAACAGGAGGGACATTGTAATATAATCACTTAGTGACATAGCTGAGTAATTTATAGGGATTTATACAGTGCACCGTGGTACCACCAATGTAGTTTTCTAACTGCGGGACCTCCTAAGCCCCCAGCCACGCCCCCCCCCTCCCTGGCGGCGAGCACATCACTAAACTCTGCAGTTTCCGCTACTTCAAGTTGCAAATCGAAATGCCCGAACTAATAACCAGCGCGCGTTAATGGCTGCCATCTCACAATGTTGAAAAGCCTATCACAGCAATGTTGACTTTCAGCCGCCAGATTTTGCCATTTTATAAAAAATCCAATATTAGTGAAAACGCTGGTTGAAAGTTTAATGCCCATTATAACTATGCCCCTATGTTTAAAAAATAAGTTTGCTATTCCCAGAACAATTTCCTAATATAAACCATAGGCCTTTAAATAAGCATTGATCTGGAGAAAAACTTTATGGTTTTCTTACCGTTCAGACCTAAGTTTCTCAGCACTGTTACTTGCTGTTTTATCAGACTGAGTGCTGCTTTCATTTTGGCATAGGATTTGTCAACAAAGTTTTTTGCTTCTTGAACTTCAGAGTAAATATAATAACCCTAGATAAAATGAAGAATACAACATTAAGGTAGCCATATACGGGTAGTTTTTTTTTCTGATCGAATTACGATAGGCCGAAAAATTCAAAAATCCATTGAAAGAACCGATGGTGGTTCTAATATTTTATAAAATTTACCCTTGAAAAGCAGAGATGGGATAGAAGGAAAAATTTCCACCTGGCCCAATCTTCATTTTTTCAATAAACCAATATCACGGTCAATTAGAAAAACAGAAAACATTAATGCCAAATCAATGATTTTAGCCCCCCCTACCTGTCCTACTGTGCTAATATGCCATAAACACATACAAAAAGAAAGAAAAGAGCAATAATATCAAGCACAGGAAAAGGGAAATGAAACACAGTATTCTTAGAGGCAGGTGAAAATTACCTTATGTACAACAGTTTCCAACAATTTTAAAAGACAGTTTCTTGTAGCACAGACAGGGTTTAAACATTTAGAGTTTAACGTCTCATGATTTTATTTTCTCTTTTAACAGCATGGTTTTCAACTTTTCAATGGCATCATTTGATCTCTCTCCAGTTCTGCTATCTGAACTGTAGTCTCTGTACTAAGGCACTAGAAAAAATCCAGATTATTATAACATTTGTCACATGTTTTCATGCATATTTTACATTTTTATACACTTAGCCATTCACCCTAGTCAAATAACATAGCAGTTCCTACCAAATATTCCTGAAGTTACTTTAGGGCTGTACCTTTTTGAGCTCCTCAACACACAATCCTTGTGTGATTTCAGAATTGTTAACATTCACAATCTCAAGAGTATATAATGGATTGCTAGTGGATAGATAGTATTCTGTTATTTTGTTTGAAGTAATCCTTGCCTTCTGAAGATCCTGAACAGCTGGAAAAAATACATTTACTGAAAAACAAAAACACCATTGTTACAGTATATTAGGTCAAATAGATTTGTAATGAGTAATGAAATAACTGGACAAGAGAAGACAGAGGAGCACACTACTTAAAGTGGTTTCATCAATTTATTAGTGCAAAAAACATATAATGTTTTGGGAAGGCTATGTCCCTTCCTCATACAACGTTTCGGGATTGCTATGTTCCCTTCCTCAGGGACTAGCAATCTTGAAACGTTGTATTTTTTTTACTAATAAATTGATGAAACCACTTTAAGTAGTATGCTCCTCTGTCTTTCATCGTGTTTAGATTACTTTGCCCTAGGAGTTAGAGGGCTAAGAGGATTGCACCTATCCATTTGTCTGGTTAGTAGCCAACAGCAATTGTGCTGTGGTGTTTTTGAACTATAGAAAAAAATAACCGACATGTGTCTCTTAAACATTAACTATTTTTTGTTTTCATAATACTGACCTTTTAAGAACGGGATGCCCAACTGGGCCCTCCAGATATTTGAAAACTCTAATTTCAGCATCTCTTGGTTGCATTTTGCAATAAGAATTTGCAGTCTTCATACATCTGGAGGGCCACAGGTCAGATATCCCTAATTTAATGCTTTTTAATGCTTTTCAGTAGTCACAATAAGTTCATTTTCTTTGCAGCAATATTCTTAATTTTGTTCAATTATATTTTGTGATAAATGTGTTGCTGAAGTTTCTATGGTAAATGCATAACCAATTACAAAACGTTTTGTAAACCTGCGCATAGCAGCTGCTTCCTAAAGCCCAATGGGCCCCCAAATAAAATGCAACTTTAGAACTAAAAAAAAAAAAAATATACACAGTTCATTTTTTTCTAGACTATAAATATTTTACTGGTAATTACTTTATGATTAAAGGGAACTATAGTGTGTATAAACTTTTTTCAAAAACAGTTTAAATGAAAAGTACCTGGGCAGGGCAGTAGGATTGGTACTTTCTTATTCCAATATCATTTTTATGAGGAGTGGCAGCTCAAAGAACTTCTTCTGCCAGGCAACTGAATGCTTCAGCCCTATATTTATACAGGAAGTCCCAGGGCCATAACCTGGCAGATGAAAACTGTATGTGCTGTAGCTCCTCAACGAAACAATCTGGTTAGGTGGGAATAATCAATCCTACCTCCATGTCCCAGTTTTAATTTTACAGTATATTGTCCTTTAATATTAAGTCTTTCTCAACAAACAATCTTACATAAATGTATCTCCACCCTTTATTTATTTACCCCAACTGCTATATTTCGCACTTTATTCATGCGTTTCAACAAGATTTTAATTGTAAGCATTGTCCACATTCTCTCCCTTTCTGGCAGCAGGGGAAAGAGCAGTCAGCCATTGGCTGTTATCAGTTGTTACAGCAGCCTTGATTGGCTCACGGAAGAAGGAGGCAGCTTCTGCCAAACGGGGGGGGGGGGGGGATAATTATGCATAAATATCGGTTGTAATACATTTAATTATACATTTAATACCCAGATACATTATTGCACAGTGAAAAAAACTGAAAAACTTATTTTTAAATGTTTGCGTATTTTTAAATTTTGAAAGGCAAGGTAATATTTGCTTCTTCTTTAATGCAGATTCAACAATCAGTGAGGGTTTCTAGCAAACTACAATCTGTGGAGAAACTCACAACAACAATCGGGTTCGGGGAAAAAAATAGGTACATTCCTAATTGCTGGTTATAAAATAATTGTGCTAAAGATTTTCACAGAAAAGATGTAAAAGGCCAACATTTACTAAATAACATTTGCTTACTTTCTAATTGAGTAGTTCATTTGTCTGATCTTCTAACATATTTGCTGAAAAAACATAATTACAAACATTTTATTTGTGGTTGGAAACTTTCACAATAATTGCAGCTTGACAGTCATTTAGAAATACGTATACAGTGGCCGTTTTAACTGTTATCATTGCTCGCACTAAATATAACTCTAAACTTTTAACTGCAAATAAAGAAAATGTGATCTTTCACTGGGTTCACTGTCAGGGGTACACAGAACTTATACCACCTTATCTGGTACCAGCACCCCCCGATTCTTAAGAACAGTCATACTTCTCTCTCCTCATCTCTCCTCCTCTCTCCTCCTCCCGCCTCACCTTCCAACACAACCCCCCCGCTCTCTCTTCTCTACCCACTTATCAATATGGGCCTTCTCTTCCTCTCTCAGGTCCGCAAGGGTGCCGCGAGCACTGCATCATTTTACCTCCTCTCAGCACAGTGCACTGACAGAGGAGAAGAATGATTATGCGGCGCTCGCGCAAATGCGGCCGTGATCCATATGCTTTACACTAATCGATTAGTATATAGGATAATATAAAAACAAAGATAAACTACATTTGTTTGAGAGGTGTTTTGGGGTGGCACAACATAAATCAAGTGGCCATTGCTGCCACCTCCTTGCTGCCGCCGCTTAGTATGGATATACAGTGGTTCTGCATATCAGTTTTCTGAGGTGGTCTTGTTCACCTCATGGCAGATACCCCTTTTTGTCTACAGCAGAAACTTATGAACCCCAGAAACAGGAAGCAAAAAACCAGAGAGAGATGAGGTCACGTAAAACAAAATAGCAAGTTGCTACCTTCAATAGGTTATTTGGCATTGCTGTCTAAAATCTTATGAATAGAGATGGCTTAACTTCCTGAAGTTTGGTTTGTGAACGCAATGGGGAAGAAATAGTTCCTAAAAGTTCAGATTAAATAAAAACAAATAGCAATGGTAACTTACTGTAAATGGCTGTGGCATCTGGGAAATGGTCTGGGGAACATGTCCATATCACCAAAATGTGTTTAAACACTAACAGGGAGAAGTATGGCCAATTCTAGGGCACCGAACAATACATCAATGGTACCGAATGCCACATTTGAGGGTTACCAAATGATACATTCGAGTGTTATCGAAATCAAAGGCTACATCCAGGGTTACTAGAATTGAACACTACATTTAAGGTTACTAAAAATAGAAGGCTACATTAGAGTTACCGAATTCGAATGCTACATTCAGGGTTACGATATGAAATTTTCTATAATTATCGAAAATAAGTCTCAAGTTAAAAAAAACAATCTAGTTTATGAAGAGAGTATATAGAAAGAGGAAGCAAATAATAGTGGTAGAAAACTGTTATTGCTTCCTCTCTCTATATTGCTTGTAATGTATTTATAATAATACATTACAAGCAAACAGCCCTCTTTCCATCAGTTAACTTTAGATGACTGAGAATAATATTTCTAAAGGCGCTTAATAGTGGACCACGCCTTAAACAAATACTTGACCGTGATTGTACAATCATGATGTGTTGGAATTTGCTTTCAAGGGTTCGGGAACGTATATTTTCGAGGGTCACCGAATGTACAAGGTTATTTTCGGTAACCCTCAAAATATGATAGAAACCAAAAGTCGTTTCCTATAGTATTTGAGGGTTATCAAACGTTTGAGGTTATTTTCGTAGTTTACACGAAAATAACCTTGTACATAACCTCGAAATACGTTCCGAACCCTCAAAGCAAATTCCAACAGATTCTTGTACAAGTCATTCTGAATTGAGAAAACCAGCTGGAACTAGCGAAACGTCTTTAAAAACAAACTTCAGATCCAGTTGATCTAACTGAATACACAGACATTAACCAAAAATTTTGTTAAATGTGCTCTTCAACTGCAAGCTTGTTACAAATGATTTTAATTAGGCCAGTAATGCCTTTAGCTGGCTATAATTCTATAAACTTCATTCCCCATAATGTATGTGCTCTGCTTATTTCTGTTTTTAGTGTGAATAAAAGTCACGGTTTATATTTAGAAGGAGCAGTCTAAATGTCTTTTACCTCATTACAAAATTGAGCCAAATAAATTGTGAAAGCACAGTATTTATCCAATAATGCCCTGAAGGTGTCACTAGTTGACTCCATAGTCATATCAAGGGCCATTCAGGTATTTTTGTTTTAATTATATTTTACAAGTGTGTGACAGCCTTGAAAGAACCTCGCATGCACTGCTAAATTTTGACTGTTTAAAAACCCTAAAACCTCTTATAAAATAGATACAGATTGTAATCACAGTTTAAACCTAAAGTTGGGTACACACAGGACAGATTTTTGAATAAAAAAAGAACTCCCCGTATCAGGATAAGTCCTTTGGGTTATCTTCTAGTGTTTCCTCAGTATTCTATTAATTGCCCCGCACTGGCACTAAACACTTCTCCTCAAAATGGATTCTGCCAACGTGATGGGGCAATGATAGATACACCTGAAATTTCAGGAAGAAGGAGATTAAGATCTTATTCAAGGAGAAGGGATGGAGGATTATAGAGAAAATCTAGTCAGACAATTAGGAAGAGAGGCAAAATTAGCACCATTTTAAACAATAAGAACTTTTATTGAATCTCCCTGTTAATTTGAAAGTACCAGTGCCCTTAGGGTGATAGTTAATTGACCAATAGCTGTATTTGCAGTTTTTACTTATAATAAGTAAAAGTGCATACATTTGCCAAAGCATTTGATCGAACAGGCTGCAGCAGATTAACAGAGCAGACAAGATTTTGCAGCTACTTTCTAATACAAATTACTGTAAAAAAACTTTTAAAAACTGGCATTTTAGAATAAATCAGTTGACTGTAAAAGACTACTTATAACTAAGTCATGTTGATTGGCTTAAAAAATAAATTCTTATAGTAGGGTAGAAAAATACATTCCGATATTTCATCTTAGGTCCTTAAGTGTATAATCTACATTGTGTTTCCTCCTCCATAAGGAAAATTGCAGAAAAAGTAATTAGAAGCATTTAATCTGGAACTGACTCATAATTTCTCTGTACATGCCATGCTTTTGTGTAGCAATCCTTTCTAAACAATGGAAATGTACTTTTAGAAAGTCAAGAGTGTACATTTGGCATAGAAACAAATTAAAGAGCATGTCCACCCCCAAAACTATAACCCCCCCCCCCTACTGGCCCCATTGGGTGGTGTAGTTTAATCCTCACCTTACATCCCAGCTCCATCTGGTTCTTCTGCTATGCCCCACTAAAGTCCAAAAAAACGCCCACCAGGAGTACTGCAGAGTCCATATAGGACTCTGCCTCCTGTCTCGCCTCCGGGAGAAGTTTGGCATGTGTATTGCAGCCCTTCTCCCCCTCCCTCCATCTCCCTCCCAATTAGGATTCCCTCCCCCTAGCGTAAAAACCTTTTGCTATAACATTGCCCCTGTCCCCCCAGGCCAAACCACTATATTTTTATTATCAGAAAGTGCCCCAAACATTACTTACCTTCCCTCTTTCCTCCGCCGCACAGAACTTCAGGCAGCTGCGTCCGTGATTGGCTGCCGCTCAACCAATCACAGACGCAACTGCCGGTCGCGCCCCTCTGCTTGCATTTTCTCGCAAGCAGAGGGCCTGGCAGTGCGGCGGAGGAAAGAGGGAAGGTAAGTTAAGTTTGGGGCACTTTCTGATAATAAAAATATAGTGGTTGGGGCTGGGGGGACAGGGGGAATATTATATCAAAAAAAAATTTCAAAGGTGGACATACCCTTTAAAGAAAATTAACTGTTTGGCATTAGTCATGAATGTTTTTCTATCCAAGCATAATAAAAATACCTGTTGGTAATTTTTATGTGGGCAGAAATGTTTTATCTTTGAGTATGCAGACATTTTGATGTTCTATTCAGCTGTTCATGATTCATCAAGTATTCATCTATCCCATGTTTCCTACATCATATGTAGGAAACAGATATATAATCCAGATTTTCCAAATTATTTCTTGCTTTTATATATTTGGTGATTTATTGGCAAAGATGCAGGAACTCCATTCTCACACCCTTTGCATTCCCCAGTGCTACTGATATATCATATTATAATAGTCAACACATTTTCAGTGCACTCACAGGTCTTATTTCAAATCTTATTTATGTGACTTACAGTGCTGGCAACTTGTCAGTCTATATTCATGGAATATTCTGGGCACTCACACAAGGCTTGGTAATGTCTTTATTTGTAAAAAATAGTTACTGAATATCAATACCGATTATATAATATTTCATATCAGTTAACAAATATTCAATACTGGTTATCGCATTAGCGATAACCAATCTAAAATATTTAATATTGAATTTTTGGCTCCCACTGACTGACTTTATTGGTTAGTTTTAGAATTTTTGAAACATTTACATATATATATATATATATATATAATCACTTACTGTTGACAGTCCCAATGGTGGACTGAAATGTGTTATTCGCAATTAAGAATTTGCACTAAAAAAGACCCAGGAGGGCTGCCTGTATCTTCTTTATCTTATTTTTACTGAGATTGCATTTTTAGGGGCTACCAGTGTGATGGGGGTTTATAATATTACATATAGTAAAGGTGTATATGTATGTGTGGCACTATTACCATATAAATGACCATAAATACAGTTATGGTACTCACTTATATAAGGTACATGACAAATGTATAAAGTTTATAAATGTACTTACATCACGGATACCCCTATTTTAATATGTTATTTTAAAAATGCAAGGTTTAGCCACACTTCTGTAACTGCTTAAACCTCTGCATGTGTTACACTGAAAGGAAGTGTAAGGAAGTTCCTGTATTACACCCAATTATGTGTGGTTTGTAAAACATGTGGTCTTAGTCAATAAAAAAGACTTCCTGTAGAGGGAGAGTCCAGCTGTATATTTCTACACAGGAAGTCATATGTCTGAGGTTATAAGGGAAAAACTATGCATGTATCTGCCCATTTCTCTGGGAATGCTGGGAGTGACAGTTTTCCTCTGTTGTACTATTGGTAATTTAATAGAATGAGGCTACAAAGTACCTTCTGTTGTAAGAAGGCTCTATTTCATTTTACAATCTGTGGAGGGCGTTTCCCCCCTTTAAGCCCCTCACTTTAAGCTATAAAGGTAACTGGTATCTTATGCTACCAAGTCCTACCACATAGAAGCCATAAAACTGTGTCCTTCACTAATGGAATCTATTAAGATTGAAACATTGCAGGATAGTCTGCGTTCTAGGGCCATAGACGTTTCAGGATTGAATCCTCTCTAACAGACGCCCTGGTGGCAGAGTGGGTAGTGGAGGAACTTACGGAACTTGCTACACAGTCTAAGAGGGAAGATAGAATTGAACAACAGTTATACTTTACTGTAATATTCTTACTGAACTACACTTATAGACAGACTGACAGTTCCAGTACAATCAAAAAGGTGGCGCTGTTGTGTATAAATAAAGATGTTTGGTATGAATAGCCCTGCATAGCCCCAAGTACATGATTAATTTAAAAGAGAAGGAAAGTCCAATAACAAGTTATGTTCAGATAATTACCCATATAATAAAAATACCGTGACCACGGGGGGGAAATGAAGAACCCATACAGCCAAACACAATTATCCCATGAACAATTATTCCTTTTACCTTAAATTAAGACACAGACTTTTTTGGGTAAACAATTGGCCTTGGTTAATTTATTAAATTAACATAACTGCATAATTTGCATATTTGCATAATATGCCCCCTTTTACATATTTTCACCACTGTACACCCTTTGCTTGCCATAAGCCATCCTTGTTGTTAACCATCATAGTAGAGATGGCCGGTTCGCGGACCCGAACCCGGATCCGCCGCAGATTTATCCCGTCCACGAACGGCGGATTTTCCGCCTTCCGAACTTCCGAACCGCGGATTTTTTTTTGGGAAAATTTTCGTAATTGCGAGGATCTTAAAATGTATTTTTTCGAAAATAGAATTTTCGAAATACGGAGAAAACGGAGGTCCTCGGAATTACGAGAATTCCCGTAATTTCAAAAATTTTCGAAAAAACAAGAAATTCTTGTAAATTCGCGGAATTTCTGCATTTTGGGGATTATTTTGAAGACGGAGCAAGCCACATATCCCAAATTATCCAATGGCAGCTAACATGACTATTGCCAGCCCCCTGGGTATAAAAGGCTGCTTCACAGGCGCCATTTTGTCAGTGTGTTGAAGTGTGTTTAGTGGAGACCTGACAGTGTAGGAGTTGGGGAGAGTTTTTTTGTGCTTTTTGAGCTTTTTTTGAGCTTTCTGTGTGTGGATTTCAGTATGGTGGTTTAGCACTTGTTGTTAACCACCCCTGTATTCACACATCTTGAGACCCAACAGTCCTTTTAAGGACTAACCTTGTTGTAACGGAGAGGAGGACCTGTCTCTCCACTGAGAATGTGGACCGCCTTACATTCATCAAGATGAATGGGCGTGGATCACATCTCAGTACAGCACCCCTATTGCTGATGCTGATGCCCGTGACTGAAGGCCTCCTGCCCCTGGCCACCCGTATTGCTCCTTCCGCCTCGTTTTCCACCTAGAGGCTTGGCTGATGCCAGCTTAGCTGGGAAATGGCAAATTTTTCTCATTGTCAGGGCCATATATGGTCCTATCTTGCTCTACTGCATTCAAGTTGTGAAATAACAAATGCTCTGCAACAACAGCTACTTTGTGGCTAATTTTTCTAAGATTGGGTCGATCCTACTTGGCCTGAGAGCAGTACTTTGTTCTTCCTTCTCTCTCCACGAGGCACCTTTGTGGTGTCACCTACTCTGACCATCTCATACAGCCGCAACAGCTACTCTGTGGCTAATGTTTTCAGCTCTGGGTCAATCCTGCCTGGCACTAGAGCAGTACTCCATATTACAAAATGTGGGCCTGCTGTAACTCAATGGTGTGGTTCCTACAAAGCCTTACCCGTTCACTCGCTTTCCCTTGCACGAAGCATACTCTGAGGGAGAGAAGCCAATGGGGTGAGGGGTATGTCCAGTGGGGCCAAGCCTGCCTGACACACCACATTATATATATATATATATAATGTGGTGTGTGTAATGGTATTAATGGTAAGGTATATACAATAAATATGTTTTTGTCAGAAGTGAATTAAAATATTTTACTACTTATTACAATACAGTAATATAATAAAAAGTATACTTGCCTTCTATCATCTGCCGGATGGCTTGAACATAATGAGGCCTCTTCAGATCAGACCACTGTCTCTGGAGGGTAGAGACAGTGGTCTGTTAGCCGAAGCGGCGCAGGAGCCAGCGCTGGAGCCCCTCCATAATCCTGCGCTTTCGGCGCCACACATGATAGGTGCCAGGGGGGAAATCATCGTACCCCCTGGCCAGGAGGTACTGCGTGGCATACATCTGCCTTACAGAACTTGCCATTGTGCAGGCAGGAAGTTCCGGTTCCTCGTTTTTACGAAAATCCTCGTTTTTACAGGAATCCTCGTATTTTCGAAAAACACCATTTTTTGAAATTCACGCTAGCGGACTGTACTTTTTAGATATTGTAGGTATTGATACGTGTTTCAAAGGACATTACCCAGGTCCCTGAGTGATTAAGTGTACATTTCCAAGGCTATTTAGACCGCTCGCAGATTTTCGAATTTACGGATTTTTTCGAAAGTTCGGACATCTCTAGTTATCATCTGTCTATATATAACAATCCTTCCCTGGTGGACGCCCTGCTGCGGTGTCTCGAGCTCGAGTGTGACCTGGAGCCGTAGGATGAACTCCTCGTGGAGGAAGACGCCTGCTTGCTCTTTTTGGAGCTGTGGTGACCTTTTTGCTGCCTGTCGTGGCCCCTGGATTGGCTCCTTGACCTCCTGTCTCTGGACCTTCACCTGTGCCTCTTGTGCGAGTGCCGTGTCACTTGGCTAGCACCAGAATCAGAGGACGAGTACCTCGACCTCCTACGGTTCCTTCCCCCTTCTTTGCTGACGCTTCTGCAGCCCCTTCTACTCTCCCTATCCCTGTCATCTCCCCTACTCTCAATGCTCCTGCGCCTGGGTGACGGGGACCTCCTTGCTGACTTGGAGCCCCATGGCCTCCCGTCTCTCTCCTCTTGGCCCTCGCTCTGAGCGTCTCTGGGCCTGACTGCCGCTGACCCCGCTTCCTCTGCTGGGCGCTTCCTTGCCTCCCTTTGCGGGTCCTCTCGGAAGGCTTCCTGGAAAAGGTGCGTCCTCCCCCCATGGTCAGACGCCCCCATCCACTATACGTGGCGGGACTCCCAATATACTCGAGTATAAGCCGAGGTTTTCAGGCTTTAAAATTAGCCTGAAACAGTCCTCGGCTTTATACTTGGGTCACGGTAAAGGTTTTGTAAGTTTGTAATTTTTTCCCCCAATCGGCTGCTGCTCGCTCTGTAAGTTCAGTAATTTGAATCCAGGGATCCGGCTGGCACTCTGCACTGATGTCCATACTTGCGCCTGTCTCACTACTACCCGGTGCCGAGTAGTGATGTCACCTACTCAACACCAGGCAGTGAGACAGGCGGTGAGTATGGACATCAGTGCAGAGTGCCAGCTGGCAAAAAATACAATAAAGTCATACAAGGGGAACAAATACATAGATAGTTCAGTACATAAATATATAAATTATATAAATAGTGCTAGAGCTTTGCCACAAGAGGCAAGGAGGTCCCTGCCCCATAGAGCTTACAATCTAGTTAGGTGGTAACACAGATACAGTGGAATGGGTATACTGTAAGTTCTGGAGGTATGAGAACCACAGCCCAACTAAGTTCTCATAACCAGCATTTGAGCTATTGCAATTGACATGATTTAACAGAACATATCTTGAAAAATCAGCTGCTAAACCAAAAGTGAGCTTCACTAAGCAACACTTTGCTGTTTTATAGTGTCCCCTAGACACACACCCTATATTGATAGTCCAAGATTCGAGAATCAATTGGTTAAAGATTTGTTTTAGACCAATCAAATTTTTGGGGTGTGGTTAGGCAACACTACAACATAACAAACTTAGTTTTATTCAGCAGCCAAACAAGCAGGACATGCCATTGTATTTTGGTGTGAAATTAGCAAGGTTATGGTTTCTAGATTTTATATCGTGACTGGGCTGCTACCGTACAGCCTTCAGTTCTGTGAATCTTTAGTTATGAGACTGCTCGCTGTTCATAATTAAATATTGGTTGAGCAGAACATGCAAATATATATCTGATTTTGAACTGTGGTGATGGTGGGAAATGCAATTTGTAAGCATTAAGTGGTTAAATGCTATCACTTTTTAATCAATGCAGCAGAATAATTATAAGAATGCCCCCAATAATTATATAATCTAGAAAATTATTATATATCCCCTAAAATTATAAGCAGGCTATAGAACAGTAATATACAACTAAAAGTATTTCTCTGCCTTCTGCCATTAGGCTGTATTGCATATTATTATGCCAGTTTTTCTAGACACATGCATTAGCCACAGGACATGTAGGAGAAACTTTTCATGCCTCCACCCAATTCTCAAGGAAAGCTCGGAGTGAGAAATCACAATGTATATCTTATTATTTAAGCAATACTGTTTTTATAGCATAGGCTGTGAAGTACCTTCTGTTTAAACAAGGCTCTTTTTGATTTTATGCTTTGTGGAGGGCTTTTTGTCCTGAGAAGCCCACCTCACCTTAAGCTGACTGATATTTTGTGGTGATCAAGTGTATAATATTTCTTTTCAGAGGAGAGGAGAGAGACCCTAGATGAAAAGAGATGTTCTTCCCCACTCCAAAGATTAGAACAGGTCTGCACGCTACAGAATTTAGTTGCAACCAAGTTGTATGGAAGCCTGGGCCTCTGTTGTGCACTACTTCTCACATGGTTTTATTCCCTTCACAACCTGGTTTCTTCCTACAGAGACTGGGTAATTATTTTGCTTTTGCTGACTTTGGCATTGCACCCTTATTTATTGCACTATTTACTTATTCACCACTCCCAACTAAATTTCTTTCTCGTTTGTGGCAGGACAGGCTGGGTCCTTTCTGGGACCTCATCTTTCCCAATTAAACCCTTCCTGAAAACTTCCTTGTGGCAGCACAGGGTTCATGGGGGGGGTGGGGGCAAACTAGGAAGGCCTTCCGAAGCTTCCTGGCAAAGGGAGGCCCTATGGATCCCCTCTTGGTAGGTTCAGTTGCAGGACCAAGAGGGGAAAATGGTCCCAGCCACTACACTAGCAATGTGTGTTTACTGTGGTGTTGGACACGAAAGCACTGATACGGCTTTCAAGAAAAATGATTGAAAAATGTCATATTGGGTAGGGACAGTCTGGGTCTTCTTTTAGAACTCAGGATTCTAATAGTAAAAATTTCCATACAAATTCTCTATTGGGCTCTTAATAGCCTCCCATCAAAGAGATGTCTAATGGTTTTTCTTCTGATTTGTTTGACATTTGCCTGAAAAGTAAGAAGAAAGGATTGTCTTGACCACCTTTGGGTACTTGTGCTTCACTCTGGTGTTGAGCATGAAAGAACTGAGATGTCTCCACCCAAACTAGCTCCAGGACATTTATAGCATCCATACATGAACATTTCTCCTGACATTTCTACAAATAGTAGGCAAAACTTGCAAAGGCCAGATAAACCAATAGATAGACTCTTCTTAATGTCATGTAGCTAATGCATGTGTCCAGATGTAATACAGCCTAATGGTATAGAGCAGGAGTTTTGAACTTGAGACCTTTCACATGTTTAAAAAACACAACTCCCAGCATTCCCTGGATGCACAGAAAGCTGAAAAATGTAGTTTTCATACATCCTGGAATAAAGCTATTAAAAACCCATGCTTTAGCAATTCCTACTCAAAAACTCAAACATGCAAGTGATCCATCTGCCCTTCTATCCTTCCCTATTACACTATTGGAATAGAGAAGGATTAAATAGGTACTTTAGGTAGCATGAACCTTATTAAACTTTCCCTCCTTTGCCTATTTCACCTACCTGCCAGCAAGATTCTAGAGGGCCTACCGTATATACTCGAGTATAAACCGAGTTTTTCAGGCTGAAAAATCAGCCTAAAAATCGGACTCGGTTTATACTCGAGTCAACCACTTACCTGGGCATTCCGGCAGCCGCGCGATCTTTTCTGCACGGGCGCGGCCTGACGTCACTGCCCTGCGCCAAGCCCGCGCCGGGCAGTGACTCAGCCGGCGCGCCAGTACAGGAATGGGCGCGCGGCTGCCGGAATGCTGATACCGTACTGCCGGGATGGATGAGGAGATGAAGAAGAAGATCGTCCCAGGAGAAGATCAGGAGAAGAGTCCGGAGAAGAGTCCACAGGAGAAGGCCAGGAGAAGAGTCACAGGGAGAGTCCACAGGGAGAAGAGAAGAGTCCAAAGGAGTCCACAGGGAGAAGAGTCCACAGGGAGAAGAGCCCACAGGTACAAACTGAACTGAGGGGGAGGGGGCATTCAAGATGTTTGGGAACTACAACTCCCAGCATGCTTATTAGCTGGGAGTTGTAGTTTCCAAACATCTTGAATGCCAGTGAGGTGGCATTCAAGATGTTTGGAAACTACAACTCCCAGCTAATAAAGCATGCTGGGAGTTGTAGTTTCAAACATCTGAATGCCACCCTCACTTGGCATTCAAGATGTTTGGAAACTACAACTCCCAGCATGCTTTATTAGCTGGGAGTTGTAGTTTCCAAACATCTTGAGTGCCAAGTTTCTACCCTCGGTTTATACTCGGGTCAATAACTTTATTAGGATTTTTAGGTGAAATTGGGTACCTCGGTTTATACTCGGGTCGGTTAATACTCGAGTATATACGGTAAGTGGAATAAATCTGCAGGTCTAAGAATAGACATAGGCAATCTTTCCATAATTTACAGTTCAAACAGCACCATTGTGCAACCTGAGACCCTGTACAGGATTTAGATTAACTCTAACTTCATACTTATTAGTATTTACCACAGCAAGTTCCAGATTTATAGTCACTATGGGGTTAGGACAGCACAGAATACTGATTGGCTATATAGTTTATGGAGAAGTGAATGTTAAAGATGCTAAAAGCACCCCACAGAGTATAAAATAAAACAGAGCCTCTTATAACATATAATTATTGCAATAGCACTACTTTAAATGTAGGAGACAGTAACCACTGTTAAAGGAGGAATAAAGATAAGTCCCACATAAGTCTCCATCCTTTAATAGAAACCAGGGAAAGGACCTAACTAAACCCCTGGGTTTGCCTTGTTTCCCTAAAAAATCCTTTAAAGTCTAGGCTCATACTGCTGTTCTGGCCCTGCTTCTTCCCACATTCCTGAGCTGGGTGGATTTTCTGCAGGGGCGTACCTTCATGAAGAACCTGTGTGAAGGTTACCCAGTAGTTGTTACCCTGCAATAGCAACAGAGTGTGCACGAGCAAGGGGAGGGGGGGGGGGGGCGGGCAACAAAGGAAGAAAAAAGAAGAAAAATGGAGCTAAGTTTGCCCCAACCAATCAGGCGTTAGCTTTCAAATGGTAAATAACATCTGTTTGTTTGGGGTAAAATTAGCACCATTTTTAATGATAAGAACTTTTTATTAGATCTCCCTGTAAACGTTTTACCAGAGAGATTGGAAGATAGCAAAGAAAAGCAGTATCCTGAATAGAGGGTGATCAACAGTATCAAAAGCCGAGGACAGAGCAAGAAGAATAGTGACCTTTAGATTGAACATTAAGAAGATCATTGATCACTGCAGTGAGGGTAGTTTTCATGGAGTGGTTCGCTGCAAGGCACCAGTGCTAACCACTGAGCCACCATGTTGCCCATAGCCACTGTGTTGCCCATATGTGGTCTTTCCCATATACTAAGGGGCATATTTATAGTTCATTAAATTTTTCGCCTCTGTTATCGCCGCCTTTTCGCCAAATTTGGACTTTTTGCAATTTATAAAGTAGTGATAACCAGTGCCGAAAAGTCATTACTGCTACTTTTTGCTATTTCGCTTTTCTCCATACATCGCTTGAGCATATTTATAAAATGGCGAAAAGTGTTTTATTGAGTTAAGTTCAGCCATTCAAATTTAAAAAAAAGTCTAAGGTTGAAAAAACGCATAAGTAGCCATTTATTTAGCCTGCCAATGGTTCCATGGAAGGTGTCAGAACATTGTGGAGTGTTTCTCAATTCTATGGTTTCTGATTTTCCTAAGATTGCTTTTTTACGGTTCCGATTTTACCAATAAAGTCAAATGGGGTCTAAGGGACATGTTTATAAAGGGCATTATTTTTGCTTTTTTTGCCACCAGATTTCACACCACAATTTTTTAAACTTTCAACTTTTCTTATAAAATTATTAAAAAGGTGAATTTTCAAAATTACAAAAACAAGCACTAATAATGCTAAATATGTGGCAAAAAGTTAAGTAATAGGTAATACTCCCTGGTGGATTTTCAAAGTAGTATAAATTGGTTAAAGGACAATTATACTCACCTTCCCTCCGCTCACATCTTCGTGCAGTAGCTTTTACCCAGGGTGAGGACCTGAACCGCTAGGTCCTCACCCCGGGATTCACGAAACCTACATCAGCTTGTTGCAGCAATGCTGCTTTGGTAGGCTCAGCTCTGCAACAAGCGTGCCTTCCTATTGGCCTCGTCGCCGATGGGGAGGAGGGGGCGGAGCCTACCAAAGCAGCGTTGCTGCAACAAGCTGATGTAGGTTTTGTGAATCCCGGGGTGAGGACCTAGCGGTTCAGGTCCTCACCCTGAGTAAAAGCTACTGCACGAAGATGTGGAGCGGGGGGAATGTGAGTATAATTGTCCTTTAATACACACTGAACACCTATCTTTGTTATTTAAAAATAGCCTAACTCATGTGGTGTTTTTTTTACCGTAAGCAAAAGATATGATAAATAGTGTACATCTCACCCAGAAGAATTTTCTCTATTTTATTAATAGGATATGATAAATAGTGTAAAACTCACCCAGAAGAATTTTCTCTATTTTATTAATAGGATATGATAAATAGTGTAAAACTCACCCAGACGAATTTTCGTTGGGGCATATTTATAAAGGATAGCTATTATCGCATTTAAATTACCGCTGCACATCGCCGCGGAAAAATCGTTATTATTGCCATATTTATAAAGGTGACCATCATCGCGGCTATAAGAAATGCATATGTGTGGTGATAATTTGAACTCTATTCACTGTGATACTGGTATCGCAGTATCCCGGCAAAGGCCTCAAACCCTGACGTACGGGCGAGGGGGCTGGGAGGGGCTGCTGGGAAGGTATTGTGTCGTGGGTGGTTGCTGCGGGGGCTAGGGCGTGCTGTACGGCTCCTGTACACCCCTTTGCAGCCCTTGGAAGGGCCCTTGCGGCAGTTAGAGGTATTAACTTTCCGCTGGCGGGTTTCACCGGTTTATAAATCGCGTTAATTCCGATTTGGCAGAAACAGCTGGAAACTTGGCTTCTAAAAGTTAATGGCCATTTATAAATATGCCCCTTTATTTTATTAATAGGACACATTTTTTTAGTATTGCTTATTTTCAGCAAACTGCAGCTAATTATCTAACCAGTTCCATTAATATGGGAACATACCATAGTGCTGTGTAAGAAATAGTCATGTTAATGGAACATTCCAGTAAGTAATGATGTTTGGCGAAAATTCTGGTAACACTGCAAAAAAATGCAACAAAAGGGAGAAAAGGGGCAAAAAGGCGAAAACCCACCTATTTATAAATAGCTTTAAATAAAAAAATGATAAAAATAGCTGTATAATTTCGTATAGTTTAGATGTGGGCCTAGGCACTCCTTCAGGCAATGTGCCAATGTATTTCAGGTGCTGCTTCCCTCTGTCCTCTACCTCAAGGACTCCACGCTATAGCACAAGCAAATAAGGTTTGATGGAAGCGAACTCTGTTTGTCAGAAAAATTCTGTTTTATTGCATAACACAAACACACAACGTTTCGGAGAACGCTATGTCTCCTTCATCAGGTGTACCCCACACAATAACCCATACCACCTTTTATAGACCCAGTGATCTAACATGCCTCCTCCCCTTTACCTTTTAGGGGAGTGGCCACAAGTGATTGAAACATATAAACTCCAGTGACTTGGAACTGTCCATAAGTGTCTTTGTTAATAATATCCCACAATGAGTGATATCACATTTTCAAGTCCTTATCTTGTGAATAACTTTTAGGTGTTTCCAATGTACATACAGCTGTATTAAAAAAAGTGCATAAATATACAGTGTTATAAATAAAAACTGTTAAAAACAAATTAAGATGTTGTCTCCATTTGTTAATTTTCAGCAAACTGCAGCTAATTATCTAACCAGTTCCATTAATATGGGAACATAGTGCTGTGTAAGAAATAGTCATGTTAATGGAACATTCCAGTAAGTAATGATGTTTGGCGAAAATTCTGGTAACACTGCAAAAAAATGCAACAAAAGGGAGAAAAGGGGCAAAAAGGCGAAAATCCACCTATTTATAAATAGCTTTAAATAAAAAAATGATAAAAATAGCTTTATAATTTCACCTTCTCTGGTCAGGTAATGGCTGACGCTAAAGAGCAATTTCTCTTTTCGCCACAATACCAGACATAACGCAATGAATAAGGCGAAGTTGCTAGTGCACATTGCCATCCTACCGTCACACATAGCCGCAATGATACTTTTCTGTAAAGGTGAAAACGAGCGTTTTTATAATTACAGTGAAATATACAGATTACTGTATTTAACACTGTAATTTAATATATATGACCCAGTATTTATGTTCCATCGTTCATATTTTTGTTATGCTACAGAACTTTAAAAACAAAGTTGAGACGAACTTTATGAGTTCAGACGAACTCGAACTATTCGAACTAGCCCGATTTTCCAGACTCGCGGGACTATTTTAGATTTTTTAACGTTTGGCACACCTTGAACACCCGCTTCTGAAAACCCCCGAACGGCCAGAGATTCCCGAAAACGTCCGCTTGCAGATTGCCGAACGATTGACAATTCTGCTGCTGGACGTTCGGGGGTCCTGCAGCAGGACCCCCTCCCGGGTCCTTACAAGGACCATTGTGGTTCTGACAAGGGCCCTTTGTGGCTTAAGGGGTCCTGCAGCTCAAACCGGGACCCCACTCCCTTGTAAGGGCTCTTGCGGCTCTTTAAAGAGCCCTTGGGCGACATCTTCTGTCTTCCATCTTGTGACACCAGCTCCCCTGAGGCCACCAACCCTGAGAAGTACACCTGGGGCCGCCAGGGGTACCTCCGGCGCTGGTGGCCTCAACAAGGCCGATGTTACTGGCGTCTTGATCCGATGCGATGTCGCTTAAGCTCCAAAGAACCCTTGTCAGGGCCACAAAGGTCTTTGTCAGGGCCGCAAAGGCACTTATAAGTGCCAGGGAGGGGGGTCCCAGTTCGAGCTGCGGGACCCCTTAAGCCCTAAAGGGCCCTTGTCTGAGCTGCAAGGGCCCTTCCAATGGCCACAAAGGCACTTATAAGTGCCGGGGAGGGTGGTCCTGGTTTGATCTGTGGGACTCCCAAAACCCTTGAGGGCCCTTGTCAGGGCCACATAGGTCCTTGTAAGGACCCAGGAGGGGGTCCCGGTTTTTAGCTGAGGGACCCCCGAACATCCGGCTGAATTGTCTGCCGTTCGGCAATCCACGAACATCCGTTTTCGGAAATCTCTGGCCGTTCCAGGATTTTCGGAAGCGGACGTTTGAGTTTTACCAAACGTTCGGAAATCTTCGAACATTCGAGGATTACCGGAATCAGCACGCGGAAACCGGAAGTAGTTCGGCCATCTCTACCCACTACTGGTCCCACTATGTAGTGTTACATAGTAACCATATAGTAACATAGTTGCCATATATGTCTGCTCCAAATGGTTCTCCTGCAGTGACTGTTCAAAGTTGAAAGTAGTTGAGTAGGAGCTGTCAGTGAGTCATCCGGTCCCTGATGAAGCACGGGTTCCATCATAGTTTTGCTAGGGGCCCAGTGATTTCTAGTAATGCCACTGTTCCCAGAGGTCAAAATATCAGCTATAGCATTATATCCAATTGACAGATTATTGATAAGTATCTCGATCTTTAGGTCTATCATTCAGAAATGTGCTTGAGATTCATGCAGCATGAATCATGCAGTATAACTACACAGAGAAATCTGCTTTCAGTACAAACAGAAAGTGCAGCAAGTACATTAAATGCTGTATTTCCAAATAAATACACAGATAATATTTATAGGTCAAAAATATGTTTTATTATACATTTATTACAAAGTCATATAAATGGGTTTTTAACAGTTCAACTTTAATGATTTATTAATTATTTCAAACGAAATATTTTAATAATACAATTCATACTGTATTATTATTATACTCATATAGTGATAGCCAATGACAGCGGTTTCTCCTTACATACCTACATGTGATCCTCTACTTGATGTTATTTTTAGAAATGCCTACATTTGTGGTCGAAATAATTGTTTACATTACCGTCTTGCATTTTTTTGTAAACTCACAAGTAATAGCATCTTATACAATTTATTTCCTTGTGTTTATTTCGATTGCTAATGGATAATAATGCTACAATTTCCTGTTCTGTTTTTTTAAGTAGGTTATCTAGACACATATATTTGAAGTGTTTTTCTACTTTTATGAAGCTAATAAGAATTTATGGAACCTAGTAACAAAGAAGCAGTACCAATCTTTACATGAATGTATTAAATGGCAGTGCAAAAATAACAGCTGTCCTGGCACACGTGTGTCATCAACTCCCCACGGAAGCAATATGGATAGGCCTGGATGTGTATTGCAACAGATTACCAATTCTGTTGTAAAATGAGACATCATATTGGGTGTTCATAACCAGTTTAAAGTGTGCCATACATGTACCAAATTGTTGTGCTGCATATGCTACAAATGGCTCTGTGTTAAGTGAATCTCTGTTAAAAAGGATCTTAGTGTTTTGGTAGATAACCAACTTTAATGTAGCAAACAGTGCCAGGAGGCAACAGCTAGAGCCAGCAAGATATTAGTAAACAGTGCTAGCTGGCAAAAGCTAGAGCGAGCAAGATATTTTCTTGTATAAAGACAAGGGAAAACTATGGAACTGTCTTTTATTGGAGATGGTGATAGCAGGTTCATTGTATAGTTTTTAAAAAAAGCTGGACAAGTTTCTAAAAACAAAGAATGTTGCATGTTATTGATACTGATTAATATTATTATGGATTTATATAGCGCTAATATATTCTGTAGAGCTTTACAATTACATGTATACATTCACATCAGCTTACAATCTAAGCACATTTATTTGACACATACAACTTATCAGTATGTCTTTATGATTGTGGGGGAAACCAGAGTGCCCGGAGGAAACCCACGCAAGCACGGGCAGAACATACAAACTCCTTGCAGGTGTGTCCAAGGGTGGAATCAAACTCAGTAATTTACTTACAGCAATTTTTTCAATTGAGGGGTGGACTTGCCCTTTAAGCAATGCTGTATTAAAGGGGAAACTATGTTTTTTTTTATATATAATCATAAAAGAGACTGTGAGTACTCCAAAGGTAAAATTTCAATTATATGTAAGTGCTACTGATCTGAACAAAATATTGGTATAAAAAAAGAAAAAAGATCATCATCAGTGCACATTTCTGAGACCCATAAACACCACAGTATCTTTGCCAGTGCCAGGGATGCCCCAGCCACGGGGCAGTCCTGGCACCCCTGTCAATGTATATAAATGGATATGTACATGGATAGAAAGTTGGTTGATGAATCCAGAAAGTAGTTGTTAATGGGGCTTCATTAATAAGGACTTAAAGGGCAATTATAGTGAGAAAATTGTTTTTTTTTAATTTCTTCTAATGTATCCTATAAGTCATCCCATCCACCAGGGTACCTTTAGTTTCTTTAAATTCTACATAGTCCCCGAGATATAAGCCTTTGAATATTCTGTGATTTGTAGGAGCTGCTACACCTCATCTGTCACTCAAAGGCACACACCCACACAATCCAAAGCTCCCCTGCAGTACTGTCACACACTCTCTCACCCACACTATATGTACCATGTGCAACATATAGTCAAATGTTGTAGTGCTAAACACAATCAATAAACCATTAACCCAGCAATATGAGCATAACACACTATAAAACAGCCCCTCCCCCCCAAAAAAAAT
The DNA here is from genome assembly GCA_019447015.1 of Hymenochirus boettgeri. NCBI lineage: Eukaryota > Metazoa > Chordata > Amphibia > Anura > Pipidae > Hymenochirus > Hymenochirus boettgeri. The sequence goes on along the minus strand of CM033469.1, from coordinate 247,433,673 downwards.
CTTATATACATACAAAACCAGTGACTCAAAAGGAACACTAATACAGTATATATAATACAGTAATACAGACTATATACCAAACAAGACACACAGTGCAATCTATGAAATATATAGACTAAAGCAACAGCTGCTGTTACACTGACTCTCTCTTTAGTGATTATGATCTCAGCTAAGCAGGGGGAGAGATATGAACTTTAGGTAAAAAGTAAATAACAATTAGCAAAGTTAGAGAACAGGCAGAGTTCAGTAACTTACTTGTAAAGAATCTCAGCACCACTTGTCCTCCTCTCTCCCCCTCTGCCCCTCCCTTCAGCATATTGCTACTTTATTCCACACTTTGACTGCTTGCAGTCTAGCTCTGGAAGGGAGGGGTCAACAGGATGTCAGCACTTCATTTAAAGTCCTTTCAACTGACAATGCTCAGACTCTGTATACAGCCCGTCACTGCTTGAGGGGGAGTAGACAGAGAGGGGAGGGGGACTACACAGCTTGGTACAAACTTCTGCCAGTGTGAAGAAACGAAGCCACACAGAAACATGAAAGTAAGGCAGCTTATACTAAGTGATCTATACATTGTATACAGACAAAGTTTTTTTTCCACTATAGTTGCCCTTTAAGTTCTAAGTGGGGTGCCACAAGGTTCTGTGTTGGGGCCTCTTCTATTTAATTTCTTAAAAGCTTCAGAAGATGTGCAATCATTGCAGGTTGGATCTAGATAGATTGTCACACTGGGCTGTTAAGTGGCAGGTGACATTCAATGTTGATAAATGTAAGGTAATGCATTTTGGACTTAAAAATCCTTTTGCAGCTTGTACTATAAATGCCTCTGTGTTAAGTGAATCCCTGTTTCAATTTTGGTGGATAACAAACTTAAAGGTAGCAAGCAGCACAAGCAGCACAGCTAGCACCAGCAAGATTTTCTCTTGCATAAAGAGAGGAATGGATTCAAAAGATATTCAAATATTGTCTTGTATAAGGAGAGGTATGGATTCAAGGGAGGAAAATGTTATTCTCCCTCTTTACAAAACATTGGTAAGGCCTCATTTGGAATATGCAGTACAATTTTGGAATCCTGTGTACAAAAAGGAAATCTTGGAAATGGAAAGGGTTCAGAGAAGGGCAACTAAAATAATGGGGATGGAATGGGGAGGCTTAAATATGAAGACAGATTGGATAGTTACAATTATGTATGCTAGAGCATATGGGCCATACAATAAACTATCTGGGGCGTTGTTCACCAATAGGACATGTCAGCGGACACTCAAACATCCTTTAATACTTGAAGAAAAGAAGTTTAGTCTTCAAGTTTGGAAAGGGTTTTTCACTGTAAAAACGGTTAAACTATGAAACTGTCTTTCATTGGAATTTGTGATGGCAGGTTCATTGGATAGTTTCAAAAGAAAGCTGGATGTGTTTCTGAAAACAAGGTATGTTGCAGGTTACTGGTATTGATACACAAAGCGGAGTTGATCCAGGGATATTTACGATTGCCAATTGGAGTCAGGAAGGAATTTTTTTCCCATTTATAATTTTGGTGTTTTTTTTCTGGATCAACAGTTAGGCAAGAAATGAGGGTATTGCTTAGTAGGTTGCACTGGATAGATGTCTTTATTCAACCTCAAATATTTCTACTACTACTAGGAGAGTACGCTCATAGAGAACAGTGGTAGGTGGTAGGAGCAGAGGTGGTTTGCCTCTTTTTCTGATTAAAAAAAATGTTTATCAAACATAATTAAAAATATCCCATTCCTTATAAACCAAATAAAATAAGTTCTACATTACGATGCTTGTTAAGAGGTGATTTTGGTTAACAGAGAAACAAGCATAGAAATATTGTTTGCAACATTTTGTATATAATATTTTTTATTATTATATTCTCGTATTAGAATACTTTAAAAGTAACATTACACTTGACAACTGGTTCTTCATTTTACTCAAATTATCTCTCCTCCCTTTACAAGTACCCAGGGTAAGGGTAACAGGTTTACTGTACCAGGTCTTGAAAATTGTGCTAATAGTCCTGGTTTGACCTGACCCCTCTCACATCCAAGTACTTTTCCTGGACAGACCGATGGGAAGATGTTTAGTTACAGTCACCTTAGTATGGAGCAATAGTCTTAATGGACATTGCCTGGACATACTAACAGGGGTGTCCCTAGGGTTTTTGGCACCTGAAAATACTTTTGAATGCCGCGCCGCCGCGGCAAATTGGGCGTGGCTTAATACGTGGGCGTGGTTTAGTCTGTGGGTGTGGCTTGGTGTGTGGGCGTGGCAAATTTCATAAAAATTTTTTGAAAATGGTTATTTATACGCTTCTCTATTTTTAGAAAACACTAAGAACATGTTGGTGCAACTGGTACATTACATTAGAAAGCCCTACCATACTCTGTAGAATAAAAGATGTTGGCCAAAAGATTTGTAAGCCCTGCTACCACGTCAAGGTAGACTCTTTCAGCAGGGCCCTAACTATTATCTAGATTATATATTTTATATAGAGATTATATATAATTATATAGATTATTTATCTATCTCTGCTATCTATCTATCTCTTCTATCTGTCTATCTATCGATCTCTGCTGTTTATCTATCTATCTCTGATATTTATCTATCTCTGCTATCTATCTATCTATCTATCTGTCTATCTATCTCTGCTATTTATCTATCTCTGCTATCTATCTGTCTATCGTTATTATCTATCTATCTCTGCTATCTATCTATCTATCTATCTATCTATCTATTTATCTATCTATGTATCTATCTATCTATCTATCTATCTATCTCTGCTATCTATATATCTATCTATCTCTGATATTTATCTATCTCTGCTATCTATCTCTGCTATCTCTGCTATCTATCTATCTATCTCTGCTATATAGATTATTTATCTATCTCTGCTATTTATCTATCTCTGCTATCTATCTGTCTATCGTTATTATCTATCTATCTCTGCTATCTATCTATCTATCTATCTATCTATCTATCTATCTATCTATCTATCTATCTATCTCTGCTATCTATCTATCTATCTATCTATCTATCTATCTATCTATCTATCTATCTATCTATCTATCTATCTATCTATCTATCCCTGCTATCTATCTATCTATCTCTGCTATCTATCTATATATCTCTGCTATCTATCTAATCTATCTATCTATCTCTGCTAACTATCTATCTCTGCTATCTATCTATCTCTGCATATATCTATCTATCTCTGCATCTATCTATCTCTGCATCTATCTATCTCTGCATCTATCTCTCTATCTATCTCTGCTATCTATCTATCTATCTATCTATCTATCTATCTATCTATCTATTACTATCTATCTATCTATCTATCTATCTATCTATCTATCTATCTATCTATCTCTGCTATCTATCTATCTATCTCTGCTATCTATCTATCTATCTATCTATCTATCTATCTATCTATCTATCTATCTATCTATCTGTCTAATCTATCTATCTATCTATCTATCTAATCTATCTAATCTATCTATCTCTGCATCTATCTCTCTATCTATCTCTGCTATCTATCTCATCTATCTATCTATCTCTGCTATCTATCTCATCTATCTATCTCTGCTATCTATCTATCTATCTCTGCTATCTATCTATCTATCTATCTATCTATCTATCTATCTATCTATCTATCTCTGCTATCTATCTATCTCTTCTATCTATCTCTGCTATCTATCTATCTATCTATCTATCTCTGCTATCTATCTATCTCTGCTATCTATCTATCTCTGCTAGCTAGCTATCTCTGCTAGCTCTCTATCTCTGCTAGCTCTCTATCTCTGCTATCTATCTATCTATCGATCTATCTATCTCTGCTAACTATCTATCTTTCTCTGCTATCTATCTATCTATCTCTGCTATCTATCTATCTATCTATCTCTGCTATCTCTATCTATCTAATCTATCTATCTATCTCTGCTATCTATCTATCTATCTCTGCTATCTATCTATCTCTGCTAGATATCTCTGCTAGCTATCTACCTCTGCTAGCTATCTACCTCTGCTAGCTATCTATCTCTGCTAGCTAGCTATCTATCTCTCTCTGCTATCTATCTCTCTCTGCTATCTATCTCTATCTATCTATCTCTGCTATCTAATCTATCTATCTAATCTGTCTATCTATCTCTGCTATATATCTCTGCTATCTATCTCTGCTATCTATCTATCTATCTCTCTGCTATCTATCTATCTATCTATCTATCTCTGCTAGCTATCTATCTCTGCTAGCTATCTATCTCTGCTATCTTTCTCGGCTATCTCTCTCTCCTATCTATCTCTCTCTGCTATCTATCTCTCTATCTCTCTCTGCTATCTATCTACCTCTGTTATCTATCTCTCTATGCTATGTATCTCTCTCTGCTATCTATCTATCTCTGCTATCTATGCTATCTATCTATCTATCTATCTATCTATCTATCTATCGCTGCTATCTATCTATCTATCTATCTATCTATCTATCTATCTATCTATCTATCTATCTATCTATCTATCTATCTACCGCTACTATCTATCTATCGATCTATCTCTCTCTGCTATCTATCTATCCTCTATCTATCTACCTACCTACCTTTCTATCATCTATCTATCTCTGTCTGTCTATCTATCTATATATCTATCTCTGTCTGTCTATCTAGGAGCGGCGCTGACTGTAGAATAAAAGACGTTGGCCAAAAGATTTGTAAGCCCTGCTACCACATCAAGGTAGACTCTTTCAGCAGGGACCTAACTAACCTAACAATTCTAACCACCGTGTCTGGGTGCAATTACCATAGATAAGAACAGGTGTGTCAGAACCTGAATCAAAGCGTTTCAGCCACAGTCAAGGCTGGCGTCATGGTCGTGGTATATATATCTTAACATTGAAGATGACTCCCGGTATTTTGAAGAACAAACAAATGGCTTTATTCTGCCATAGTTGTAACTATGGCGGAATAAAGCCGTTGTTTTTTCTTTCCAAAGTATTGTGAAATTAAATTGTTTTATTTAATATGCTTAGTTATCCAGAGCATTCTTCAAATGCCCTACATTTACTTTTTTCCCCAAGCTGAAATTATTATGACATTTGTTTTTTTAGATGAATACAAGTAAATGAATAGTGTTGTAATTTCACTATGACTTAGAAATACACCAAGGAATATCTATGTAGAATAAATAGTTAAACTAGCCGTGAATAAGCCGAGACCCTGTTGTGAGAGATATCCTACGGGTTATATAGATAATGTGCTCCGATATTTTTTCTCTTAGTATTTCCAGCAGATGGGATTTTATGCATGCCCTGCTACATTTAGCATTTTTAAACAATTGGGTACTGTTTTACAGTGTCTTAAGTAACTGTCAAAGAATGGTCATTGTGTAACAGCTGCTGAAATTAATGAAAACTAAAGCTATGTATTGCAACTGCTTATTTATTCATACGGTAATAGTATTAGAGAATTGTACCATGTAAGCATACAAATATCCTCAACTTGAAATAAAGTAACTTCCTTCAAACGCGCGCTAGTTTGAAGTCTCTGCATTTGACATTGGATAATTATCCAGCAGAATTCAATATTTTTCATAAATTCAATATTTTTCTCTCAACCTGTCTCTAAAGCTCTTAATAAGGGGTGCTCATTATTATACAAGAGGAATCATGCCCAACATGGAGTGCGGGGGGGGGTTGGCATAGGATGTTCCTGGTGCTGGTCCCTCCATGCAATGGTACTGTTGCCATTCAATGTGCAATAGTAGTTTTGAGGGGTGCCTGTTGATTTATTTTTTTCTCTTTGATGAAACTTTTATAGCTCCCTCCTGCATATGCATTTTCCAACAAATTAAAAGTTAACATTTCATTTATTGATGTAATCTGTAATGCCATTAAAAATGCCATTAAAAAGTGATGGTGATAATTGTTCTAGGCCTGGTCACCTGGTAATATCTGGACATTAAAGGGGAAGTTCAGTGCAAATACATATGCTTTTCATAAAAAAGAGCAGTACTTTTTCATCCCAATGACCTTAATCTGCCAATTCAGCATTGTGTCTGTGTATAAATAAATGCAACCGAAATACTGACTTTTTGTTTGCAGGACCCATAATAGAGACTGTTATGGTCTTGCCCTTGACCCAGCACCTGGGTTGATTTAGTTGCTCAGTAGAGATCTGAGCATGTTTGACCCATCCAACAGCCAATCAGTAGAAATTAATGTTTCTAGCATGCACCACTGGAACTGGTGCATCCTGGGAAGAAGAAGGGCCTTTAGAACCTGAAATGTCAGCTCACTAATGTCAACAGCAGGGAACAGAAAAGGGTATGAAATCAACTGATTTTTTTTAAAATGGAAGAGAATATGTAGAATAACTAAGCATGCATTACACAAACTAACAAGTTAACAAATATTGATAATTTCCACTGAATTGTCCCTTTAATGTCTGAAGGATTATCAGTGACTTATTAAACGGCTTTCCCTGCAGAGAGCCTGTGAGCAAATAATAGCACATGGAAAGAATAAATATTAATATAAAAGATGCATATGGCACTTAAGAAACTACATTTGCTTTATTTTATTTTTTAGAATATAGATTAATTAGGAAAAAATATTGATATAGGTTAAGAAATAACTAAATATCACTAATAAAGGAAAAAAGTAATGGTTTGGAATTAGAGAATGGTAATTGGGGATTTTGTTAATGAAAACAAAAGAGAACATAGAGCAGGGGGCCAGGATAATGTGTTGTGGGAGGTGCTTCATGTTTACTATTGATTTATTTGACTCATATTTTTAATTACTAAGAAAACATCATGTAATTGCATTTTCTAAATTAACTTCTTAATAAATTGCATTCAATAACAATGGAGCAGTGTCCTATGAGCTTGGCTCCTCAGAGAACCAATTTGCACTACTTTTCTTTCCTTAAAGATGTGATTCAATCTGTTTACAGTAATAGTCTATATTTTACATGCAATGTTTTCCAGCCACAAGGAAGATTCACCAGTCTTAATTTAGTCTATTCTCTTGAAAATTAGGCAGGAATGGGTAAACCTTGTCTACAGGTAGACATTTCTATTAATTTAATTGTTATAAAATGCCCAGAAAATTGTATATTCTATCAGGGAGATTCAATAAAAGGTCTTATCGTTTAAAATGGTGCTAATTTTGCCCCAACCAATCAGATCTTATTTAACATTTTGAAAGCTAACATCTGATTGGTTGGGGCAAAATTAGCACCATTTTAAATGATAAGACCTTTTATTGAATAACCCTGTATGTGTTCATAATGGATGATAACATGATGACTAAATAAAATGGAATTCTCTTAAATTCGAACATCTGGGGTCATTTTTTGTGGCTAGGTAATCATTAATGTGCCTTTTGCTAAATAAAACATTTTTGCAAGTCATAATGAATTTGCTGGGTTTCCTTTTGTTATTGCTATTCAATGCTTCTGGATCAAAGGCCCAGAAAATAATGGACCCGAAGTATTAACGGACCACCACCATCTCAAGGATATAAGGATCGATGCTTCCAGTAGGTTAAGACCATTGAAACCTTATTTTAATCATAAAAAACAATCTGGGTTATTCAATAAAAGTTCTTATCGTTAAAAATGGTGCTAATTTTGCCCCAACCAATCAGATGTTAGCTTTCAAATGTTAAATAAGATCTGATTGGTTGGGGCAAAATTAGCACCATTTTAAACGATAAGAACTTTTATTGAATCTCCCTGAATGAATACATCAGTAGACCCTGGGAAACATGCAAACTTTATTAAGGGAGAACTAAGACATTCCATAAAAAAAATCTGTATGATATGAGCAGGATCAGACAAACAGACAGGTCTGGACTGGAATACATATCACAGTAAGACATGAATGAACCTAGGGGAAATATATCCCCCTTTAAACTGTTGTTTGTTACCAGCTCACAATGTCTACCTCACAAATAAAAAAGTGTGAAAAAAGCAACCCTATTACCTCCTAAAACCTAGACCTTGCTACATTAGGTTTTAAAATGTGTACAAGGCTCCTAAATATACTTAACAAAACTCGTTACCGCGACTCTCTACAGCAGAAGTCGCTGTACCAGCAACAGCATCAGTGATTGGCTGAGTCATGATTTAAAAAAAAATGGGGGGGGAATAGGTTATAATTTTTAGTAAATTTGGCCTGAAGTTGATAAAAATTGGGAAAAACACACAGAACTGCATGCATTTTAGGTAAATATTTTCAACTGTCTACGATCTACAATTATAAAATTTAAAAAACATGATCATTGCGGTGGCTGCATGACTAATGCAGAAGTTAACTGCTCAGCTAATAGGTGGCATTAAAAGTGGCAAAATAGTTTCTGGCACTTTGTAATGCACATAGTGGCTCTCGGTGCATTGCCCTATAATACTCATCCCTATTCTTGGACAATTTGCTGTACCAATCAAAAATTGCTGAGTGTGGTGCCCAACAATAAAAGCAGACTAATACAATCGGTTTGAAAAATATTATTTTAGCAATATTAGGGCCTCTCTGCAGTGCTCTGTATGGAAAAGTGAACTATTCCTTTAATGCGTCGATTAAAGAATGAGAGGGAAAGGAGCTATTACTCACATTCTTCCAGGCTCCTGTATGTTCTTCAATTAATGTATTAAAGAAATAGTTTACTTCAATAGCTCACGCCACCTCTAAGAGAGAGAAAACTGGGGGCTAGGAAGGATAGGCAGGTAGTAGTGGTAGGGGACTCCATTATTAGAAAGGTGGAAAGGGTTATCTGCAGCCAAGACACTACATGGTTAACAGTTTGTTGTCTGCCTGTTGCAAGGGTTAGACATGTGGTGGATCGTGTAAACAAATAATTGTGAAAGCATCAAAGGTAATCCCGCACACACCTAGAGGAGTCTAGAGGACTGCACATGCTGAGTGCAATGGCAGGCCAAGGTAGGTGGTCTGATAGCAACAGACAAGAAAACACCATGCACATCAGTCTTTGCAACCTATGTATTTAATGATTCATACATAAGATACACATAAAGTGTAACGTTTCGGTACAATGCTGCACCTTCTTCAGACAGTTCTTGATGTCTGAAGAAGGTGCAGCATTGTACCAAAACGTTACACTTTATGTGTATTGCAGCAAACAGAGAAAATGGATGCAAGCAAAAGTAATAAAAAAGCATCCTAGTAAAAGTGGAAATCGAGGATCGTATTAAAGTAAATGCATGAGAATAGTCTAACCCCCCCCAAACTTTTATTAGCAAGTAAATGCATGAGAATAGTCTAACCCCCCCCAAACTTTTATTAGCATTAAGAAACACTCCACAATGTACAGCCACCTCCCAAGGATCCATGTTTTCTCAAAGGGCATGTCTACCCCTAACACTAAAATTTAACTTACTACAGTACTGGCCCCACTATATAGTGTTAAAAAAATCCGTACCCTACTCCTCTGCTCCAAATGGTTCTCCTGCAGTGCCTGTTCAAAGTTCCAGAAAGTGAAGAGTAGGAGATGTCTGTGAGTCATCCTTATGCCTTCTGCTTCCTTGTCCTTGTTGGGGTTTCTGGCATGCGCAGGGGAAGTGACCCAGGCCCTTGACCCAGCGCCTGGGTTGATTCAGTTGCTCAGTAGAGATCTGAGCGTGTTTGACCCATCCAACAGCCAATCAGTATAAATTACTGTTAGGAACATTCCAAAGTTAGGGGCAAAGTTAAAAGTAAGGACCTCAAGGGTAGTGTTTTCAGAAATACTACAGCAGCCACGTGCTACGCTAGGGAGGCAACGGGAGTTCAGGAGTATTAATGCGAGGCTAAGGGTATAGTGTAAGGAGATTGGTTTTGGGTTTTTAGAGAACTGGGCTGACTTTTCTGTTGGCTACAGGCTCTTAAGTGGGTTTGGACTGCTCCTCAATGATGATGGTGCAGCTCTTGTGGGGGAGAAGATTTCTAGGGGGTTTGAGAAGATTTTATACTATGTTTGGGGGGAAGGTACATTGGACTATACAGGGGTAGATAGAAGGGTGAGGGACTGGGGGGCTAATAAGATAATGGAGGGAGGAGAAGGGGAAGCATAGAGGATGAGGAGACATGTATGTCCAAGTATGAAATTAAATTGAATGATAATCTAAAATGTATATTTACAAATGAAAGTCTGGCTGGAAAACTGGGGAACTGGAACTAATTGCTTTAAAAGAAAGGTATGATGCGATCAGTATAGCAGAAACATGGCTAAATGATTTGCATGATTGGGCAGTAAATATTGAAGGATACTCCTTATTTAGACATGAGTTAATAAGAAAAAGGGGGGGGGTATGTATGTATGTTAAACAACAATTGAAGCCAAATCTAAAAGATGAGATAAATAGGGGTATAAATGATAAGGCAAAGAGATATGTACGGGAAGCAAGAAGATGGGTAAATTAATAGTTGATATATGTTAAAAGCCACCAAATGCAGGTGAGAAGGTTGAAATTGATCTCCATATGCAGTTAGCGAAGGCTGCTGGTATGGGGCATGTTCTGGTTATGGGGGATTTCAATTACCCTGGAATAGATTGGAGTAAGGAAACTGACAGCACCTAAAAAAGTAGTTCCTACTAGACAGGATGCATTGTTGGATCTGGTGATATCTAATAATCCTGAGCTCATTTTGTAGATGAAGGTAATGGGAAGTTTAGGGAATAGTGATCGTCATATAGTTTCATTTAATATAGTTTCATTTAATATAGGTTAATAAAAACCTTTCACTTTAGGAAAGCTAATTTTATGCTGTTAAAGGAATTACTCTTGCTCATAGACTGGGGGGACTTGTTCCTAGGTAAGGATATTGAGCAGAAATAGACTGCTTTTAAGGGGGTATTAGACTATCAAATTTCTTTAAATATACCCAAAAATGTTTTTTAAAGGTCATGCCCACCCTAAATTTAAAATTTTAATATGTTGTAGCCCCCCGTGCCAACCCCCAACCACTGCATTAGTTTTTTAAAAAAAGAATCATACTTACAGCACTTCACACCTTCACTCCTGCGGCATCTCCTCCCAGCTCCCTGTTTGCAAGAAAGACACAAACAGGGGCCAGACCAGCAGCCGCGCCTGTGATTGGCTGAGAGGCAATGGCAATGGAGACGCCGCGGGAGAGAAGGGCTATAAGTATAATTTGGCTACTTTTTTTAAAGAACTAATGCAGTGGTTATGGGTGGGCAGGGGTTAGCTACACCATATTAAAAGGATTACACGCTAGGTGCAACGGCTGCAGAGGGTGGATACGGATGGTGGAAGGGAGGGGGGGGAGGGCTCCACTGGGCATGTCAGCATCCCTCCTGGAGGCAAGACAGGTGGCAGAGACCTTTTGACAGGAAGACAGCCACTGCTTTTCAGTTTCCTGGACTTTGGACTGGCACTGCAGGGGAACCATAAGGAGCAGAGATGTGTAAACAACACAGTGGGGCCAGTAAGTGTTTACATTTTAGTTTTGGGGGTGGACATTCTCTTTAAGTATATCAATAATAAAAAGATGAGGACTGAGAATGTGGGACCATTAAAATGAGATGATGCCGAAAAGGCAATGTGCTAAACCCTTTTCCTCCCCCTTTGCATTCACTACAGAGAATCCTAATCCTTATAGCATAGACTGTAATAATATGAAGAGTATATCAAAGGAATATTCATTTTGACTGACAGAGGACATGGTATGGAAACAATTAGACAAAGTTAATATCAATAAAGTCCCAGAAAATACATCCTAGGAATTTTATCTAGACCACTGTTTCTTATCTTTTCAAATTCACATTTGTCTGGTGATATGTTACTCGGTTGGAAAAAAGTCAATGTAATAACAATATTCAAAAGAAATTAGGGCTGTTTCCATTGGAGAAGCGATGTTTGCATGGGGATATAATCACTTTCTACAAATATCGTAATGGGCCATATAATAAACTCTCTGGTGCATTGTTCACCAATAGGCCATACTAATATTAGAGGACTTGTGGACATCTGTTCAGATTAGAAGAAAAGACGTTTCCTCTTCAGGTTAGGAAAGGTTCTTTACAGTGAGAACGGTGAAACTGTGGAACCGTCTTCCAGCAGATGTGGTAATGGCAAGTTCATTGAATAGCTTTAAAAGTGTGCTGGATAATATTGAGAATTACTGGTATTAATACATATATAGTATGCCTTTATCCATTCTTTATGTATTCTTCCTTCTTTTAGTAGTCATGCTTTGCCAATTATTTGAACAAGTTGAAATTTGGGCTTGTGCCAAATTGATCCAAACTATAAATATACTACTAATAAATATAAAGCCCAAAATAACTTGTTAAACTATACTCCTTAATGGTGATAGAGGAAAATGTTAGATGTGCTAGATGTTAAAGGGAATGTATACCCTTCAAAACAAAAAATTGGTCAATTTGCAAGTTAACTGCCCCTAACCCCAACTGATATATTTTGAACTTTATTACCTGCATTACTAACCAAATATTTAAGGATAATAATTGTCCCCATTCCCCATGTGAGTGCTGACATCACAACCAATGATTAACTACTATATCACTTGCCTCTGTTGCCCATGCTCAAGCTTATAAAAAGCTCTTGGAGCAAAGTAAAGAGGAACTTACTTTTGCCAGAATGCAACAGAACTTATTATTAAATATCTGGTTACAAATGCATGTAATAAACTGAAAAATAGCAGTTGGGGTTGTGGGAAGAAAACTGACAAGTTACCAATTTTTTGTTTTAAGGGTGGATATGCATGCCCTTTAAGCAGAGCTGCTTGATGATTCTATGTAACATTACATTATACACTAATTACCACTGGTTGCCATTCATAGCTTATCACCATTGGACCTTCCTAGGCAAAAAGTTGCCAAACTTCTTAAAGGGGAACTGGGGTCTCCAAACAAGTTGAGTTTAAATGAAAGGCCAGTTTCCTACCTTTAAAACGAGCCATCAACCACCTCACTATGTGCTCTACAGACCAAGATAAACAGAAATGACTGACCAGAAAGTTAATGGGTGGGAGGCTGACATGTGACATTCCTAAGGCTTCTCCTGCACAGTGCCGCCGGCGAGCACAGCCTCAGACTCCCTCAGTGTGTGAGGGAGACAGGAAGTCCCTCCTCCCTCTGCTGTGTGAAGTCCTGACAGGGAAGGTAAGGGAATCTACAGCCCTTCTCTCTCACTATGTGAAAACAGAGTTTTCACTCTGCCTGAAAAGGCTGTTTCCACAGAGTTTTCTGGGGGGGGGGGGGTAGGGGGGGTGTCAGAGTGACCCACAGCACCTGTGAGAGGGTGGGACTTAGGCATCCGTAAGTGGGCGGGACTTAGGCACCCATGAGCGGGCGGGACTTAGACACCAGCAAGTGGGTGGGGCCATGGCACCCGCGAGTGGGCAGGGCCACATGGGGCTGTAAGGGAATGGGCCAAGGGGGGTCTGCAACTGGAGGGACCATGGGGTCCATTAGTGGGAGAGATCAGGGGGGCTGCAAAGGCAGGGCAGATTGACTGATGGGTTTCAGAGCAGGAAGCAGGAACTGCAGGGGACCTGGTGATGCTGCTGCCATATCACACACAAAAATGGAAATATCTTCAAAACTATGTAAAATAAATTATGGAAATGAACTGCAAAAATTCTCAGGAGAGCAATTCCTATCAATTTACCTAAAGTCATTTTTGGACAAGCACTTTCTAAATATCTATCATGTCATTTATGATCACAGGCATACTATCTGTACAATCATATAAGTTTACCAGAAATAAACTAACATACCTGTAATATAAAAATATCAGATATCTGGTGTTTGCAATAGCCGTCCCTCCAAACACTTCCCTGATTTACATGGTCCTACTCAGAAAGCTGGTGCATATTTGCATATTACTCTCACATATGTCTATCAATGAGTCTGATATCAATTTTGCTTGGGGGGGTGGAAAAATACATTTACATAGCCCACATATAGATGAAATTAATGTGAACAGGGTTTTCAAAGTCAAGATTATAAAAGGACCATGGGAAAAAGCAATAAAGGCAGCAAATATGAAATAGTTTTTATATGTATTAGTTTTTGTAATCTGAAAATATAGCAGCTTAGATTTATTTTCATGCAGTATGTACATAGGGGCATGTTTCTAAACTATCCACGGGACATTGCAAAGGCAAACATTGCTATTTTATCTGTATTTATAAAGCCAATCTTTTTCGCCACAAAAAGTATTACTACGACATCACAATATTCATTGTGTTAAGTAAGGTATTGCAGCAAACAGAGAAAATGGATGCAAGCAAAAGTAATAAAAAATATTGCAGCAAACAGAGAAAATGGATGCAAGCAAAAGTAATAAAAAAACATCCTAGTAAAAGTGGAAATCGAGGATCGTATTACAGTAAATGCATGAGAATAGTCTAACCCCCCCCAAACTTTTATTAGCAAGTAAAATGTCCATGTTGCCTCGAACGTTCAAACGCGAAAGCTCGAAAGTAGCACACGTGAGAGTAAAACCGATTTTAAGAAAGTCCTGGATATTGGAACATGCTACTCAGACCATTTCCCAGGTCCCACAGCCATTTACATTAAGTTACCATTAATATTTTAGTTGTATTTGACGCAAACTTTTTGAACTTTTTGCCTCCCATAGACTTTAATGGGTCCGTTTTCGAACTTTCAAACTTTCGAACTTTTACAATAGTTCGAAAGTTCGAAAACGGACCGAACTTTTAATAGTTCGAAATGGTGTGGGAAAAGCCTAAATAATTATGTTTGAAGTCAATGTCATTTGTAAAGATAAAACACAGAGATTTGTTTAGTTTAACTTTTTTAGTAAACGTAAGCACCTGTTTCTTCGGTGCTTATATAATATATAAAATATATAAAATAAATAATAAAATAATAAAAAAAAATATATAAACAATAATAATAACAATAACAAACGGTGCAACATGGTGCAAACCCCCCCCCCCAAAAACAGCACTTTTAAAAAGTTTGCGCTTAATGTGCAAAATGTCTTTGTGCATGGAGAGCATGTGCCTCTCCATGTGCCTCTGCCTGCTCTCCATGCACCTCAGATGCTGATCCATATTTTTCAGCAGGCGCTGGCGTGCTGGTCCCTGCTGGCGTGCTGGTGCTGGCGGTGCTGGCAGTGGTGGTGGTGGGGGTGAAGTGGAAACAGGAGGCTGCTCCTGTGGCCTTGGTGGGGGTGCTGGTGGAGGTGACCCTCCCTCCTCTGCATCACTGGCAGAAATCGATTCCTCATCTGCAAATTTATATATTAAATAAGTAAATTATAAATAATAATAAAAAATAATAATAACAAAAAATAATGTAAATATTGTGAATATTTTTCGTGTGTACTAACATTTACTAACATTAACTAACAGTTACATTTACTAATACTAACTAACATTAAGGGCTAGGCCACACTAGCGCGTTTTTCGCGCGTTTGCGCCGGCGTTTCGCTTTCACGTTTGCGCCCGTGATTTTCGCTATAATGGAAATTGCGGGAATGCAAAATTCCCGCGATTTATGATGCGCATGCAATTGCGCGTCCGTTCATGTTTTGGTAACGCATGCGTTCACCATTTTTGGTGAGTTGATGCATGCGTTTCCATAACGCAAAACGCGGAAACGCATGTGCAAAACGCGAATGCAAAACGCACAAGAATCGCGCACACAAACGCATGCAATAACGCTCGCGATTTGGTGCACGATTCCTGTGCGTTGCAGTGTGGCCTCACCCTTACTAACATTAAAAAAATTATACTTTGAGTAGTTAGAAAAAAAGAGCTTTTCAAAATCTGTATTATAATTAAAATATATAAATATTTTTCGTGGTGTGTACTTGTCCTTTAACATCTACACATAAATGTTACATTAAAATTTGCTTACAACTAATTAACACTAACATATGCACTTGAGTCCTTAGGAGAAAAGCACTAAAGGCCCGCCAAACGTTTGTGGCGGTTTGCGAAATGCGAAGTGCTATCGCCAATCACAAAGTGCTATAAAAGTAACAAGAAAGTGCAAACTTCATATAGTGGTATACTTAGACAGAGCATGTCAGAAGAATCTGCCGCAGAACCGCTGATTAGTGGGTGCAAAAGGTGTGTTTATACAACTCAATCACAGATAAACAATGTATATATAAATGTGATACTTTGCCTTGGACATCCGTAGATGTCCTGTGACGTAGTTCCGTCTCGCCGTTTTTAAGGTGTGACCACCTCTTTTGGGAGCTGAGAGGTGGTCAGATCAATGCGAAAACTGCCTCCGCAGTTTCGCCTGCAGGTTGCGCCGATTATGCGCGGTTGCGCTCTTTAATATTGGCACCCGTCATTAACCCAAGCCGGGTGAGAGATTCCACCATCAGACGCTTGCCATTGCATGGGGCCATGCGTTTGGTGGGAAAAGTAATGTGTGCAATGACTCACACCACTTTCCAGACGCGATTTTAGATCCTGGATGCATATAGAAGTCAATGGAAGAAGGGAATTATAATCGAGTGTCGAAATCAAATCTGACGAGTAAAATGTCCATGGTATCTAGGCGCAAACATCGAATCCTGGAGTAAAGTGTCCATTAAAACCTATACGCGAGCATCAAATCCGCGAGTAAAAGTCCATGTTATCTAGGCCGAACATCGAATCTATGAGTAAAGTGTCCATTAAAACCTATACGCGAGCATCAAATCCGCGAGTAAAATGTCCATGTTATCTAGGCGCGAACATCGAATCTATGAGTAAAGTGCCATTAAAACCTATACGCGAGCATCGAATCCGCGAGTAAAAGGTCCATGTTATCTAGGTGCGAACATCGAATCTATGAGTAAAGTGTCCATTAAAACCTATACGCGAGTATCGAATCCGCAAGTAAAATGTCCATGTTGCCTCGAACGTTCAAACGCGAAAGCTTGAAAGTAGCGCGCGTGACAGTAAAATCGATTTTACGAACGTCCTGGATATTGGAACATGCTACTCAGACCATTTCCCAGGTCCCACAGCCATTTACATTAAGTTACCATTAATATTTTAGTTGTATTTGACTCAAACTTTTCGAACTATTTGCCTCCGTTTTCGAACTTTCGAACTTTCTAACTTTAACAATAGTTCGAAAGTTCGAAAACGGACTGAACTTTCAATAGTTCGACCATCTCTAATACTAACTAAGAATTATAAAAATAATGATATTTTCCACTGAACTTTCCCTTTAACCTGCTCCTAACAATGCTCTTGCTTGCTGGCAGGTTGCTTAAAAACATATTTTACTTTTGTACCATCATTCCTCTATTTAGTCTTATGAGACTTAAAAGATTGTCAAAGTAAACTTCTAGTCCACATGAGTACTGTATTGCATTATTCCTTTTATAATAAAGAGAGAAATGGAGAAACAAATTTAGTTGCACAAATACAGTTTCAGTATTGCTAACTTTCAATAAAAACATTATTAAATTGTTATATCCTGCTTTAAACATGAACACTATTTACAGAATTACACCACAAACATTACACGGTTGGCTCCATGGGTTCTACTTGGGATGCAACACTATGTAGTTGCTAGCCAGGTTTAAAATTGAATGTTTATTTTATTTTATTGAATGGATCTATTTTATACACTTTGTTGAGATATAACATAAAAATGGGCAACAAGATCGATTTCATCTGCAAATATGTCAAAGGTTTGGTTCATTTACACATTGCTAGAAATTTCTCCACATATTTGGCATTTATTTTAACATTAGACAGTGTACTGGTCGTGGTGTTTAAGTACAGGCTATTAAAACGATCAGTTGAAGAACTGTAACGCTTTTGTCACGTGCCAAATGTAAAATAGCATTCACTGTCACTTTATTATGTTTACCAGTTGGATATCCTGCTAGAAATGTTGTAAATTGTTTGTTCTTCAAGAAACTAACGCTAATAAAATCTGATTTGAGATCAGGTCATTTAAGGATGTCTTTTTTTAAAATCTTTTTCAAATAACATTTCACGTTTGTAAAGCTATTTCCTACAAGGACAGGGTCAAAAAGGTTAAAATTAACTATTGGATTTATTTTGGATATTGTTCCTAAATACATCTGCCTAGGGTTTTTTCCCTCTGACTTGATGTAATCTATATAGATACCATTAGTGCTTTCCCTTAGCCAACATCTGACTTGCTCTGAAGTGCTTACATTGCATTGTTGTGATATGATAATGTAGGAATTTGGCATTTTTCTTATCAAACAGGTTGGATTACAATAAAAAAAACTGTGCATGGGTGGAATGTGTAAACATACATAAGATGCTGCAGGAGGAGATGCATGATGATGAGGCTTGTGTCCAGCTGCAATCATTTTTATAATAGCATGTAGAGATGGCCGAACTTCCTGAATTTTGGTTTGTCTTAGAATTTTCAAACTTAAGTAAAAGTTCGATAGTTCGAAAATGGGCCCATTAAAGAGTATGTACACTGTAAAGCCAACCTAATGTTACTTAATTTTTTTTTTTTGTTCTACCACCCTCCCATACCCTTTCTTTACTCTTAATTTTCTGTCTTCCTCCTCCTGTCTCCTCCAATTTTTGGCTCTACCCCCACAAGATTGTGCAAATCAGCCACACACTCTGCATGGAAGACAGAAACTTTCAAGGAGTAAACGTAGGGTACGGCAGGGTTGTAGAACAAAAAAACACTTAACATTTAAAGTCAGTGTACAGTGTACATACCATTTAAAGTCAATGGGGCAAATAGTTGGGAAAGTTCTGATAAAATACAGTTAAAATATCAATGGTAACTTACTGTAAATGGCTCTGAGATCTGGGAAATGGTCTGGGGAACATGTACATATCACCAAAACTTGTTTAAATACTAACTTTATTCACGATTGGGCTATTTTCAGGCTTCCGCATTGAATTTTCCAGAGTTACTATAATTGAACGCCACATTCAAGGGTTAATGCTGAATTAGAGGGTTACCGGACACTGCATTTGAGGTTTATGGCTGAATTTGTGGGTTAGCGAACACTACATTCAAGATTATTACCAAATTTGAGGGGTTACCGAATGCCACATTCAAAGGTTATGGACAAATCTAGGGTTAGTGAATGCTACATTAGAGGGTTATTGCTGTATTTGAGGTTTACCAAATGCTGCATTCAAGGGTCATGAGGTAATTCAAGGATTAGCGAGTGCTACAGTCAAGGGTTAATTCCAAATTTGAGGGTAACCGAACACCGTATTCTATGGTTAGGGAGCGGTAAAGTCGAGGGATATTACCAAATTCAAGGGTTACTAAATGCCGCATTCGGAAATTAACAATTATAAAACTCAATAATCCTTGAATTTTCGATAATTATTGAAAATTAGTCCACAAGTGCCAAAGTTTGTAGTTCGAAGATTCCGGAAAAGTCATTTGAATGGACAAATGAACTCATAAAACTCGGGTTCCAGTTCTAGTTCATCCTAATCACATCCCTATAAAAAAAGAGTAACACAGAATTCAAAAAGGTTATGGCTGATGGATAAAAACTATCAGGGAGATCAATAAAAGTTCATATCGTTTAAAATGGTGCTAATTTTGCCCCAACGAATCAAATCTTATTTAACATTTGAAAGCTAATATCTGATTGTTTGGGTCGTCTTACAATAAAAATTCCTATAACGCTGGCAAGATGGAAGCAGTTTAAAAAGACAAAAGTTGGATGAGAGGATCCCTTATAATACCCTCAAACCCTTTACCCTACGCTATAAAAAGTATTTAATTCGGATCAACAAACATATTGAGAATATTTTAACACGCTACAAGGACTTCTTTTCTAATTGTGTGAGTTGCCATACCAAGATAGCATGCCATAACTCAGTATGCTTTCAATCATACTTCTATAAAAGTTTAATAAAATGGCTGGGGAAACCTGCTCTCGTTTCATCTTCCTTAATAAATACAGGTGCTGCTGAGATTTCCCAATCAGCCCAAGATAGATCATAATTTAAATGTATCCCTAAGTATTTAAATGCTTAACCTGCTCCACCTCGTATTGACAATATATATGGAAGATAAGACACAGGTTTACCTGACCTATGATAGTCAACTATTAACTCTTTAGTCTTACCAGTGTTAATGTAAAGATGTTCACCTCACACCACGCATGCCTCTTCTTTACCGTGGATACCAAATACTGACAGTTTGCACTTGCAGAGCAGAATTCCGATACCAAATGTTATACATGGTATTTTGTGACCACACAACATGGCCTCATAGCCTACCTTAGTGTTATTTGTGATGCAGTTATAAAATAATGATAGTGATCATAAAACTACAAAATCTGTGATAAAGGATATATCCGTATATACTCGAGTATAAACCACCCGAGTATAAACCGAGTACCCAATTTCAGCTAAAATCCTAATAAAGTGTTGACTCGAGTATAAACGAGGGTAGAAACTTGGCATCAAGATGTTTGGAAACTACAACTCCCAGCAAAAAGCTGCTGGGAGTTGTAGTTTCAACATCTTGAATGCCACCCTCACTTGGCATTCAAGATGTTTTGGAAACTACAACTCCCAGCATGCTTTATTAGCTGGGAGTTGTAGTTTCCAAACATCTTGAATGCAAGTGAGGGTGGCATTCAAGATATTTGGAAACTACAACTCCCAGCATGCTTTATTAGCTGGGAGTTGTAGTTCCAAACACCTTGAATGCCACCCTCACTTGATTCAAGATGTTTGGAAAATACAATTCCCAGCTAATAATGCATGCTGGGAGTTGTAGTTCCCAAACATCTTGAATGCCCCCCTCACCCTCCCACCAAGTTCAGTTTGTACCTGTGGTCTCTTCTCCCTGTGGGCTGTCCTCCACTGTGCCTACAAGGGCATCCTCTGCATCGCCGGGCGTCGCTCCGCTCCTCCACGGGCTTGGCGCATGGCGGCCGGTCGCAGCATACAGCCAGCTGCTGCGCATTGTAGGTTGCGCAGCGCGAGCCTGAGTACCTTGCCGCATGACGTCAGGCCGCGCGCCATACAGAGAAAGATCGCGTGCGACTCAGTAGCTGTTGACTCGAGTATAAACCGAGTCCAAGTTTTCAGGTGATTTTTCAGCCTGAAAAACTCGGTTTATACTCGAGTATATACGGTACCAATATCACTCTTTGTAAATACGACCAAAGCTGCATCATTACATTTATCTATGGTACATAAAAAAGACACAAATGATTTTTAATTAAAAAGCATCTCCTTTTAAAGTTAATTTCTTTGGTAAAATATTTTTAATTCTTTGGTAAATATTGGGTATTGCCTAGAGCTTGTTTGGGATGTTAATACATTCAGCTCTTTGGTTTACCCTGGTTTATTCACAAATAATAAATAAAACAAATATAATTAATGCAAATTTTGTTTTGTTTTTCTATTACCAATTTTGCCATGAAAAGGTAGGGCCTAAGAAAGCAAGACCAAAACATATCAGGGAGATTCAATAAGTTCTTAAAATGGTGCTAATTTGCCCCAATCAATCAGATTTTACTTAACATTGAAAGCTAACTGTGATTGGTTGGGGCAAATTAGCACCATTTTAAACAATGAGAACTTTTATTGAATCTCCCTGTATAACTTTAAGTATCAATGGAGGCAGGAGCTAGAAGGACATAAAATATAGGCTTATTCAATAAGAGGTGCAAAAAAATTGCCCATGCTAGTAATTTAAAGCAACCAATCAACTTTGGCTAAGCTACTCCAGTGAAAGTGAATGAGAGAAGACGGCCAAGCATGCGTCAAACTGGTATTTGGACTTTGCCGCACATGTGTGGCCGCCATCGGCTGTCGACCACTCACCAACTATGAGAGGTTGTACATGTGTACGAGCTTTAGAAAACATTTGATCTGATAATAGCAGGTTAATAGCACACGCAATCCCCACAAACCGTATGTATATTTTAGATGTAACATTTGCATCACTGTACAAATACAATTCCTCAACCGAAAATTATTTGAAAGGGATAGGCGGAAAAATTAGTTTTTCCAGAAAAATCATTTGCTAGATAAGTTGCTGAAATTCTATGCCTACATACACATGGATAACTGAATATTTGGCTAATTTTGCTCAAAGTATAGAATGTCTTTTAAGTAATAATGAATTGTCTTTTGATCCATGCTTTAACTGAATGTTAAGTTGAATGTTTCCTTTGTAATTTATTGTACAATCTGTTAATTACAGATCTGCATTTTTTGCAGGAATGGTAAAAACGTTTAAGTAACAAATTTGCCTGCAGTAAATTTGTTTAATAAGTAATAGATTATCTATCATGTTTGAAGTTAACCATTTATTTGAACATTACTAAATTTACTAACTTTATCAGCAACCTAAAATGTTTTATCCTTTCCACTGGTCTTCCATTGAATGCTTCAATTAAGTTAATCTACATGCATGTGACCCTTTTTCCTTGTTCATTTGATGTGGTTTTGTTGTAGTGCATAGATAATAAAAAATTATAAGGAAAAGGGCATTCTCAATTTTGTATATGATGAGCAGAATAAAACCATAGTGCTGCCATATAACATGTCAGAATATCATATAGAAATATAATAAATATTTATTTCTTGATTTCTTCCATTCCTTTTACCTTTATTTTAATGTCAAGCCAATGATAACTTAAAAACACGTTAAGTTATACTAAATTCACTTAATTTCCTCAGCTGCCACATTAAAATGAATAATGCTTTAACAGTTGCTTTATTTATTTATCGTAGAGTCCATAGGAGTTGACCTTGGACCAATGTTCCTCCTTTGTATCCTTATAACTTGCTATGCTCACAAGGGCCTTGGTAAGGGATGCTCTGTGATGGGCTGTGAGGTCCCCCAAGAGAAAGGATGCAGCCTGGCAAGCGATGGGAAGGTCCAGGGTAAACCCTTTAGGCTGTCCTTAGGTGGCTGTGGGTCATAATTGGCATGTCCCAGGGCAGCAAGACAGATCAAAGAAGGTGGCAACTATTATGGTAATGCCCCCAAGATGGTTAAACTTTTATCTATCATAGTGTACCAAACCATAATGAAAATAATCTTTTGGGTTCCTGCAGGTTGTTTTACATAAATCCTTAAAAGCTTTGTACAATTTTGGGGTGGAAATGGAATTATAATTATTTTACCCTAAATCATTTGCCATGTGGACACAATACGGTCACTATATACTATGGAACTTGGTACTAATTGCATACTTAGCAACTGTCCGTATTTGCTGGACAGACACGGCAGTGGTTCGAACCTATGGTGTGGCATGCGTGCAAGAGGTGGCACTCGGAGCCCTCTCTGTGGGCACTTATGCAGAGAGTCACCAAAGTTTGTTTCCAGAAAGCCATAGAGAAAGTGTAGCGACTACCTGTAGCAGAGAGAGGTCACATGCTATAACATTTAGCTCTCTTGGGTCCGTTATGGTCTCAAACTCCTGTCTAATTATGTAGGGATAATGGTCACTGTTTTAGATCACAACTCCTGTGTAGTAATATAGAGGTTAATAGGTAATCTATTATCTATTCTATCTACTGTATTGGTTGAGTCTATTTGAGTTGTTTTTCTACAATAAAAAACTCCGTATTCATGATCGTGTTGGCACATGCATATAAAGTGGGGTTTTGGGTTGCAGTTGGGCACTCAACCTCTAAAAGGTTCGCCATCACTGAGATAGGGGGAATTTATAAAGACCCATTTAAGAAACAGTGACACCTATGGTAAGATGTCAGAATAGATGACAACACAACATTTCAGAGCCTTCTCAATCAAAGGAAATGGGAGAAGTTTAAATTGTAAAAACAAGCATAAGGGCATATGGGAGATGAGAAACTGAATAAATAATAGGAGCATAATGAGAGCAGGAAAACTGATTATTAAATGCGTGAGCTAATTAAAAAGTAAAAGCAGTGTGTTGCTGGGTACATACCATAAATATTTCGTCCGACTGCCGATTCATGGCACTTTCGGTCAATCGGCCCAAAATATCTCCTGGAGTGGGACGGCGCCGCGACCAACCTCGATCATCCATTCGTCCGGATCGACAATCGGACGTGTTGGAAATCCGATCGATTGTGCGGTTCCCTATGGGTAGGCTGCAGAAAATAGACACTTCTACACCTGCCGGTCACATTTATTCTTGCCTGAAGGTGTGGTTTGTAAGGGCTCCCCTTGGTCTCAGGCCCCATAGCAACTACTATACATGCATAGTGATCCCTAAGCCACAGTGAGGTCTGTAGAGCAGTCTGCTGAGATCTATGAAAATCATTAGTATATGTAATAGACTAGTTGTTTGCCATTCCATTGCTACAATGTATTACTAGGGTTCATTCGTCTATAAAAACATTGTTCTGATCTCTGTACGGAGCTAAAGTATGCTAACATGTTTTTAGTAGAGATGGCCAAACTTCGAAAGTTCGGTCCATTTTTGAACTTTCGAACTTATGGAAACAGACCCATTAAAGAAAAAAATGGGAGTCAAATGTTTGAAAAGTTCTAATGAAATATGATTAAAATATCAATGGTAACTTAATGTAAATAGCTGTGGGACCTGGGAAATGGTCTGGGGAACATGTTTGAATATCCAGGACATTTGAAAATCAATTTTACTCTCACTTGCGCTATTTTCGAGCTCGTTCGCGCCTAGATACCATAGACATTTTACTCGCGGATTCTATTCTCGCATATAGGCTTTAATGGACACTTTACTCGTAGATCGATGTTTGCGCCTAGATACCATGGACATTTTACTCGTGGATTCGAATGCTCGCGTATAGGTTTTAATGGACACTTTACTCACGGATTCGATGCTCGCGACTAGGTATCAGGACATTTTACTCACGGATTCGATGCTCGGTATAGGTTTTAATGGACACTTTACTCGTGGATTGAATAAGGAAGGGGGGGGGAAAAGCTGTGCAATCCACTATTAAAAGTGTCTTGTGCAGTGCAAATATGCTTAAAAATTATTTATAAAGTGGCTTATGATAGAGTGTTTGATAATGAAATAATGACCACTAAGTGCAGTGGTCACTGTGTAAACAAATGTCCAAAAATGTCGAATGTGGGTCATTACTGTATGGTGTACTGATTAAGAGACCGTACGCTTGTGGGAAGAAGTTCCTCCTCAGTCTCTCTGTGTTGGCCTTCAGGGAGCAGGAAACGCTTTCCTGACCTCAACAGAGAGAACAGTCCATTGTTAGGATGTCTGAGGTCCTTCGCGATTTTCCTGGCCTTGGTCTAACACTGCCTGCTGTAGATCAAGTGCAAGTCAGGGAGCTCGGTGCGGATGGTGCGCTCTGCTGATCTCACTACTTTCTGTAGAGCTGGTCTGTCCTGCTTGTGCTGTTCCTGAACCAAGTTGAGATGTTTCCCGTCAGGATGCTCCTATGGTGCAGGAATAAAAGTTCCTGAGCACCCTGGAGGGCAATCGAAGTCTCTCATGCATCTGAGTGGTAAAGATGCTGCCGGGCCTTTTCACCACGGTGTTGATGTGACAGGACCATGAAAGGTCCTACGTGATGTAACACCTAGATATTTGAAGCTGTCCACTCTCTCCACTGAGCTGTCATTGATGATGGGGTCTGGTAGTTCCTCTCTTGCTTAGTGCTGAAGTCCACTATCAACTCCTGATTTTTAGAAGGAGGTTGTTTTCTGGCACCAGTTCTCTACTTTCCTAATACTCTTCAGGTAGGCCATCTTGTTTTTATCAGAGATCAGGCCCGCCATGACGGTGTCATCAGCAAACTTAGTGATGGTGGTGGAGTGGTAGTGGCCGTACAGTCTTATGTACAAAGATCATCGGTCACACAAGGGGCCATCGAGATGAGCTATCACACAGCTCTAACATCCGCGTACTCCAGTGCCGAGAGTGATGGAGGCTGTGAGACATGTCCACCCATCTTACTGCCTGTGGTCTACCAGTTAGAAATATAGCGATCCACTGACACAGAGAGAGGCTGAGTCCCAGGTGCTCCAGCTTGGTGGTGAGTGTGGAGGGAATTAAGTATTAAATGCAGAGCTGTAGTCGATGAAGAGCATTTTAAAATAATTCCCCCTTCTAGTGTCCAAGTGAGTAAGTGATGTGTGGAGGAGATGAGAGAGATGGGATGTCAGTTGAACGGTTGGACGGTAAGCGAACTCTACGAGTCAATGTGACTGGTAAAGAAGAAATGATGAAGTCCTTGACCAGCCGCTCAAAACATTAAATCACTACTGAGGTAAGGGCTACAGGGCGATAGTATTATGAGAAGCAGGTTGAGGTTTCTTTGGAACAATAATGTACTCTTTGAAGCATGTGGGGATCACCGGTGGATAAAGAGAGGTTATATCAGGTGCTAGCTGGTCTGCGCAAGCTCTGAGGACTCGACTGAAATGCCATTTGGTCCTGCTGTTTCCTGGTGTTCACTCTCTCGAAGGCTCTCCTCACATCGTGCTTGGTGATGATGAACACATTTCCGATGCTGGCAGTGTCTTCCTGTCTGCAGCCATTAGCACCGCTAGCATTAGCGCTGCTAGCATTAGCATCGCTAGCGTTTTGAGCTGCAACTTCAAAGCGAGTATAGAAAGTGTTCAGCTCACTTCCAGAGTCTGTCAGTGTTTACCATATGGTTTGGTACTTTATAGTCCGTTATTGTTCTTAGTCCCGCCACAGGCTCCTAGAGTCACACTGATGGAGTTGTGACTCTAGTTTCTTTCCGTAGCGTGCCTCGCCTCTTTCACAGCCTTCCGATGTTATAAGATGCAACCTTGTATATTTCCATGTCCCCCGACACCAGTCCTGTGTTGTGGGCCGCTGTGCGAGATCAGAGCGCCGCGGATGGTTTTATCCACCCACGGTTTCTGATTGGTAAATGTTCTGATGTCTTTCTCCACTGTAATCTAGTTTCCCGATGAATCCCACAACCGCTTCCGTAACACTCTGACGTCATCATTGGAGCTGTTCCTGAACATGTCCCAGTTGCGTCACCATGTGCATCCTGTAACGCGCCCATCAATCGATCGTCCAGCGCGCGACTCCCTCTGAACCAGAACTTCCTGTTTCAACATTTGTTTGTATTTTGGCATGAGGAAGATGGCAGCATGGTTGGATTTACCAAATGGTGGATGAGATTGTGCCTTGGAACCATCCTTGATTGTAGTATAGCAGTGGGTCAATGTCCCTTTGCCCCTGGTGGGACAGGTGATGTGTGCTGATAAAAGTTGGAGCTACACGTTGAGGTCGGCACTATAAAGTCCCCGCCACAATGAGCACAGTGTAAGTTTGTTGTTGTGAAGTGCCTCATGCAGCTGCATAAGGCAGTGTACGTGTCCGCTTGTGGTGGAATATAAACGGCACTGATTATGACCGATGTGAACTCCAAGGTAGATAGAAAGGAAAACACATGATGGACAGTAGTTCCAGGTTGGTGTGCAGGAGCGTGTAAGAAGAAAAACGCTCAGTAAATTTGGCGGCCAGGTGTATAATTAAGGGGAGGGGGTGGAAACATTTTTTATATTAAGACATTTCTCACTAAGGGCTGCTTCACACAAGTTATTACTGTGGGCCATTTGATCACCCAGCCCAATGGGTCAGATCAACAGTGATCATTTGTCTTACCAGCACCTTATTTGTGTGATTAAAACTAATGACAAGCAAAGTTGGTCCCAATGTCCTCCTGACTGTTTTAGCAATATTTAAGATAAATACAATGTTGGTCCTCAAACAGGCCCCTGCTTGTTATCTTGTTTACAATTTGCTGGAATATTTCACAAAGAACACAGCCAAAGCACAGCTCTCTGCCAAAAAATTCCTTTGTATGTAGCCAGGCAGCGGATCACAGATATGATTTGGTTTAAGTGCATATTAGGTCCCTAGAGGTAAAGAATTGTACCAAGACTTCGAAAAAAAATGCTAGGAAGGAGCAAACTGTTAAAACAAGGAAGTGGATGAAGAAAGTAAAGCAAATACAGAAAACTATCTCACAATGTACAATAATACAAAATGTACTCATCAGCATTGTAGCAATTTGCAGATTCATTGCATGGAGTTCTGCAGGTCTGCATCCCAGTGAAAAACAACGGGTTCTGACTGCTCACTCTGATTATAGGGCATCACTGAAAAATCAGGAGGGATAAGGAGGGGGCTAGAGAATTCCTTAAGCATAAGCAAATATGTGTTCTGGGTTCAGGTTTCACTCTGGACAAGCAATAAACCTGTATAATTAAATATATATATTTTAGAGTTATTTGTTAGATATCAATTGTAATTTATTTTTGTTTAAGTTCACCTTTTTATGCTAATTGCTAAGATTAAAGCTACATTTTAAAAATCTTTCTAAGTATTGTCTTCATTAGTTCCAGAATTACATTTGCCCAAGTGAGCTAAAATTCATCGGGTACAAAAGATTTATGTCTCTTGACTAAGTGGTGTTATTAACATGTATGTATTACTGTATATCAGTCAAGTGCAGGCAGACTAAGGACGATATTTAATATGTATGGACATCCCTATGAATTTCTGGCTTTGCTGCAGATTATCTACTTATTAGAAAGTGGTGAATTATGGAAAATTGTGGTGAAAATTCTAATTCATTGAACTTTTAGCACAAGTCCCAAATCTTACAAAGCAAGACAGAACAGACAGAACTCCCACAGGGCATTTAAATAAATACAGCAATTAATGCAGGTTAAAACTACTTCAGGACATTACGGTAGTTATGATAATCAGTAGCGCCGGTAGGGGAGCGGCACCAGGAGCAGATTGCATCAGGTGCGCTCCCCTTGGTACACAGTGAACCATTGGTGGAAATGAATCACTGTAGGTCATAGCAAAAGTAGCTGCAGCCGAAAGCTTCTGTTACGCCGATCATCTGTGGTTTTCTGACGCACTGAATGCCCATACCTCCGATTCTGAGGAATGAATAGCCAGACATTGGTAGGCTT
The DNA here is from genome assembly GCA_019447015.1 of Hymenochirus boettgeri. Classification (NCBI taxonomy): domain Eukaryota; kingdom Metazoa; phylum Chordata; class Amphibia; order Anura; family Pipidae; genus Hymenochirus; species Hymenochirus boettgeri. The sequence continues at coordinate 247,404,809 of CM033469.1, read as the reverse complement.
ATAATATTGGATGGGATCTACCCAGCTTAAATAGAAGTCAATGGTGGTGCACTTATTTTTTCTGCTTTCTATGAACCACAGATAAAATTTGTGTTGTGTAACTTGCAAAGTTAAGAGAAAGGCAAAAAAAAAGTGTGGCATAAAATGACATCAATTCTATCCTAATCTTTTATAACAGCCAGTTAAATATATAAAAAACCAATACGCACATGATGTATTTATTTTAAGTGGATTGAAAGGAATACATAAAAACACACCGTCTTTTTGTCCCACAGATGTTACACAAAGGCACACACAAGCCTTGGAAATGTCAAATAAAGTGAAAGCATTTTGTAGGCAGTCCTTTACTTCTGAATATGAATGGGTTCATCCAATGAAATGTTCTATGCAAATATACTTTATCCAATCTGCCTGCAAGCATAAAGAAAGCTGAGTCTTCGGGCAGCATAAAAACAGTCACAGTTTGGTTAGAATTCTGTTTATTGTTTCAGGAAACAGACCTAACATGTCAATGGCCAAATAATCCCTCCGAATGTGCCTGCTCCTCTTAAGCAACTTGGAATAAAATATAAAAAGGTAAGGAATTAAAGGAAAAATGTTTCTTTGTTTTCTCTGTAGGTCAATGTGATGTTTTTGTGAAAATCTTAATGATTAAAAAAAATACATTTTGTGATAGGGGAGCAAAAAGTTTCTAGTTGAAAGCAATGTTAAGTTTGTCTTCGTTCATTGAAATAAAATCCTATGTGAGAGTTGCTTATCCTGCAGCGCTGAGTCCTGAGTTTGTTATTCTCCCTGTGCTTGGGCGGTTTCCTCCGGCACTCCGGTTTCCCCACAATCATAAAGACATACTGATATTGTATGTGTACATAAAGTGATTAGATTGTAAGCTCTTTGGGGCAGGGCTGATGTAAATTGAGTAATAATTGTAAGTGCTGTGTAATAGTAGCGCTATATAAGAAATAAAATACATTATGTACATACATGAAGCTGGCAAAGCAATGTGTCACATAAACTAAATCACCTGGATTAAAAAATTGCAGGTTATTTTCTTTTGGAGGCAATAAAACTTTACATATAAAAAACTGTGGCAATTTAAAGCCCTACAATCACTTGGTCAATGTCCTTTTGACTTTTCCTTGAATTGTTGGAATAATAACATCTCTTTTTACATGGTATTTCAATATAAAACCAAGACAGGCAAACTGTTCCAACGAATCAAATCTTATTTAACATTTGAAAGCTAATATCTGATTGTTTGGGTCGTCTTACAATAAAAATTCCTATAACGCTGGCAAGATGGAAGCAGTTTAAAAAGACAAAAGTTGGATGAGAAGGATCTCTTATAATACCCTCTAAACCCTTTACCCTACGCTTATAAAAAGTATTTAATTCGGATCCAACAACATATTGAGAATATTTTATAACACGCTACAAGGACTTCTTTTCTAATTGTGTGCAGTTGCCATACCAAGATAGCATGCCATAACTCAGTATGCTTTCAATCATACTTCTATAAAAGTTTAATAAAATGGCTCTGGAGGAAACCTGCTCTCGTTTCATTTCCTTAATAAATACAGGTGGTGAGATTTCCCAATCAGCCCAAGATAGATCATAATTTAAATGTATCCCTAAGTATTTAAAATGCTTAACCTGCTCCCTCCGTATTGACATATATATGGAAGAAAAGACACAGGTTTACCGACCTATGATAGTCAACTATAACTCTTTTCTTACCAGTGTTAATGTAAAGATTGTTCACCTCACACCACGCATGCCTCTTCTTTACCGTGGATACCAAATATGACAGTTTGCACATTGCAGAGCAGAATTCCGATACCAAATGTTATACATGGTTTTGTGCCACACAACATGGCTCATAGCCTACCTTAGTGTTATTTGTGATGCAGTATAAAATAATGATAGTGATCATAAAACTACAAAATCTGTGATAAAGGATATATTCCGTATATACTCGAGTAAAACCAACCCGAGTTAAAACCGAGGTACCCAATTTCAGTAAAAATCCTAATAAAAGTTGTTGACTCGAGTATAAACCGAGGGTAGAAACTTGGCATTCAAGATGTTTGGAAACTACAACTCCCAGCTAATAAAGCATGCGGGAGTTGTAGTTTCCAAACATCTTGAATGCCACCCTCACTTGGCATTCAAGATGTTTTGGAAACTACAACTCCCAGATGCTTTATAGCTGGGAGTTGAGTTTCCAAAATCTTGAATGCCAAGTGAGGGTGGCATTCAAGATATTTGGAAACTACAACTCCCAGCATGCTTTATTAGCTGGGAGTTGTAGTTTCCAAACACCTTGAATGCCACCCTCACTTGGCATTCAAGATGTTGGAAACTACAATTCCCAGCTAATAATGCTGCTGGGAGTTGTAGTTCCCAAACATCTTGAATGCCCCCCTCACCCTCCCACCAAGTTCAGGTTGTACCGTGGTCTCTTCTCCTGTGGGCTGTCCTCCATCCAAGGGCTTCTCCATCCAAGGGCTTCCTCCATCCAAGGGCTTTGGCAGCATTGAAGGTACGGTATCCTTAGCATCCGGCAGCGCGCGCTCATTCCTTTACTGGCGGGCCGGCTGACGTCACTGCCCGCGCCCGGGCTTGGCGCCGGGCAGTGACGTCAGGCCGGCGCGCCAGTACAGAGAAAGATCGTGCGGCTGCCGGAATGCTCAGGTAAGCTGTTGACTCGAGTATAAACCGAGTCCAAGTTTTCAGGCTGATTTTTCAGCCTGAAAAACTCGGTTTATACTCGAGTATATACGGTACCAATATCACTACTTTGTAAATACGACCAAAGCTGCATCATTACATTTAGCTATGGTACATAAAAAAGACACAATGTATTTTTAATTAAAAAGCATCTCCTTTTAAAGTTAATTTCTTTGGTAAAATATTTTTAATTTCTTTGGTAAATATTGGGTATTGCCTAGAGCTTTGTGGGATGTTAATAAATTCAGCTCTTTGGTTTACCCTGGTTTATTCACAAATAATAAATAAAAACAAATATAAATTAATGCAAATTTTGTTTTGTTTTTCTATTACCAATTTTGCCATGAAAAGGTAGGGCCTAAGAAAGCAGACCAAAACTATCAGGGAGATTCCATAAGTTCTTAAAATGGTGCTAATTGCCCCAATCAATCAGATTTTACTTAACATTTGAAAGCTAACATGATTGGTTGGGGCAAAATTAGCACCATTTTAAACAATGAGAACTTTTATTGAATCTCCCTGTAAACTTTAAGTATCAATGGAGGCAGTAGCTAGAAGGATAAAAATATAGGCTTATTCAATAAGAGGTGCAAAAAAATTGCCCATGCTAGTAATTTAAAGCAACCAATAACTTTGGCTAAGCTACTCCAGTGAAAGTGAAAGAGAGAAGACGGCCAAGCATGCGTCAAACTGGTACTTTGGACTTTGCCGCACATGTGTGGCCGCTCCATCGGCTGTCGACACTCACCAACTATGAGAGTTGTACATGTGTACGAAGCTTTAGAAAACATTTGATCTGATAATAGCAGGTTAATAGCACACGCAATCCCCACAAACCGTATGTATATTTAGATGTAACATTTGCATCACACTGTACAAATACAATTCCTCAACCGAAAATTATTGAAAGGGATAGGCGGAAAAATTAGTTTTTCCCAGAAAAATCATTTGCAGATAAGTTGCTGAAATTCTATGCCTACATACACATGGATAACTGAATATGGCTAATTTTGCTCAAAGTATAGAATGTCTTTTAAGTAATAATAGAATTGTCTTTTGATCCATGCTTTAACTGAATGTTAAGTTGAATGTTTTTCCTTTGTAATTTATTGTACCAATCTGTTAATTACAGAATCTGCATTTTTTGCAGGAATGGTAAAAACGTTTAAGATAACAAATTTGCCTGCAGTAAATTTGTTAATAAGTAATAGATTATCTATCATGTTTGAAGTTAACCATTTATTTGAACATTTACTAACTTTACTAACTTTATCAGCAACCTAAAATGTTTTATCCTTTCACTGGTCTTCCATTGAATGCTTCAATTAAGTTAATCTACATGCATTGTGACCCTTTTTCCTTGTTCATTTGATGTGGTTTTGTTGTAGTGCATAGATAATAAAATTATAAGGAAAAGGGCATTCTCAATTTTGTAACTATGATGAGCAGAATAAAACCATAGTGCTGCCATATAAACATGTCAGAATATCAATATGAAATATAAAATATTTATTTCTTTGATTTCTTCCATTCCTTTTACCTTTATTTTAATGTCAAGCCAATGATAACTTAAAAACACGTTAAGTTATATCTAAATTCACTTAATTTCCTCAGCTGCCTACATTAAAATGAATAAGCTTTAACAGTTGCTTTATTTATTTATCGCTAGAGTCCATAGGAGTTGACCTTGGACCAATGTTCCCTCTTGTATCCTTAACTTGCTATGCTCACAAGGGCCTTGGTAAGGGATGCTCTGTGATGGGCTGTGAGGTCCCCCAAGAGAAAGGATGCAGCCTGGCAAGCGATGGGAAGGTCCAGGGAAACCCTTTTAAGGCGTGTCCTTAGGTGGCTGTGGGTCATAATTGGCATGTCCCCAGGGCAGCAAGACAGATCAAAGAAGGTGGCAACTATTATGGTAATGCCCCAAGATGGTTAAACTTTATCTATCATAGTGTACCAAACCATAATGAAAATAATCTTTTGGGTTCCTGCAGGTTGTTTTACATAAATCTCTAAAAAGCTTTGTACATTTTGGGGTGGAAATGGAATTATTAATTATTTTACCCTAAATCATTCTGCCATGTGGACACAATACGGTCACTTATATACTATGGAACTTGGTACTAATTGCATACTTAGCAACTGTCCCAGTATTTGCTGGACAGACACGGCGTGGTTCGAACCTATGGTGTGGCATGCGTGCAAGAGGTGGCACTCGGAGCCCTCTCTGTGGGCACTTATGCACAGCAGAGATCACCAAAGTTTGTTTCCAGAAAGCCCTAGAGAAAGTGTAGCGACTACCTGTAGCAGAGAGAGGTCACAGCTATAAACATTTAGCTCTCCTGGTCCCTGTTATGGTCTCAAACTCCTGTCTAATTATGTAGGGATAATGGTCACTGTTTTAGATCACAAACTCCTGTGTAGTAATATAGAGGTTAATAGGTAATATCTTATCTATTCTATCTACTGTATTGGTGTTGAGTCTATTTGAGTTGTTTTCTACATAAATACAAAAACTCGTATTCATGACGTGTTGGCCATATGCAATATAAAGTGGGGTTTTGGGTTGCAGTTTGGGCACTCACCTCTAAAAGGTTCGCCATCACTGAGATGGGGGAATTTATAAAGACCCATTTAAGAAACAGTGACACTACTGGTAAAGTGTCAGAATAGATGACAAACAAAACATTCAGAGCCTTCTCAATCAAAGGAAAGGGAGAAGTTTAAATTCGTAAAAACAAGCATAAGGGCATATCGGGAGATGAGAAACTGAATAAATAATAGGAGCATATGAGAGCAGGAAAACTGATTTAAATGCGTGAGCTAATTAAAAAAGATAAAAGCAGTGTGTTGCTGGGTACATACCATAAAATATTTTCGTCCGACTGACCGATTCATGGCACTTCGGTCAATCGGCCCAAAATATTCCTGGAGTGGGACGGCGGCCGCCGACCAACCTCGATCATCCATTCGTCCGGATCGGACAATCGGACGTGTGGAAAATCCCGATCGATTGTGCGGTTCCCTATGGGTAGGCTGCAGAAAATAGACACTTCTACACCTGCCGGTCACATTTATTCTTGCCTGAAGGTGTTGGTTTGTAAGGGCTCCCCTTGGTCTCAGGCCCCATAGCAACTACTATACAGCCATAGTGATCCCTAAGCCACAGTGAGGTGTTAGAGCAGTCTGCTGAGATCTAGAAAATCATTAGTATATGTAATAGACTAGTTGTTTGCCATTCCATAGCTACAATGTATTACTAGGGTATCATTGTCTATAAAAACATTGTTCTGATCTCTGTACGGAGCTAAAGTATGCTAACATGTTTTTAGTAGAGATGGCCAAACTTTCGAAAGTTCGGCCATTTTGAACTTTCGAACTATATGGAAAAAGACCCATAAAGAAAAAAATGGGAGTCAAATAGTTGAAAAGTTCTAATGAAATATGATTAAAATATCAATGGTAACTTAATGTAAATAGCTGTGGGACCTGGGAAATGGTCTGGGGAACATGTTGATATGACATTTGAAAATCAATTTTATCTCATTGCGCTATTTCGAGCTCGTTCGCGCCTATAACCATAGACATTTTACTCGCGGATTCTATTCTCGCATTAGGCTTTAAGGACACTTTACTCGTAGATTCGATGTTTGCGCCTAGATACCATGGACATTTTACTCGTGGATTCGAATGCTCGCGTATAGGTTTTAATGGACACTTTACTCACGGATTCGATGCTCGCGACTAGTATCATGGACATTTTACTCACGGATTCGATGCTCGCGTATAGGTTTTAATGGACACTTTACTCGTGGATTGAATAAGGAAGGGGGGGGGGGGGAAAAAAGCTGTGCAATCCACATATTAAAAGTGTCTTGTGCAGTGCAAATATGCTTAAAAATTATTTATTAAAGTGGCTTATGATAGAGTGTTTGATTAATGAACTAATGACCACTAATGTGCAGTGGTCACTAGTGTAAACAAATGTCCAAAAATGTCCAGATGGGGTCATTACTGTATGGTGTACTGATTAAGAGACCGTATCGCTTGTGGGAAGAAGTTCCTCCTCAGTCTCTCTGTGTTGGCCTTCAGGGAGCGAGGAAACGCTTTCCTGACCTCAACAGAGAGAACAGTCCATGTTAGGATGTCTGAGGTCCTTCCGATTTTCCTGGCCTTGGTCTAACACTGCTGCTGTAGATCAAGTGCAAGTCAGGGAGCTCGGTGCGGATGGTGCGCCTGCTGATCTCACTACTTCTGTAGACGGTTGTCCTGCATTGTGCTGTTCCTGAACCAAGTTGAGATGTTTCCCGTCAGGATGCTCTCTATGGGCAGGAATAAAATTCCGTGCACCCTGGAGGGCATTGAGTCTTCATGCATCTGAGGTGGTAAGATGCGGGGCCTTTTCCACCACGTGGTGTTGATGTGACAGGACCAGAAAGGCCTACGTGATGTAACACTAGATATTTGAGCTGTCACTCTCTACTGAGATGTATTTGTGATGGGGTTGGTAGTTCCTTTGTTGTGGGGGTCACTATCAACTCTGATTTTTGTAAGGAGGTTGTTTTTAACCGGACAGTCTCGATTTCACCACGGTATGAGTAAAGGCAAGAGCTCACACGATCTTGAGTTTCTCATGCACATACACATTGTCTCGTCTGACAGTGACCACCATTGTTTCAGAAGAGGACTGCTACTAGCTTGCTTATCTTGTGCTCAGTGCATTTTTATAGATAGCCCCCTGACTGTACAACATGGTGGTGGAGGGTAGAGGCGTACAGTCATATATGTACAAAGAGTAATCGGGGGCTCAGAACACAACCCTGGGTGGCTCCAGTGCGACGAGAGTGATGGAGGTGTAGAATGTCCACCCATCTTACTGCCTGTGGTCTACCAGTTAAAATATAGCGATCCACTGACACAGAGATGAGGCTGAGTCCCAGGTGCTCCAGCTTGGTGGTGAGTGGAGGGAATTATGTATTAAATGCAGAGCTGTAGTCGATGAAGAGCATTTTAACATAATTCCCCCTTCTAGTGTCCAAGTGAGTAAGTGATGTGTGGAGGAGATGAGAGATGGCATCGTCAGTTGAACGGTTTGGACGGTAAGCGAACTCTAATGAGTCAAGTGTGACTGGTAAGAAGAAATGATGAAGTCCTTGACCAGCCGTCTCAAAACATAAATCACTACTGAGGTAAGGCTACAGGGCGATAGTCATTATGAGAAGCAGGTTGAGGTTTCTTTGGAACAATAATGTAATCTTTGAAGCATGTGGGGATCACGCGAGATAAAGAGAGGTGAATATAGTGCTGCTGGTCTGCGCAAGCTCTGAGGACCGACTGAAATGCCATTTGGTCCTGCTGTTTCCTGGTGTTCACTCTCGAAGGCTCTCCTCACAACGTGCTTGGTGATGATGAACACATTTCCGATGCTGGCAGTGTCTTCCTGTCTGCAGCCATTAGCCACGCTAGCATTAGCGCTGCTAGCATTAGCATCGCTAGCGTTTTGTAGCTGCAACTTCAAAGCGAGTATAGAAAGTGTTCAGCTCACTTCCAGAGTCTCGTCAGTGTTTACCATACTGGTTGTTGGTACTTTAATGTCCGTTATTGTTCTTAGTCCCTGCCACAGGCTCCTAGAGTCACACTGATGGAGTTGTGACTCTAGTTTCTTTCCGTAGCGCTGCCTCGCCTCTTTCACAGCCTTCCGGATGTTATAAGATGCAACCTGTATATTTCCATGTCCCCCGACACCAGTCCTGTGTTGTGGGCCGGTGCGAGATCTAGAGCGCCGCGGATGGTTTTATCCACCCACGGTTTCTGATTGGTAAATGTTCTGATAGTCTTTTTCTCCACTGTATCATCTAGTTTCCCGATGAATCCCACAACCGCTTCCGAAACACTCTGACGTCATCATTGGAGGGGTCCTGAACATGTCCCAGTCTGCGTCACCATGTGATCCTGTAACGCGCCCATCAATCGATCGTCCAGCGCGCGACTCCCTCTGAACCAGAACTTCCTGTTTCAACCTTTTGTTGTATTTTGGCATGAGGAAGATGGCAGCATGGTTGGATTTACCAAATGGGGTGATGAGATTGTGCCTTGTAACCATCCTTGATTGTAGTATAGCAGTGGTCCAATGTCCTTTTGCCCCTGGTGGGACAGGTGATGTGCTGATAAAAGTTTGGAGCTACACGTTGAGGTCGGCACTATTAAAGTCCCCCGCCACAATGAGCACAGTGTTAAGTTTGTTGTTGTGTAAGTGCCTCATGCAGTCGCATAAGGCAGTGTACGTGTCCGCTTGTGGTGGAATATAAACGGCACTGATTATGACCGATGTGAACTCCCAAGGTAGATAGAAAGGAAAAAACATGATGGACAGTAGTTCCAGGTTGGTGTGCAGGCGTGTGAAGAGAAAAAAACCGCTCAGTAAATTTGGCCCAGTGTGTATAATTAAGGGGAGGGGTGGAAACATTTTTATATTAAGACATTTCTCACTAAGGGCTGCTTCACACAAGTTATTATGTGGGCCATTTGATCACCCAGCCCAATGGGTCAGATCAACAGTGATCATTTGTCTTACCAGCACCTTATTTTGTGTGATTAAAACTAATGGACATGCAAAGTTGGTCCCAATGTCCTCCTGACTGTTTTAGCAATATTTAGATAAATACAATGTGGTCCTCAAACAGGCCCCTGCTGTTATCTTGTTTACAATTTGCTGGAATATTCACAAAGAACACAGCAAAGCACAGCTCTCTGCCAAAAAAATTCCTTTGTATGTAGCCAGGCAGCCGGATCAAGATATGATTTGGTTTTAAGTGCATATTAGGTCCTAGAGGAAAGATGTTACCAAGACTTCGAAAAAAAATGTAGGAAGGAGCAAACTGTTAAAACAAGGAAGTGGATGAAGAAGTACAGCAAAACAGAAACTATCACAATGTACCATAATACAACAATGTAATCATCAGCATTGTAGCAATTTGCAGATTATTGCATGGAGTTCTGCAGGTCTGATCCCAGTGAAAAACAACTGGTCTTTGACTGCTCACTCTGATTATAGGGCATCACTGAAAAATCAGGAGGGTAAGGAGGGGGTAGAGAATTCCTTAGCATAAGCAAATATTGTTTCTGGGTTCAGGTTTCACTCTGGACAAGCAATAACCTGTATAATTAAATATATATATTTTAGGTTATTGTTAGATATCAAATTGTAATTTATTTTTGTTTAAGTTCACCTTATTGCTAATTGCTAAGATTAAAGCTACATTTAAAATCTTTGCTAAGTATTGTCTTCATTAGTTCCAGAATACATTTGCCCAAGTGAGCTAAACATTCATCGGGTACAAAGATTTATGTCTCTTGACTAAGTGGTGTTTTACATGTATGTATTACTGTATATCAGTCAAGTGCAGGCAGACTAGGACGATATTAATATGTACGGACATCCTATGAAATTTCTGGCTTGCTGCAGAATATCTCCTTATTAGAAAGTGGTGAATTATGGAACATTGTGGTGAAAATTCTCATTCATTGGAACTTTTAGCACAAGTCCCAAATCTTACAAAGCAAGACAGAACAGACAGAATCTCCAACAGGGCATTTAACAATAAATACAGCAATTAATGCAGGTGTAAAACTACTTCAGGACATTACTGTAGTTATGATAATCAGTAGCGCCGGTAGGGGAGCGGCACCAGGAGCAGATTGCAAGGTGTCGCTCCTGGTACACAGTGAACCATTGGTGGAAATGAATCACTGTAGGTCATAGCAAAAGTAGTGCAGCCGAAGCTTCTGTGACCGATCATCTGTGGTTTTCTGACGCATTTGAATGCCCATACCTCCGATTTGGGAATGATGAATAGCCAGACATTGGTAGGCTTATAATATTGATGGTATTACCCAGCTTACAATAGAAGTCAATGGTGGTGCACTTATTTTTTCTGCTTTTATGACCACAGATAAAATTTGTGTTGGAACTTGCAAAGTTAAGAGAGAAGGCAAAAAAAAAGTGTGGCAATAAAATGACATCAATTCTACCTAATCTTTTATTAACAGCCAGTTAAATATATAAAAAACCAATACGCACATGTATGTATTTATTTAAGTGGATTGAAAGGAATACATAAAAACACACCGTCTTTTTGTCCCACAGATGTTACACAAAAGCACACACAAGCCGGAAATGTCAATATAAAGTGAAAGCATTTTGTAGGCAGTCCTTTACTTTGAAAGGATGGGTTCATCCAATGAAATGTTTCTATGCAAATATACTTTATCCAATTGACCTGCAAGCATAAGAAAGCTGAGTCTTCGGGCAGCATAAAAACAGTCACAGTTTGGTTAGAATTCTGTTTATTGTTTAGGAAACAGACCTAACATGTCAATGGCCAAATAATCCCTCCGAATGTGCCTGCTCTTAAGCAACTTGGAAATAAAAATATAAAAAGGTAAGGAATTAAAGTAAAATTTTTCTTTTGTTTCTCTCTGTAGGTCAATGTGATGTTTTTGTGAAAATCTTAATGATTAAAAAAAAACATTTTCGTGATAAGGGGAGCAAAAAGTTTCTAGTTGAAAGCAATGTTAAGTTTGTCTTCCGTTCATTGAAATAAAATCCTATGTGAGAGGTTGCTTAGTCCTGCAGCGTGGGTCCTGAGTTGTTATTCTCCTGTGCTTGCGGCGGTTCCTCCGGTCACTCCGGTTTCCCCACATCAAAGACATACTGATATCTTTTGTGACATAAAGTGATTAGATTGTAAGCTCTTTGGGGCAGGGCTGATGTAAATTGAGTAATAATTGTAAAGTGCTGTGTATGTAGCGCTATATAGAAATAAAATACATACTGTACATACATGAAGCTGGCAAAGCAAGTGTCACATAAACTAAATCTACCGGATTAAAATTGCAGTTATTTCTTTTTGCGAGGCAATAAAACTTACATATAAAAAACATGTTGGGCAATTAAGCCTCAAATCCGATTTTTGCGCTTTTTGAGCTTTTTGAGCTTTCTGTGTGTGGATTTCAATGTGGTGGTTTAGCACTTGTTGTTACCCACCCCTGTATTCACACATCTTGAGACCCAACAGTCCTTTTAAGGACTAACCCCCCTATAAGTCCTTTGGACAATTTTTGTGTTAGACCTTTTAGAGGTCTATCACGGTTTGCTAGGTCCCGTTATATTGATTAATTTGCTTTATTAAGTCCAGCCTCATATTTTCAGCCTGGGAACCCTGGTATGGACAGAATCCATTTATCAACAAATCCCCAATTAGTAAATATTTTCCAATCTGTCAGCCCTTCTACGAAGGCACAATGAATTATGGGTGCAAAGAGACTTGGGAGCTTTAGCTTGCACCAGAAGGATAGCCACAAAAACCGTCAATGTATGTAAATGCAGCAAGATGCCCAAAGGAGGTATCCGTTGTTTTATGTTTTCTGTGCCTTATGCATCTATGATGGACAAGTACTAAATACAGATTAGATACATCAACAAGACTTTGTAAAATAAAAAAAGTGTTTAGGAAAAACGACTATTTTGCATTGCACCCAGGTATGCTTACAGTTGCTGCCTAATAGACTTGTATTAAACAGTCCAGTAAGGTATAATGTTAGTGTGCTTAATATACCCACAACACCAAGGGGATGTGCTGCTTATGTCAATGACTTAAAGACAAAGGAAAGACTGAGGGGGAGCAGGATGGATATTGATTTCTGTCTGACACAGTTGTCTGGAAACACAACAGGGTAATATCTCCAGGTGCCTGGGCTCCTGTCCATCCTGCTATAAATGGTTGTTTCCCATCACCTGGCGCCTCACTCGTTATTGATTTTCTGTTAATGAAAGTTAATTAACACGATTTAATTAATGGAATCCTCTGCGCTTTACGGCTTCCCGCATGAACATCCCGCAGGGGGGGGAGGGTTACAGCAAAATGGCAAGGAGATAAAATCAGCCAGACATTTGCGATCAATACCGCACTGTCAGAGACTGTGGGTGAGCTGATCAATGGGAAGTGGAGCATGAATCTTAACGATCTGTTCTGGAGAAGTACAGTAAAACACAAAGGGATTCACAGAAAAGATAGCAGATTAATATTTCCTATCCTTAATATTAGTGTTAGTTTAAGTTGAAGGTGACATTGTTAAATGAAGGGGAAATTAGTAAAACATCTTTTATATGGGGGCCCTTAAACACAGGCTTTTTCTTGCTGCACATTGACGTCCCTGTTCGTTGCTCAGTATCCTAGTGTTATAGGTGAACTGTGGTTGCCAAACAAGTAGTGTATAAATAAAGGGCTTGCGTTTTAAATGATCCCTTGATCAGATCTGCCAAAGTGATTACGAGAAGGTTAACACTAAGTAATGACTAAGGTTTTCAAATAAAGGGGGAACAGCTACGTTCCAAATACATGGGTTTCAAGAGACAGAGGCAGATTTAAGTACTATAATTGCCCATTCCACTTGATTTTTCTGTGCATAAAATATATGATTCCTGTTGCAGTGTTGTGTTACGCGGTCTCGGTCTCTGGGTAAATACCAGTTGCTCGTAGCGATCTGAGCATATTTGAAACATTCAAAAATTGAGGCAATCTCCTTTAATCAATAAGAGGTACGTTTGCCTTAGTTGTTGTAATTTGCCCCACCAACAGATTTTAGCTTTTTACTTGTGTCCTACAGTTCGAAAACATTTGATATGATCTGCATTAATGCGCCATACGAATACCTAGAAGTGTTAGATGATAAATAATTTAAAGGGGGGAAGACGTTCAGTGCAATTCATAGCTTAAGAAAAAAGGCGGAATTGTCACATTCCAATGACCAGAATAATGCATTCGAAGACTTACCTGCTTGCAGGACCGCTACTAATGTCTGTATTTCTGGTTGTCTTGCTGTTCACTCCCTTGAGGGCCCATGGGTTGATCAGTGGCTCAGGAAACAGCCAAACAGTAGAAATAAAATGTTGGAACTTCCAAAAGAAGTGTCATTCTGAGATGGCAACTACTAGAACCACAGCAAAGAGCATAGCAAATGTATGAACATCAAATTTATTTTAAATTGGTTTTAAAAATAATTAATATTTTACACTAAAACTTCCCCCTTAACCATCAAAACATTTGTTTTTTTAAAGACACAGTTCCCCCTTTAACAACAGAGCAGCGTATATAATGATCCCTCACACTGTTTGATTCACACACATTGGTGAGAAAGTATTGTTTTCTTGTGTCAATTTCAATTGAGCAGTCCACCTTAAATAAATTTAATGAAAAATAAATATGGGGCTAACGTGCATTTTTGTGCAGGTCTTAGATGTGTATAAAAGTAGTGCACAAAACTGCACACAGTAAAAAAAACTGTAATAACCCAAGAAATATATTAAACATGTTATGCAAATTTTGCAATGTCTAAATTGTTTCCACGCTGGCCCCAATGGCATACCACAACCCTGTATTCAGGATTGGCTAAATAAACTGTCTAAATAATAAAAAATGGAATCCCAAACAAAATTAAACTTGGTGTTAATTAATAAAAATTCCTATTATTTAAACATTTAAGGATATATTATGTTGACTTGGAGGAACATGACTTGAAAAAGCAGTATTGTTTATGTGGCCACAAATAAAGGGTAGGGTGGGAGGTACATAGTGCAAGATGGGGCAATCCAACTGACTTTTCTATTATATTAACTTTACTTTTGACCTCTAACCTATTGTATTGATTAAAGGATAACTGTATTGCCGCAATGCATTTTTAAAAAATTGCATTCAACAAAGAGTAAAGGTATGCAGGCCCTCCCATCCATTTTTTTCTGATTTCGAGCTCTCTATCTGACTCAATTAGGCATGCTGCTGTGAAGGGGGCGTAACATTCTGTGTGCTTGTTTACTCCTCCACCCACTCTTTATTCAGCTGGGTTATGTAGGCTGTATCCTAGCATCAGGACATTTCAAGTTGTGTTTGACTGAGAGGAGGAGGAGGAGAGTTTGAATAGACCAGTCCCACCAATGACAAGTTTGTTATGTTAATCAATGGCCCTGGCGTCTAGGAGCGGGCATTTAGCACTTTCTTTGCGTGGTGTGTATCGAAGCGAGGGCAGCACGGTTGTAAAGTGATTTCAGCATGCTGGAAGTGTTGGAATGTTTATGGGGGTGATTTTTTTTATTGTTGCCTTAAAGGGGAACGTGTGGTTCCAAAATGGACTTTAGGCAAATTGATAGAATTGCTCAATTATTTTCATTGTTTATTTTGCATAGTTTTGAAGATATTAAAATTTTTGGGTGATCTGGCAGAGCACTCATCCAGGTCCCTCACTTCCTGCTTCCTGCTGAAACACCATGTCATGGGTTCTCCTCCCTCCCTTTGCAGCCCCCGGCTACCGGCTCCCAACTCATGGACCATGGTCACTCCAGTTGACAGGCCCCTTGGCCCATTTTCTGATAGCCCCATGTGGTCCACCAACACCCGTGCGGTACCTAGGCCCGCCCACTTGTGGATACCTAAGCCCTCCACCAATGGGTGACAAGGCCCCACCCACTGTGGTGGTGCATAAGCCCCCCATTCACAGGTTACCAGGGCCACTCAGAATACTCTTACGAAACGTGGATGGAACAGCCTTTTCAGGCGAGTGGGAGAACGCTGCCTGAAAAGCTGTTTTTACATAGTGGGAGAGAAGGCTGTATATTCCCTTCCTTATTCTGTCAGGAACTTTAACACAGCAGAGGAGGAGGGGACTTCCTGTCTCCCTCACGCGCTGTGCTCGCCAGCAGTGGCCACTGTGAAGGAGAAGCCTTAGGAGTCAGTGTCAGGCCTCCCAACCCATAAACTTATGGTCATCATTCTGTATATCTGTGGGCTGTGGAGCACAAGAGAGGGTGGTTTGCTGGCTCGTTGTAAAGGTAGGATAAAAGGTGGAGGAAACTGCCTTGTAATTTAAAATCAACTTGTTTGGGACCACAATTCCCTCCTGTAACTATCAGTGCCATTATCATATGGTTGGTTTCTAGACATTTTGAAAATTTCCTTCAAAGCATTTGTGCCACCCAAGCTACACTTCTTTTGGTCTTCATGCCTCTACAGTAAAGATCATATTGCGTATCTGTGCGCACACTTCTGTGGACGAGTACACACAGACCTGACCCAATCCCAAAGTGGTATGGGGATCGTGCGTCTCTTACACAGCATGATCGGATCAGCTCCCTCCATTAAAGTAGAAGGGAAGCGATACTGAAGATGGACTTTCGGTCATTCCCATCGACAGGTAGTGTCGATAGGTTGTTCGTCCTGGCATCCGATCAGTCAGGAACAGGCCTACACACAAACGATTTAAAATAGGGCAATTCCAGTCGTTCCCCAATGTGATTTACCCATTATTGTTCGGGTTATGGCCAACCTTAAGATTTCAGATTGTTATTTTCCTCCATCGTAAAGAGTTTAGGAGGGATGGACACATAGCAATATGCATTCGAGTAGGTGGATGACCAGTAGAGAACTGGCATGTGCCAAACAAAGAGACTTCTCTACAGGGGATAATAACCGAGGCGCGATGTGGGGCCCATCTTCGTTATTGTCTATGACGTAGCAGCTCCTCGCAGGAAAACCACCTGTAAATGAAAGCAGGGAGAAGGGCACCAATCATAGTTTTATCTCTTTTAGCTCATACTAAAATTGCAGGGTCTGCCTGAAACATGGAATGCTGGGAAATAAGGCACACGAGCCTATGTTATAAAGTAAAACTTTCAAAGTGCCAAATGAAGAAGTTAACCATTTATGGTGAAAGAGCTTGTCCTCCAATTCAGTGATTTTGGAAAGGTCTTAATATAAATCATTGAGAATTAAAAATAAACAAGACGATCCAAGGTGGATTTTCATGATCCAACACAACAACGAGTGGCAATTTTTAGGTGCTGGATTTATTGGAATAAATCAATTGTAATCATGTCTCCTGTACTTTAACGGGTGGGGTTGCAAGTTAAGGGATAATAAATAAGAACTTTTAATTGCAAGTAATTTAAAGAGAGAAACAGAAAACAATAAAGCCAAAGAATCTGGACAGACAAACAGGAAGAGAAATACAGAAACAGGGAAAAAAGGGGGTGGCGGAATCTTACAGGCAGCTGTGCAAGTGATTCTGAGGTACTAGGGACCCCTTACTGGACGTAACAACAGCATAAACACCATCTACCTACAGGAACTTGAATTATACTGTACAATCTAATGAGATCCATGGAAAGATTATTGAAAGAGAAAACAGTGGTGGTTCTCTGTGAAAAAATTATATATGATACTAATATATATATATTTGAGAGTAAAAAAAATCACAATTCTAGAATGGTGTTTGTATAAAATAGGGCGATCAGAAACAGTACTGTAGTACCGGTTGCTAGAGGTAGGTAAATACAAGCAGAAAAACATCCCCAAGGATGGGATTAAACAAAGTACAACTACCATCCTACCAATAGGGAAGGGCAACTAACTCTGACATAAATATCCCACCCCCCCTATACTAAAGGGTACATGACCTAATACCGCTGCCTGGTTGTGTCCCACATAGTAAACAAAATTAAGCATTAAAAGCATTCACAGACATAGTGCATTAAAAACCCCAGAAGTGTAACAGCATATAAGTAATATGTGTATATTAGAGTTAATACCCGAGAGTCAAATTGAATAAGGTTCAAGCAGTAAGTATACCCAAAATACAAGTATCCACATAATATGAACAAGTCCAAAGTCCAATGTAGGTATTACAACATGCTGAATGATGCACACATATAATACAGGCGGATTAAAGTAGCAGTGTTCCTAATAATGACAAGGGAATTGAGAATTCGGGCAGTCAGATAACCCTAGAAATAGTGTTGAATATACGTGATGTAAAGTAAATTCAAAGAAGACAGGTCATTCCAAAGGTTCCTAAACCACAGTCTCTTCCCTGGAGATACAGGTGGTAGAGAACAAGTTCACATCCAATGTAGTATGTAACACCTTCCCACAGCGTGGCACGATATCCGCGATGAGCAAGTGAGTGTCCAAAAATTCCACTCCTAGAGTACCGCTCCCATGATAGCCACCCGATCAGCACTGCTAACAGACTAGTAGATCCACCATCCTTGGGGCTGGTTGTTTGTGCACATATTTCTGACGCGGGGAGACGGTGTGTTCGATGGAAGTGATCTAGGAGCGCCGGCCCTGAATTGTTGGAGACTGTTCCCGCCAGTACGGATGCCGTAAGCTTTCGGTAGATCCACATGCATCGCAAAAACTTTCCGGTCCCCCTAGGGTAAATGGATCCAACTAACCGGACACGTGTTTCGGGACTCCGTCATTCTTCCGGGTACATTGACTGTTACTTTCCGTGCACTAATATACCCATTCAAATGTGGTGTAACTGAGGATTCCTCCCCCCCAGGGAAACCAAAGCCAGATAGACAAGGTTCCAGGGATGACCAAATGCAACATTAGTACCCATAAGTATATATTTAAAGGTCAAGTAATTGAAACGTACAGTGTAAATATAATATATACATGGCTCATCTTTCAAGTGACTTTAGAGCAGAAACATATTAAAAAACCAAACTCCTTCTCAGGCCTACGGATTTCTAGAGTTTGGACTTGGTTAATATTATGTGGGATACTTGTATTTGGTTACTTAACCTGCTTGACCTTATTCAAAAATTTGGACTTCGGGTTATTATTAACTATATACACATATGTATTATATGCTGGTTACATGCTGGGGTTTTTAATGAACTATGTCTGTGAATGCTTTTAATGCTTAGTTTTGTACTATGGGTGAATAAATAATAGACTTTTGGACAACCAGGCAGCGTTATTAGGGTCATGTACCCTAGTATTACTTGGGTTGGGATATTTATGTCAGAGTTAGTTGCCCATTCCCTATTGGTATGGTGGAGGTGGTTACTTGTTTATCCCTCCATGGGAGATAGTTATATTTATATTTGGTTTCTTCTGTTGGCAAGAATGTTAATTCTCTACAATGGCCAAGAATACTTATGGTTAAACAGACACACACAGGTACAGGGATTTTTTATCCGAACACCCTTTTCCAGCTAGATGGGTGTTTCTTATTTAATTACTTTGTTGTGTTTGTAACTGTAACATCTGGGTCAAGTTATAATTTATGGGCTAAGTTTTAGGTAGTGAAAATCATGGTTGAGGTAGTTTCATCATGGTTTCTAACAAGCATTAGCATTTAATGTGTAACTACATGAAGCAAAATAAAACTAGGTACACCAACATATTCTGAAAGAGACAGACAGATCTGCAAGATACTGTCTGCCATCTTTCAAAGATCTGCACACACCATCCCGACGTTCTCCCTATGAACTTCATAAGGAGAACGCTCGGGACTGTGTGTTTCATCGCGCGCGTAGACTCTTCTATAGGCAGTCTAGCACGGCCGATGGAAATTTTCGGCCGCGCGTACGCCGACCCGATCGTTCAACACTGCGCGCTGTTCAGGAAACGAGCGTACACACTAACGATAAAGCCGGATCTGGATCCGACGGTACGGGCTTTATCGTTACTGTGTGTACCCAGCTTAACCCTAAATAGTTTAGTTCTGTTGGGCAAAAGTGACACAACATGCTATATGTAAATTCCTTTCCCATATCTGTAGTTTGTTTGAAATGAGAAAACTATTTATAAGTACACTGTACTCTTTATCTCACTTTTATCACTTTCTTGTGTTGGTTAAGATGTATTGTAAATAACCCTTATCATACCATGTTGCCAGTTAGATAGGGTTTTTTGCTGGAGCAAGCCATTGGCTTATTTTACATAATAATTGGCAGTCAGTACAAATGAATCAATGTAAAGAACTAACAGTTCCAATGAAGTAACACTTCCATGTCTGAAAACTTATTCATTTAGCATTAAAGAGCCATTATACGGTCTTTCATATACAGTCTTTTTTGGGCTGTATCTCCTCCCACAGTTTTCAAACTAGAGACGTGAAACAGATGTGGTACAGACGTAGACGTGACACAGGAGAACTGAAACTATTACCTAGCTAAGGATCCTTGAAAGCTTTTCTGAGTTAACTTTACAGGCGTTATTCAGCATAGACTCAATGAACATGTCGCAGGAGCAATCAACCCTGAATTCCTGCCTATGATTGATTTAGCGTGAGAAGACCCAGTCAGTGTTAAGGCTATGTCCACCCCTAAAATAGAATTTAATATTATGCTCCCCTGTCCCCCAGCCCCAACCGCATGATTGTTTTTTTAAAAAGCTCCCCAAATCTTACTACCTCCCTCGATCCTCCGCCGCACTGAGGCCTCTGCTGCGAGAATGCAAGCAGAGGGGCGGGACCGGCAGTGCGTCTGTGATTGGCTGAGCGGCAGCCAATCACGACGCGGCTGCCCGGTCATTCAGTGCAGCGGAGGAGAAGCGGAGAGGTAAGTAAGAGTTTGGGGAGCTTTTAAAAAAAAAAAAACATGCGGTTGGGGCTGTGGGGATGGGGGAGCTTAATATTAAGGGGTTTAATGCTAGGGGGAGGGATAGTAGAGACGGGGGGCGAGGGAGGGAGAGGGAGGGGAGGGAGGGGGGAGAGAGGGCTGACAGCACGATGGCAGGAATCTCGGGAGGCCAGGTAGCAGGCAGTGTCCTATATGGACCTGCTAGCCACCTGGTGGGCAGTTTTGGAACTTTGGGGGGGACTACAGGAGAACAGATGGAGTTGGGATGTGAGGTGGTTAATGATTAAACTACACTACATGGTGGAGACAGTAGTTGGGGGGATTATAGTTTTGGGGGTGGACATGCCCTTTAACTCACAGTACACACAGACACTCACATTAATAGAGCTTTGTGCAGCCTTTCAAGTCAAATTTGACTTAAGGCAATGTCCAACCACCAAACTAAAAAAAATTGCCGCAGTGCTGGTCCCTACCTGCGAGTGCCTATCAAAAAGTTCCAAAAGTTGAAGAGTAGGAGCTGTCTGTGTGTCATCTGGTCCCTGCTTTACTTGTCCTCAGTAAGGATCAGGCATGTGCAGGGGGAGCCCTTCCTCTCCCTCCAATCAATCTGGATCTAGCTTGTGTTCGGGGCCCTACCGAAGCCCAGAAATATACTTCCCATCCTTTGTTCCCTCGGCTCTCCGCATAGCCTCTCAGCCAATCCCAGCCAGTCCAGCCCGTTGCAATTTCCAGCAAACAGAGCTGGTCGCAGGTGCCGAGGGGACGTGTTGTAAATATGTTCTGTGGGCTTGCTTTACAAAACAAAATTGGCAGTTGAGGGTGAGCTGGGGTGACCTACCACTACAGGAAATGTTTTTTTTCTGGGTAGAGATACTCTTTAAAAGTTTCTAATTCCAGTTTAGTTTAATGAGGTTTACACTGGCAAATACTCCATGTTGTAGGGAACAACATGGGTTACTAACTGTTCATTGCAAACCACCAAAACGGGTTAAGGAAATATAAGTGGCATGTGCAGTTTCCTGGTGCTGTGATGTGGCTTTTAACAGGGGGTGTGGCTTTCTAGAGTGCAAGGTAAACTAGAGGCACTTTGGAAAATGTGAGCATCTCTAGTTTTTGGTAAACTGTTTCAAATCCAATAGAGGGCCCTAGGCAACACAGAACTAATCTCCCCCTCAGTCACTAATATATATCATCTCTCCCCCCCAACCCCATACCTTTTAAAATGTATTTAATCACAAAAACAATACAGGCACAGCAATGTCCCCAATATGATCTAACAGACATTTTTAAAGGGGAGCTGATCATAGTATGGAGGTTGTATAAAGACATAACACATCTAGTCCAAACCTTAATCCTACCCATAATGTCTGTATAACCGTTACATAGCAAGTATCCCACGTCTACCGGAGTATCTGGAGTCTCCCTCATTCTGGGATGGTCTCCTGCACTCCGACAAGACCACCCCAGACTCCCATGACTGCGAGGAGAATCTATTCTCCACCTCAATCACACCACTTTAAAGGGAATGCCATAACCCCGCCTCCTCCACCCTAGCGCAAAGTCACCACCATGTGATGTGATGCCCTGCCCACACATGACACCACACAGTCTCCTATTATACCGCACAATGGTTGTGGCATGTTTTGCCACAACGCTAACAACTGGTCGCAGCAAGCTATCGCGCGAGTCTAATACACACATACACACTCAATCTCAACGTGTCTGACAAAAGGAAGGGAGTTCTCGAAGTTAATTCTTTTAAGAAATTACTGATATAGTTATCACATAGTAACATTGCAGAATGATTTCAATGGCTCTTATACTTCCATAAAACCTTAATGCTTTGGGGGGAGTAAGTCCCCTGTCTGTTCAATATTATTAATCTGGCTGAGATCAACATTAGGCACAGTAGGCATGTGTCTAGAGCGACCCTGTGGGTGCAAACTGCAGCTATAATCCTGATATTTGCATTATCAAATATTTGCCAAATATGACCCTGAAGTTTCTGTACCGACCAGTCCCTTGCCGCTCCTGGTCGGGGCTGTCAGTAAAGGTGACTAAGTGATGTCACTCCCACTGCATGAGAGCGCGACCAGGAGGAGAGCAGCTGTCAATGCAGATTCCCTTGCTCCTGTTTTTCTCCAAACAAATTCAAAACAGGAGAGGGGTGGTGCCTAGGCAGCATGAACTGAATCAGGTAGGTCCCTTCGAGGCATATTTGGCATATATTGATAAGCGAAACATGGGGTTGGGGGGCCTCTGCATTTATGCTTAAAGGTTTTTTATGACTGGACATCAGCTGGACATCAGCTGCTAGAGGGATGCACCCATTTTAATCGTACAAAATGCACAAATGCGCACGTTTGCCAATTTTTGTGATTTTGTATTAGGGACAATGGTACTTTGTAACAGTGATGATTATGTTAATTGAACATCCATTGCCTGCTTCCCAGGCCTATGAAATTTTTGAAAAATAGATTACCTGTTAAAGAGAGAGGTGAGGACCCTTAAGCTGGCCATAGACAGCCACAGTTCTTCAGATCGGAAATCTGATAGGAAGAACCGCACAACCACCCCACTTGAGGCTCCGATCCTACTCTGCGGAGAGATGGGGAGTGAAGATGGGGGCGGCCCAGAAAAAATTCCACACTGACCCCCATCTCGTTTTCTGATCAACCGCTTGACTTTGTTGATTGGGAAAAATGGCATACACGGATGATATTTTGAGCCATTGATCGAATTTACTCATTGTTCAAATTGGATCCCGTGTAAGGAGGGCTGAATATAAGTGTGGTCACATGTGTCATCGTCTTGACAAGTTTGGGGACTTGCTCAGGTGTCTCCTTCAGCTGGATGATATTTACAGGGTGCAGGGATGTTGCCTTTATCGTTGATAATTTCATCAGGAGAAAAGCACATGTCACTTGAATATCTGGTGTATTCAGTTAGATCAACTGGACTTAAAGTTTTGTTCTTGAAGACGTTTCGCTAGACATCCGATTGGCTTTCTCAATTCGAATGACTTGGTACAAGAATCTGTGGCAATTATGTGCCCTGGAAAATCC
This sequence comes from Hymenochirus boettgeri, assembly GCA_019447015.1. NCBI lineage: Eukaryota > Metazoa > Chordata > Amphibia > Anura > Pipidae > Hymenochirus > Hymenochirus boettgeri. The sequence goes on along the minus strand of CM033469.1, from coordinate 247,381,589 downwards.
CAATTAGCTATCACAGCCAGGTTGTTAAGGGCGTGTGATTAGATAGTGGCTAAGAGGTGGTATAGGAACGCCCAGGGTAAGGTGTCAAAACAGCATTGTACATGGCGACAGTTGGTGTCGAACCCTCTATTCAGGCTTGGTTTATTTATTTTCAATTAAATGGCCTCCTTGACACCTCCTTGAACCAGTACTGTTCCTTTGAAAGGAAGTGACATTACAATCTTCAATGTATGTCCTTTATCCTTAAAGGGCATGTCCACCTTAAAAATGATTTTGATATGTTGCTCCCCCATGTATTGTAGCCCCACCGCATGATTAGTATTTCCAAAAGCTCCCCAAAACCTTACTTACCTCCCCTCGTTCCTCCGCTGCACTGCGGCCCTCTGCTGCGAGAATGCAAGCAGAGGGGCGGGACCGGCAGTCGCGTCTGTGATTGGCTGAGTGGCAGCCAATCACGGACGCGGCTGCCGGTCATTCAGTGGCAGCGGAGGAAAGAGGAGAGGTAAGTAAGAGTTTGGGGAGCTTTTGAAAAATACTAAACATGCGGTTGGGGCTACCATACATGGGGGAGCAGCATATTAAAATGGTTTTAAGCTAGGGAGGGGATAGTGGGAAACGGGAGGGAGAGGGAGGGAGAGGGAGGGGGAGGGAGGGGGAGAAGGGCTGCAGTACGATGACAAAATATCTACCGGAGGCAAAGGTAGCAGGCAGAGCCCTGCTAGCCTCCTGGTGGACAGTTTGGGACTTTGTAGGGGGTCTACAGGAGAACCCATGAGCGTGGGATGTGAGGTAAGGATTACACTACACACATTGGGGGCATTACTGGGGGGGATTGGGGATTAAGTTTGGGGTGGGACATGCCCTTTAAGATGCAGGTACACGGCTGAGTCGACCAGAGGAATTGGCTCTTCTGTGCCATATGTTGGGTGAAGTTGCTGTTTGGTTCCCCCTACATACAATCAGACATTCTTCACTGCATGCACTGCGTATGTGATGCCCCTTTTTCTGGTGGTTCTTGTGAGGGACTCTATGAGCCGGAATAAATCTTTGCATTATGTCAAGGTCCCTCATGAGTGCTTACTTTTGTGGATTCTATATATAAAATATGTATACATTTATATATATATATACATGTAATATATTAGATTCAATGCCAGCAATCAGCCACCATCCCATACGCGATCATGCCACGGTGCATTTCAAATCGGCAATATATATGTGATACAATACAATCAAATACAATGCTCATCAAGAGAAAGCTTAGAGGGAACTAATGCGTAATACTGAAGCCAGCCCTCCAGTTCACCAGTCGGTGATACAGTCAGCACTTATTTCACCTGGCAGTATTACAGACAGCCATTCCTGTCAACAGTCAGTGTTACAGACAGCCCTTCTAGTTCATAAGTCAGGTTACACCCCGCCCTCGGTTCACCAGTCAGTGTTACAGCCAGCCCTCCAGTTCAACAGTCAGTTGTTAAAGCGACCCTATTTCACCAGATTTGAATCAATTTGTATTAAATCACAAATATTCACGTAGTTTATGTAAAATAAAAACTTTATTTCAAGAAATTATAAAAAAAAAAATTCTTTGTAAAATAATTTCTCACTAAGTTTAAAGTAAAATGAGTATATAGGTTTTCCTATATACTATTATTAATTATAATTAGCATAAATATATTATTAAAATTACTAAATAATAAATGATAAGTGCAAATTTACAAAAAAATTACATTCAAGTAGCTTTATGGTTATCAGAAGATTTTGATGGTCAGTTGGATTCAATATCACTATCAGGTCTTTACTACCAAGGCAATATTCTGGGGGTGTTTGTAAGAAAGAGATCTTCAGTAACTCGTGCCTTTCACACACTGCCTTTCTCATATAGTCCATCACATGGGCATCATTGACCTTGTCATAGATTGGTTTAGCAAGCCATTATCTTCTGTTTGGATAAACAATCCAATCCAACTAACAGTTGGATGTTTTATAACTGCTGTTCTCTGTTGACATTTCTGTTATATGACAGAGCTGTTTTGAATTCATGGATCCATGCCATATGAAATTCTCTTTGGTCTAAATTTTAAAAGCTGCTGTGGTGCACCTAGGACCCAGTGGTGACAGAACCTGTCAATCATTGAATGTCCGTTAATAGCTTTGGAATGACACAATTTATTGATAGGAAGTGGCCTTGTCTCGTTGGACGTATCCAGGGGTCTCGTTGATTTATTTCTGGAAAGTCTTTGTGGTCACATTTTTTGCAAGAGGGTTTTTTGGAAAACTGTGTTTGTTAGACACATGATGCAAAAGAGACTCCCATTTGGCAACTAGCAAATCAGCATTCCTTGGCATGATTTAGTGCAAAACCATAGATGGTTTAAAACTGGGGTTATCCATTTTGCTTTGGACAGAACAGTGCCCTTTCTGCTTGCTGCCAGAAGTCTCTTTCTGATGCTTTGGATAGGTGCAATGTGTCAGCAATGTGTCAGATTGATGGTAAATTTCAGAGGTACTTATTATTGCAACAGCAAATCAGTTGCAATCAATCCAACAGTAAAATTTTGAGAAATTATATACCGGAAAACAATCATTAAAGGGGCTTTTCTCAGTACCTACTGACGAACTTTCCAGGACCAAAACTGGTCTTTTTCAAAAATGAATAATTTTTTTTGTAAGTAAGTCCAGGGGGCATATTTATAAAGGGTCGTTAACTTTTCGCGGCCGTTTTCCGCAATTTATAAAGTGGTGTGGTAACTGTTACGCATCGCTAATCTCGTCCATTATTACTGGATCGCGGAGGGAAGGGACCGCAGCAGGGTGAGTTGCGACCACCAGCGGCGCAAACCCTCCAAGCCCCATGGCCCCGCCGTGGCGGGAAGGGGAAGGGTCCGCTGGTAGGGGAGGAGGCCCTCCAGTGGGGGGGCCTGAGAAGGGCTTTTTGGGGCTTAGGGGTCCTGCAGCTTGAGCCGGACCCCCCTCCCCCGGCCCTATCAGGGCCTTGTGGCACTTACAATGCCCTTGCTGTTGTGGTCTCCCACCTACAAATCAGGCATTCTCACTGCACTGCGTATATAAGGTATGTCGCTTTTCTTGTGTTTGGGTATTGGGTTCTTTCGGATGTACAATTGCGCCTCAGTGTTTGTTCGGTTTAAAGCAGACAGGGAAACGGTGTTTTTTGAAAATTCTCTTAATTCTCGGAGACCCTGCTACATTATGGGAGACCATGTTCTTTCTCGTGTCTTGCTTTCCCCTTCACTGTTGGTATTCTGTGTTCTTTCTTTCCTTCTACTTCTTTGACAAAGGCTCAGTTGGGATACACAAGTTTTAAGGGCTCCTCTGAGATGTTCATTTCTTTTAGCCTTCGCCTTGTGCTAGTGGGGATGTTCTCAGCTCTGGTTTGAGGGTTCTGATGACCCCCAGGCTTGTGATCTAAGGGTGGTGGGAAGTCAAACATCAATACTGATCTGTGTGTGTTGGTTTTCTGTACACTCTATATTCCAGGTTTACTATTCTCCTTAGCTTCTACCAAACAGTCCAAGACTCGCTACCATACATTTACGCCGATATGGTAGATTTATGATAGTGGCTGTAAATGTATGATTTCCAGAATGATCCTAAAAAAGCGGGGGATTACCACACCTTTATAATATGGCCCCAGTAACATATACAACACAATTCACCTATAATACAATACACAATCACTAATTATAGATACATACTAATAAAAGTAGGCTACCTTTCTTACACACACAAACAAAAAGATTATAATAAATTATTGACATAAATATTAAAATAACACATCATCATACTCAATTTGATTTGATACATAACTAAAAGAAAAAATAACAAAAATCTATGATTTAATATAAAGCTGTATTATGAAATCAAACAACATTACAATTTAAAAAAAATACAGTAAAAAGGTAATTAATTTGGTATATTTATATTTAATAAATATTTAAATATAAAGTACATAAATATTTAACTTAGTATAAAAATCATTTATATAATTGAAATTATTATTTATATAAATATAAACAATAAAAAAAAATAATAAAAAAATGTTGTATTGTTATCCCTAAAAATAGGTGTGCATTAATAAATAAGCCCAACAAAAGATATATATAAAGTACATTATTCATGTCCACTTAAAATCTAATTATTTAATTAAATAATATATTTTATTATTGCACTTTATGAATAATAATGTATTAATGTTCCTTATTTATTTATTGTTTTTTTTTTTGCAGTGTCCTAGCCCAAAAGTAAGTAAACCTGCAGTCAGTCGCGAGACGAGGCAGGCGAGCACAGGGGAGCAGTTGCCATGAGAGCGTAACGCGTACATTCCATGTGTAGCCTGGGAACGTACTCTTTACATCCATTAGCTGTCAGTGCTTAGAAGCGGGGTTGCGGTTTCCCCCGGCAGATCATCGCACACAATCTGCGCTGCGCGAGTGGTGTTACACGCATCAGCCGGGGACAGTAGGCGGGTATGAGAGGAGCGGAGTTATGTATCATTTTGCTGACACAGTGTGTGTTAACTAGTGGGAATCAATAGAGGCTTAGTTGGTTTTAGGAGTGGAGATACCCTTTAGGCAAAGTACTAACAGACAAAGGAAAATGTCAACTGATTGGGAACAGACAGAACTTAAAATGAGCTCATAGACATAAAGAAAAGGCCCCAAAATGGAATCTTCCATGTGAGAATGATGTTGAGCAAGTACTTTTAACTAAACTTTGATTTTGGGGGTTTAGTTCTCTTTAACTCACTTAACAATTACTTAACACCATAACTATACAATTCCAATTACTTTTAATCGCCACTAGGGGGCTGGGAAAAAAAGCTTATACTGTTGTATTCAGTTAGACTGGACTTGAAGTTTAGTTTCAATGTCATGTGAAATGGCTTTCTTAATTCAGTATGACTTGTACAAGAATCTGTTGGCAATAAAACAGGGGCGGACTGGGTGGTGGGCAGAGGGCAAAATGTCCAGTTTAATAAAGTTAAAAAAAAAATCAATTTAAAAAACTTACCAACACCTTACACTGCACTAACAGTCCGGAACTCAGGGGCTCGCTACTTCTTATCATGTCTGCAGTATGTTTGTTGGATCAGGTGGAATGCTCGCCCTACTGGGAACTAACTGTCACCACCATGTTCGCCTGTGAATGTTACTGCCACTAGGCCCCTACCCCTACCTGTGAATTAGTAAGTTACATTTTATTTATAAGTCTGTGTGCTTGCCCGTTTTATATACAGTTCTGGTGCTGGGCATGTATGGGGCATTTATTTAAAGGTCCTGTGTGCTGGGCATGGGCGAGGCTTTTAATATAAAGGTCTGTGTGCTGGCATGGGCTGGGGCATTATATACGGTCTGTGTGTGGGGATGGGGTGGGGCATTTATACACAGGTCCTGTGTGCGTGGGCATAGGCGGGGCTTGTATATACAGGTCTGTGTGCTGGCATGGGCTGGGGCATGTTTATATACAAGGTCTGTGTGCTGGGCATGGGCTGGGGCATTTTATATACAGGTCTGTGTGCGGACATGGGTAGGGCATTTATATACAGGTCTGTGTGCTGGGCATGGGCCTAGGACATTTTATATACAGGTCCTGGGTGCTGGGCATGGGCTGGGGCATTTTATATAAAGGTCTGTGTGCGGGAAATTGGGCATGGGGGATATAATACAGGTCTGTGTGCTGGGCATGGGCTGGGGCATTTTATTAAAGGTCTGTGTGCTAGGCATGGGCTGGGGCATTATATATTACAGGTCGTGTGCGGGCCTGGGCAGGACATTTTATACACAAGGTCTGTGTGCTGGGCATGGGCTGAGGCATTTTATATAAAGGTCTGTGTGCTGGGCATGGGCTGGGGCATTATATATACAGGTCTGGTGCGGGCATGGGTGGGGCATTTGATACACAGGTACTGTGTGCTGGGGCAGGGCTGGGGGCATTTATATACAGGTCTGTGTGCTGGGCATGGGCTGGGCACATTTATATACAGGTCTGTGTGCTGGACATGGGCTAGGGCATTGTAATATACCGGTCTGTGTGCTGGGCATGGGCTGGGGCATTATATATACAGGTTGTGTGCTGAGATGGGTGGGGGCATTTTATATAAAGGTCTGTGAGCTGGACATGGGCGGGGCAATTTTATAAACAGCGTCTGTGTGCTGGGCATGGGCTGGGGCATTTTATATACAGGTCTGTGTGCTGGAATGGGCTGGGCATTTTATATACAGGTCTGTTGTGCTGGGCATGGGCTGAGCCTTTTATATAAAGGTCTGTGTGCTGGGCTGGGTGGGGCATTATATATACAGGGTCTGGTGTGCTGGGCTGGGATGGGGCATTTTATATAAAGGTCTGTGTGCTGGACATGGGCTGGGGCATTATATATACAGGTCGTGTGCTGGGCATGGGTGGGGCATTTTATATAAAGGTCTGTGTGCTGGGCATGGGCTGGGGCATTATATATACAGGTTTGTGCTGGGCATGGGTGGGCATTTTATAACAGGTACTGTGTGTGCTGGGCATGGGGGGGCATTTTATATACAGGTCTGTGTGCTGGGCATGGGCTGGGGGCATTATATATACAGGTCTGTGTGCTGGGCATGGGCTGGGGCATTTTATATAAAGGTCTGTGAGTGGGCATGGGCTGGGGCATTATAATACAGGTCTGTGTGCTGGGCATGGGCTAGGACATTTTATAAACAAGGACCTTGGTGATGGGCATTGGGCTGAGGCATTTTATATAAAGGTCGTGTGTGCTGGGCATGGGCTGGGGCCTTATATATACAGGTCTGTGGTGGGCATGGGCTGGGGCATTGCATTTTATATACAGTGTTCTGTGTGCTGGGCAGGGGCTGGGGGCATTTTATACAGGTCTGTGTGCTGGGCATGGGCTGGGGCATTTTATATACAGGTCTGTGTGCTGGGCATGGACTGGGCATTTTATATACAGGTCTGTGTGCGGGCCTGGACTGGGGCATTTTATATACAGGTCTGTGGGCTGGCAGGCTAGACTTGTTATATAGAGGTCTGTGTGCTGGGCATGGGTGGGGCATTATATATACAGGTCTGTGTGCTGGGCATGGGCTGTGGAATTTTATATACAAGTCTGTGTGCTGGGCATGGTCTGGGGCATTTTATAACAGGTCTGTGCGCCGGGCATGGGCGGGGCATTTTAATACAGATATGTGTGCTGGGCATGGGCTGGGGATTTTATATACAGATTGATGTGTGCTGGGATGGGCTGGGGCATTTTATATACAACTCTGTGTGCTAGGCATTTTATATACAACTCTGTGCTGGGCATGAGCTGGGGCATTTTATATAGGTCTGCGTGATCGGGCATGGGCTGGGGCATTTATATAAAAGTCTGCATGCTTGGCACGGGTAGGTGCCATTTCCTATATAACAATTCTGAGCTGCTGGGACTGGGTTGGGGAATTTTGTGTATACAAGTCAGTGTTGGGCATGGGCTAGGTGGCATTAATATATATATATATATATAAGTTTGTTGGGCATGGGTTGGGGCAATTTAAAAACACAGTAAGTGCTGGGGACATGGGCTGGGGCATTTTATATACACGTTCGCTACTGGCGTGGTTTGGGGGCATTTTATATATAGACAAGTCAGTGCTGCTGTGTAGGGAGTGTGAGGCCGAACCCAATTCACCAGCAGTACACCTGCTAGTTGTAAAGTCTGCCCTACAGTTACTTGTGTGCCGAAGAAAAATTATGGAGGCTTTATTCAATACCCAGTATTGTTAGCCCTTCAGATCTATAGCCAATGTAAGTCAGCTCTCCAGTTCCTTACCTAGTATTGTCAACCATCCAGACATTACACAATGATAACCCGAGTTTGAGCCGAACTTTCGAGTTCCGGATGACCCGACTTTTCGAACTATCTCGGACGCGGATCTTTTGATATTTCCGGACTTTCGATGATTTATCGAATGTTGAACAGTTCGAACATTGAAAAAATCATCGAATTTAAAAAAAAAAAAAGGTTGCCACATGTAAAAATCACCCAATGGCGAGCTAATTGAGACATGCCACCCCTGGGTATAAAAGGCAATGCGACTAGTGCCATTTAGTCAGTGTGTTGGAGAGTGTTTAGGGAGACCTGACAGTGTAGGAGTTGGAGAGAGATTTTTGCGCTTTTTGTGCTTTGAGCTTTCTGTGTGTGGATTTCAGGTGTGGTGGTTTAGCACTTGTTGTTACCACCCCTGTATTCACACATCTTGAGACCCAACAGTCCTTTTAAGGACTAACCCCCCTATAAGTCCTTTGGACAATTTTTGTGTTAGACCTTTTAGAGGTCTAGGTGTCCTGTTTCTTTGTTTGTTCTGTATCTGTGTATCAGCGTCTGTGTGTTTGTGTAACTGACAGTGCTGCGTTCAGCAGCAATCAGCAGCTTTTGCTGTCAGTCGTGTCAGTTGTTGCTGTTTGGTCAGTAGTTGGCCTGCCTGGGCCTCCACAATAATGTTGTCAAAAGAAGTGAATCTACTGCTATCAAGTCCCAAGATAGATCATAATTTAAATGTATCCCTAAGTATTTAAAATGCTTAACCTGCTCCACCTCCGTATTGACAATATATATGGAAGAATAAGACACAGGTTTACCTGACCTATGATAGTCAACTATTAACTCTTTAGTCTTACCAGTGTTAATGTAAAGATTGTTCACCTCACACCACGCATGCCTCTTCTTTACCGTGGATACCAAATACTGACAGTTTGCACTTGCAGAGCAGAATTCCGATACCAAATGTTATACATGGTATTTTGTGACCACACAACATGGCCTCATAGCCTACCTTAGTGTTATTTGTGATGCAGTTATAAAATAATGATAGTGATCATAAAACTACAAAATCTGTGATAAAGGATATATTCCGTATATACTCGAGTATAAACCGAGGTCCCAATTTCAGCTAAAAATCCTAATAAAATTTGTTGACTCGAGTATAAACCGAGGGTAGAAACTTGGCATTCAAGATGTTTGGAAACTACAACTCCCAGCTAATAAAGCATGCTGGGAGTTGTAGTTTCCAAACATCTTGAATCCCCCCTCACTTGGCATTCAAGATGTTTTGGAAACACAACTCCCAGCATGCTTTATTAGCTGGGAGTTAGTTTCCAAACATCTTGAATGCCAAGTGAGGGTGGCATTCAGATATTTGGAACTACAACTCCCAGCATGCTTTATTAGCTGGGAGTTGTAGTTTCCAAACACCTTGAATGCCACCCTCACTTGGCATTCAAGATGTTGGAACACAATTCCCAGCTAATATGCATGCTGGAGTTGTAGTTCCCAAACATCTTGAATGCCCCCCTCACCCTCCCACCAAGTTCAGTTTGTACCTGTGGTCTCTTCTCCCTGTGGGCTGTCCTCCATCCAGGGCTTCCTCCATCCAAGGGCTTCCTCCATCCAAGGGCTTCCTGGCAGCATTGAAGGTACGGTATCCTTAGCATTCCGGCCGCGCGCTCATTCCTTTACTGCGCGCCGGCTGACGTCACTGCCCGGCGCCGGCTTGGCCCGGGCATGACGTCAGGCCGCGCGCCAGTACAGAGAAAGATCGTGCGCGTGCCGGAATCTCAGTAAGCTGTTGACTCGAGTATAAACCGATCCAGTTTCATTCAGGCTGATTTTTCAGCCTGAAAAACTCGGTTTATACTCGAGTATATACGGTACCAATATCACTACTTTGTAAATACGACCAAAGCTGCATCATTACATTTATGCTATGGTACATAAAAAAGACACAAATGTATTTTTAATTAAAAAGCATCTCCTTTTAAAGTTAATTTCTTTGGTAAAATATTTTTAATTTCTTTGGTAAATATTGGGTATTTGCCTAGAGCTTTGTTGGGATGTTAATACATTCAGCTCTTTGGTTTACCCTGGTTTATTCACAAATAATAAATAAAAACAAATATAAATTAATGCAAATTTTGTTTTGTTTTTCTATTACCAATTTTGCCATGAAAAGGTAGGGCCTAAGAAAGCAAGACCAAAACTATCAGGGAGATTCAATAAGTTCTTAAAATGGTGCTAATTTTGCCCCAATCAATCAGATTTTACTTAACATTTGAAAGCTAACATGTGATTGGTTGGGGCAAAATTAGCACCATTTTAAACAATGAGAACTTTTATTGAATCTCCCTGTATAACTTTAAGTATCAATGGAGGCAGTAGCTAGAAGGACATAAAATATAGGCTTATTCAATAAGAGGTGCAAAAAAATTGCCCATGCTAGTAATTTAAAGCAACCAATCAACTTTTGGCTAAGCTACTCCAGTGAAAGTGAATGAGAGAAGACGGCCAAGCATGCGTCAAACTGGTACTTTGGACTTTGCCGCACATGTGTGGCCGCTCCATCGGCTGTCGACCACTCACCAACTATGAGAGGTTGTACATGTGTACGAAGCTTTAGAAAACATTTGATCTGATAATAGCAGGTTAATAGCACACGCAATCCCCACAAACCGTATGTATATTTTAGATGTAACATTTGCATCACACTGTACAAATACAATTCCTCAACCGAAAATTATTTGAAAGGGATAGGCGGAAAAATTAGTTTTTCCCAGAAAAATCATTTGCTAGATAAGTTGCTGAAATTCTATGCCTACATACACATGGATAACTGAATATTTGGCTAATTTTGCTCAAAGTAATAGAATGTCTTTTAAGTAATAATAGAATTGTCTTTTGATCCATGCTTTAACTGAATGTTAAGTTGAATGTTTTTCCTTTGTAATTTATTGTACCAATCCTGTTAATTACAGAATCTGCATTTTTTGCAGGAATGGTAAAAACGTTTAAGATAACAAATTTGCCTGCAGTAAATTTGTTTAATAAGTAATAGATTATCTATCATGTTTGAAGTTAACCATTTATTTGAACATTTACTAACTTTACTAACTTTATCAGCAACCTAAAATGTTTTATCCTTTCCACTGGTCTTCCATTGAATGCTTCAATTAAGTTAATCTACATGCATTGTGACCCTTTTTCCTTGTTCATTTGATGTGGTTTTTGTTGTAGTGCATAGATAATAAAAATTATAAGGAAAAGGGCATTCTCAATTTTGTAACTATGATGAGCAGAATAAAACCATAGTGCTGCCATATAACATGTCAGAATATCATATAGAAATATAATAAATATTTATTTCTTTGATTTCTTCCATTCCTTTTACCTTTATTTTAATGTCAAGCCAATGATAACTTTAAAAACACGTTAAGTTTATACTAAATTCACTTAATTTCCTCAGCTGCCTACATTAAAATGAATAATGCTTTAACAGTTGCTTTATTTATTTATCGCTAGAGTCCATAGGAGTTGACCTTGGACCAATGTTCCCTCTTGTATCCTTATAACTTGCTATGCTCACAAGGGCCTTGGTAAGGGATGCTCTGTGATGGGCTGTGAGGTCCCCCAAGAGAAAGGATGCAGCCTGGCAAGCGATGGGAAGGTCCAGGGTAAACCCTTTTAAGGCTGTCCTTAGGTGGCTGTGGGTCATAATTGGCATGTCCCCAGGGCAGCAAGACAGATCAAAGAAGGTGGCAACTATTATGGTAATGCCCCCAAGATGGTTAAACTTTTATCTATCATAGTGTACCAAACCATAATGAAAATAATCTTTTGGGTTCCTGCAGGTTGTTTTACATAAATCTCTAAAAAGCTTTGTACAATTTTGGGGTGGAAATGGAATTATTAATTATTTTACCCTAAATCATTCTGCCATGTTGGACACAATACGGTCACTTATATACTATGGAACTTGGTACTAATTGCATACTTAGCAACTGTCCCAGTATTTGCTGGACAGACACGGCAGTGGTTCGAACCTATGGTGTGGCATGCGTGCAAGAGGTGGCACTCGGAGCCCTCTCTGTGGGCACTTATGCACAGCAGAGATCACCAAAGTTTGTTTCCAGAAAGCCATAGAGAAAGTGTAGCGACTACCTGTAGCAGAGAGAGGTCACATGCTATAACATTTAGCTCTCCTTGGGTCCCTGTTATGGTCTCAAACTCCTGTCTAATTATGTAGGGGATAATGGTCACTGTTTTAGATCACAAACTCCTGTGTAGTAATATAGAGGTTAATAGGTAATCTATTATCTATTCTATCTACTGTATTGGTCTGAGTCTATTTGAGTTGTTTTTCTACAATAAAAACTCCGTATTCATGATCGTGTTGGCACTATGCAATATAAAGTGGGGTTTTGGGTTGCAGTTTGGGCACTCAACCTCTAAAAGGTTCGCCATCACTGAGATAGGGGGAATTTATAAAGACCCATTTAAGAAACAGTGACACCTACTGGTAAGATGTCAGAATAGATGACAAACAACATTTCAGAGCCTTCTCAATCAAAGGAAATGGGAGAAGTTTAAATTCGTAAAAACAAGCATAAGGGCATATCGGGAGATGAGAAACTGAATAAATAATAGGAGCATAATGAGAGCAGGAAAACTGATTTAAATGCGTGAGCTAATTAAAAAGATAAAAGCAGTGTGTTGCTGGGTACATACCATAAAATATTTTCGTCCGACTGACCGATTCATGGCACTTTCGGTCAATCGGCCCAAAATATCTCCTGGAGTGGGACGGCCGGCCGCGACCAACCTCGATCATCCATTCGTCCGGATCGGACAATCGGACGTGTTGGAAAATCCCGATCGATTGTGCGGTTCCCTATGGGTAGGCTGCAGAAAATAGACACTTCTACACCTGCCGGTCACATTTATTTCTTGCCTGAAGGTGTTGGTTTGTAAGGGCTCCCCTTGGTCTCAGGCCCCATAGCAACTACTATACATGCCATAGTGATCCCTAAGCCACAGTGAGGTCTGTAGAGCAGTCTGCTGAGATCTATGAAAATCATTAGTATATGTAATAGACTAGTTGTTTGCCATTCCATTTAGCTACAATGTATTACTAGGGTATCATTCGTCTATAAAAACATTGTTCTGATCTCTGTACGGAGCTAAAGTATGCTAACATGTTTTTAGTAGAGATGGCCAAACTTTCGAAAGTTCGGTCCATTTTTGAACTTTCGAACTATATGGAAACAGACCCATTAAAGAAAAAAATGGGAGTCAAATAGTTTGAAAAGTTCTAATGAAATTTAAATGGATTAAAATATCAATGGTAACTTAATGTAAATAGCTGTGGGACCTGGGAAATGGTCTGGGAACATGTTGAATATCCAGACATTTGAAAATCAATTTTCTCTCACTTGCGCATTTTCGAGCTCGTTCGCGCCTAGATACCAAGACATTTTACTCGCGGATTCTATTCTCGCATATAGGCTTTAATGGACACTTTACTCGTAGATTCGATGTTTGCGCCTAGATACCATGGACATTTTACTCGTGGATTCGAATGCTCGCGTATAGGTTTTAATGGACACTTTACTCACGGATTCGATGCTCGCGACTAGGTATCATGGACATTTTACTCACGGATTCGATGCTCGCGTATAGGTTTTAATGGACACTTTACTCGTGGATTGAATAAGGAAGGGGGGGGGGAAAAAAAGCTGTGCAATCCACATATTAAAAGTGTCTTGTGCAGTGCAAATATGCTTAAAAATTATTTATTAAAGTGGCTTATGATAGAGTGTTTGATTAATGAACTAATGACCACTAATGTGCAGTGGTCACTAGTGTAAACAAATGTCCAAAAATGTCCAGATGTGGGTCATTACTGTATGGTGTACTGATTAAGAGACCGTATCGCTTGTGGGAAGAAGTTCCTCCTCAGTCTCTCTGTGTTGGCCTTCAGGGAGCGGAAACGCTTTCCTGACCTCAACAGAGAGAACAGTCCATTGTTAGGATGTCTGAGGTCCTTCGCGATTTTCCTGGCCTTGGTCTAACACTGCCTGCTGTAGATCAAGTGCAAGTCAGGGAGCTCGGTGCGGATGGTGCGCTCTGCTGATCTCACTACTTTCTGTAGAGCTGGTCTGTCCTGCATTGTGCTGTTCCTGAACCAAGTTGAGATGTTTCCCGTCAGGATGCTCTCTATGGTGCAGGAATAAAAGTTCCTGAGCACCCTGGAGGGCAATCTGAAGTCTCTCATGCATCTGAGGTGGTAAAGATGCTGCCGGGCCTTTTTCACCACGGTGTTGATGTGACAGGACCATGAAAGGTCCTACGTGATGTAAACACCTAGATATTTGAAGCTGTCCACTCTCTCCACTGAGCTGTCATTGATGATGGGGTCTGGTAGTTCCTCTCTTGCTTAGTGCTGAAGTCCACTATCAACTCCTGATTTTTAGAAGGAGGTTGTTCTTCTGGCACCAGTTCTCTAGTTTCCTAATCTCCTTCAGGTAGGCCATCTTGTTTTTATCAGAGATCAGGCCCGCCATGACGGTGTCATCAGCAAACTTAGTGATGGTGGTGGAGCTGGTAGTGGCCGTACAGTCATATATGTACAAAGAGTACATCAGGGGGCTCAGAACACAACCCTGGGTGGCTCCAGTGCCGAGAGTGATGGAGGCTGAGACATGTCCACCCATCTTTACTGCCTGTGGTCTACCAGTTAGAAATATAGCGATCCACTGACACAGAGATGAGCTGAGTCCCAGGTGCTCCAGCTTGGTGGTGAGTGTGGAGGGAATTATAGTATTAAATGCAGAGCTGTAGTCGATGAAGAGCATTTTAACATAATTCCCCCTTCTAGTGTCCAAGTGAGTAAGTGATGTGTGGAGGAGATGAGAGATGGCATCGTCAGTTGAACGGTTTGGACGGTAAGCGAACTCTACTGAGTCAAGTGTGACTGGTAAAGAAGAAATGATGAAGTCCTTGACCAGCCGCTCAAAACATTAAATCACTACTGAGGTAAGGGCTACAGGGCGATAGTCATTATGAGAAGCAGGTTGAGGTTTCTTTGGAACAATAATGTACTCTTTGAAGCATGTGGGGATCACCGGCTGAGATAAAGAGAGGTTGAATATCAGGTGCTAGCTGGTCTGCGCAAGCTCTGAGGACTCGACCTGAAATGCCATTTGGTCCTGCTGTTTCCTGGTGTTCACTCTCTCGAAGGCTCTCCTCACATCGTGCTTGGTGATGATGAACACATTTCCGATGCTGGCAGTGTCTTCCTGTCTGCAGCCATTAGCACCGCTAGCATTAGCGCTGCTAGCATTAGCATCGCTAGCGTTTTGTAGCTGCAACTTCAAAGCGAGTATAGAAAGTGTTCAGCTCACTTTCCAGAGTCTCGTCAGTGTTTACCATACTGGTTGTTGGTACTTTATAGTCCGTTATTGTTCTTAGTCCCTGCCACAGGCTCCTAGAGTCACACTGATGGAGTTGTGACTCTAGTTTCTTTCCGTAGCGCTGCCTCGCCTCTTTCACAGCCTTCCGGATGTTATAAGATGCAACCTTGTATATTTCCATGTCCCCCGACACCAGTCCTGTGTTGTGGGCCGCTGTGCGAGATCTCAGAGCGCCGCGGATGGTTTTATCCACCCACGGTTTCTGATTGGTAAATGTTCTGATAGTCTTTTTCTCCACTGTATCATCTAGTTTCCCGATGAATCCCACAACCGCTTCCGTAAACACTCTGACGTCATCATTGGAGCTGTTCCTGAACATGTCCCAGTCTGCGTCACCATGTGCATCCTGTAACGCGCCCATCAATCGATCCGTCCAGCGCGCGACCTCCCTCTGAACCAGAACTTCCTGTTTCAACCTTTGTTTGTATTTTGGCATGAGGAAGATGGCAGCATGGTTGGATTTACCAAATGGTGGATGAGATTGTGCCTTGTAACCATCCTTGATTGTAGTATAGCAGTGGTCCAATGTCCTTTTGCCCCTGGTGGGACAGGTGATGTGCTGATAAAAGTTTGGAGCTACACGTTTGAGGTCGGCACTATTAAAGTCCCCCGCCACAATGAGCACAGTGTTAAGTTTGTTGTTGTGTAAGTGCCTCATGCAGCTCGCATAAGGCAGTGTACGTGTCCGCTTGTGGTGGAATATAAACGGCACTGATTATGACCGATGTGAACTCCCAAGGTAGATAGAAAGGAAAACACATGATGGACAGTAGTTCCAGGTTTGGTGTGCAGGAGCGTGTAAGAAGAAAAACGCTCAGTAAATTTGGCCCAGTGTGTATAATTAAGGGGAGGGGGTGGAAACATTTTTTATATTAAGACATTTCTCACTAAGGGCTGCTTCACACAAGTTATTACTGTGGGCCATTTGATCACCCAGCCCAATGGGTCAGATCAACAGTGATCATTTGTCTTACCAGCACCTTATTTTGTGTGATTAAAACTAATGGACATGCAAAGTTGGTCCCAATGTCCTCCTGACTGTTTTAGCAATATTTAAGATAAATACAATGTTGGTCCTCAAACAGGCCCCTGCTTGTTATCTTGTTTACAATTTGCTGGAATATTTCACAAAGAACACAGCAAAGCACAGCTCTCTGCCAAAAAATTCCTTTGTATGTAGCCAGGCAGCCGGATCACAGATATGATTTGGTTTTAAGTGCATATTAGGTCCCTAGAGGTAAAGAATTGTACCAAGACTTCGAAAAAAAATGCTAGGAAGGAGCAAACTGTTAAAACAAGGAAGTGGATGAAGAAAGTACAGCAAATACAGAAACTATCTCACAATGTACAATAATACAACAATGTACTCATCAGCATTGTAGCAATTTTGCAGATTCATTGCATGGAGTTCTGCAGGTCTGCATCCCAGTGAAAAACAACTGGTCTTCTGACTGCTCACTCTTGATTATAGGGCATCACTGAAAAATCAGGAGGGATAAGGAGGGGGCTAGAGAATTCCTTAAGCATAAGCAAATATGTTTCTGGGTTCAGGTTTCACTCTGGACAAGCAATAAACCTGTATAATTAAATATATATATTTTAGAGTTATTTGTTAGATATCAATTGTAATTTATTTTTTGTTTAAGTTCACCTTTATTGCTAATTGCTAAGATTAAAGCTACATTTTTAAAAATCTTTGCTAAGTATGGTCTTCATTAGTTCCAGAATTACATTTGCCCAAGTGAGCTAAACATTCATCGGGTACAAAGATTTATGTCTCTTGACTAAGTGGTGTTTATAACATGTATGTATTACTGTATATCAGTCAAGTGCAGGCAGACTAAGGACGATATTTAATATGTAATGGACATCCCTATGAATTTTCTGGCTTTGCTGCAGAATTATCTCCTTATTTAGAAAGTGGTGAATTTATGGAACATTGTGGTGAAAAATTCTAATTCAGCACAAAAAGGAAAAATCATTGTAACTTTTAGCACAAGTCCCAAATCTTACAAAGCAAGACAGAACAGACAGAATCTCCAACAGGGCATTTAACAATAAATACAGCAATTAATGCAGGTAAAACTACTTCAGGACATTACTGTAGTTATGATAATCAGTAGCGCCGGTAGGGGGAGCGGCACCAGGAGCAGATTGCATCAGGTGCGCTCCCCTTGGTACACAGTGAACCATTGGTGGAAATGAATCACTGTAGGTCATAGCAAAAGTAGCTGCAGCCGAAAGCTTCTGTGACCGATCATCTGTGGTTTTCTGACGCATCTGAATGCCCATACCTCCGATTCTGAGGAATGAATAGCCAGACATTTGGTAGGCTTATAATATTGGATGGTATCTACCCAGCTTTACAATAGAAGTCAATGGTGGTGCACTTATTTTTTTCTGCTTTCTATGAACCACAGATAAAATTTGGTGTAACTTGCAAAGTTAAGAGAAAGGCAAAAAAAAAGTGTGGCATAAAATGACATCAATTCTATCCTAATCTTTTATTAACAGCCAGTTAAATATATAAAAAACCAATACGCACATGTATGTATTTATTTTAAGTGGATTGAAAGGAATACATAAAAACACACCGTCTTTTTGTCCCACAGATGTTACACAAAGGCACACACAAGCCTTGGAAATGTCAAATAAAGTGAAAGCATTTTGTAGGCAGTCCTTTACTTCTTGAATATGAATGGGTTCATCCAATGAAATGTTTCTATGCAAATATACTTTATCCAATCTGGCCTGCAAGCATAAAGAAAGCTGAGTCTTCGGGCAGCATAAAAACAGTCACAGTTTGGTTAGAATTCTGTTTATTGTTTCAGGAAACAGACCTAACATGTCAACTGGCCAAATAATCCCTCCGAATGTGCCTGCTCCTCTAAGCAACTTGGAAATAAAATATAAAAAGGTAAGGAATTAAAGTAAAAATGTTTTCTTTTGTTTTCTCTCTGTAGGTCAATGTGATGTTTTTTGTGAAAATCTTAATGATTAAAAAAATTACATTTTCGTGATAGGGGAGCAAAAAGTTTCTAGTTGAAAGCAATGTTAAGTTTGTCTTCCGTTCATTGAAATAAAATCCTATGTGAGAGTTTGCTTAGTCCTGCAGCGCTGAGGTCCTGAGTTTGTATATTCTCCCTGTGCTTGCGGCGGTTTCCTCCGGTCACTCCGGTTTCCCCCACAATCATAAAGACATACTGATATCTTGTATGTGTACATAAAGTGATTAGATTGTAAGCTCTTTGGGGCAGGGCCTGATGTAAATTGAGTAAATAATTGTAAAGTGCTGTGTTATATGTAGCGCTATATAAGAAATAAAATACATACTGTACATACATGAAAGCTGGCAAAGCAATGTGTCACATAAACTAAATCTACCTGGATTAAAAAAATTGCAGGTTATTTTCTTTTTGCGAGGCAATAAAACTTTACATATAAAAAACTGTGGCAATTTAAAGCCCTACAATCACTTGGTCAATGTCCTTTTGACTTTTCCTTGAATTGTTGGAATAATAACATCTCTTTTTACATGTGTATTTCAATATAAAACCAAAGACAGCAAACTGTTTTTTTCTCAAAATATCATACAAAACATTTCTTCCATGCCTCGCTATTTACAGAAACATTTCATAATGTTCCTGGGGTGTTTTCAGGATTGATTACCAGTAAAAAGGCGACATTAATCGGTTTGCTCTTTAAAAAAACAGAACAACTTAAAAACATGAATACAGCATGTAAAATAGCACTGCGGGTTATTAACACATGGAGCATTAGAAAGTGAGAGCTAGGAAACACTCCATGTGACTTTGCCCTTACAGGTTTAATAATAACATGTTATTGTAGGGAATGATAGCAAGTGCATTAACACTTAACCACATTACTTCTTATTATACATTCTTGGGATTGTGGTAATTATTGATAAACTGGGCAGAACTTTGGAACAAATCATTTATTAATTAAATACATTTCATATAAAAAAGATCACAGCCTGTAACACACTATGTGTACAAAGGAACACGTCTTTAACTCTTTAACATGCGCTGCCCTTGCTGCTGTTCCAGACTTACAATTCTATTCTAAGCCAGAAAGACCAGAAATATTGCATTTTTAGTTTTACATATTGTATTTGCTACTTTTTGTGTAGATGAATATTTGTGAGAAACAATGGAGCACATTGCAGAATTTAGATCAAATAAAAAAACAAATATTATAATTGCTCTGTGTCCCTCCAAGCAGAATTAGAATGTGTTTTTTACTGGGCAGCTGACTTTGCAGTAGTCTGCTGCATGTGTACAAAGGTGTGTCAGCTGATAGCAAATAATAGAATGCATTATCTCATAACTGCCTAGTGTAAACTCTGTCAATTAATTAACCTATAGTGAATGCTAGGCACTTATATACTAGCTTTAGAGTAAAAATAATGTTTAAAGGGCAATTTCACCCCTCAAATGAAAAATTGCATAGCTAAATCACTCCCTGACTTTCATGACTTAATTCTATTTCCCCAGCTGCCTCCTCTGAAGACCTTGAAAGGAAGCAGAAACCTTTTGAGGGGCAGAGGGAAGGGGAAGGACACCCTTTTGCTTTATAACAGATTCGCCCTATGTCTGTCGACTTTTTAACTATTGCAGTTTTGGTGTTTTTTTTGTTTTTTTATATATATCATTTTTCATTTAATGGGTGAACAAATCACTGGGAGAAAACGTTTGTCCTGTCTACATGTGTATACTTGTGCTGTATTTACATCCTGGCTTTGTTTGGTATGTGCAACTAATGTGAAATGAAGGGAAAAGAATGCATTGAAAATTGGAAAGAAACAAAGTGGCAAAAATGTTATCTGCTGTATTATACAGTTGTTGCTAGAGCTAGCTATTCAACTGTGCAAGATAAATAAATCCTTTCTATCCAACATATTCGAGGTTATTCAATAAAAGTTCTTATTGTTAAAAATGGTGCTAATTTTGCCCCAACCAATCAGATGTTAGCTTTCAAATGTTAAATAAGATCTGATTGGTTGGGCAAAATTAGCACCATTTTAAACAAATTTTAAGAACTTTTATTGAACCACCCTAATTATGTATCCATAAACAGAAACATGGAGAAACACCTTCTTATAACAGAAGGCATCTTGCAGTCTAATTGTATATATGAATAGCATTGCCCACAAAATCTAAGAAACAGAAAGTAATTTATTACTCCCACGTTCCCCAGAGTAAGGGGCAGAGATATGCAAAATACTCCTTTATGTCCCTTAGCTTATGCATGTGTCCAGAACCGCTGGCTAATAACATGCAATATAACTTAATATATAGAGCAGACAACAAGATCGAAACATGTTGTGTCTGCAGGTCAGATGATTGGCTCTATATATTAAGATGCCTTCTGTTATAAGAAGGTGTTTCTCCATTTTTATGCTCAGTGAAGGGCTTTAGGCTCCTTTTGGCCCCTCTCTCCCTTAGCTTTCTAGCTGCCTTTTTTAAACAGAAACACAAACAGATATATAGCAAGGAGTTTACCTATTGTTTAAAGTGTTTGAATTGAGCTAAGTGACTGAATTGTAAGGGCTGATGCATTAAAAGGTGCAAAAGTTTGCCTGTGCTAATAATCTGCAACAATCAATCATATGTTATCTAACTGCAGTAACCCAGTAAAAAGCTAAAAATCTGATTGGTTTCTGCAAATTAATAGCACAGGCAAATGTTTACACCTCTTATTGCATCAGCCCCATAAAGTCCAAGGTCCTCTGCAAAGCTTCCCAAGTTTATGCAACCTTATAATGACACTGGCTGAAGTTCAGCATTAATCTCAGGGATCTAGAAATCTCTCATAAGTCTGTGGCTTTTTTTTTTACATGTAACAAGTTACATTATGCAATTTTTTTTTTTGCTAAATAGTAGCTGGGCCATGGGGCTAAATCGTTTTTACAAAATCGCTAAAAACAGGAAAATCCGCGTTTAGAAAATTCGGCACAGGGTTGGGAAAAATCCGAAAAGTGGAATTACGCAAAATCCATGAAGCCCGAGATCCGCAGGTCCCGAAATCGGGTCCATGTTCGAGTCTATCTTTATCTCAGAAACACATAAAATATTGATTTTAGTGAATATTCAATTTTTATTCACTATTGATTTTAGTGAATATATAATTTTAAACATCATATTATCATTTAATCAAAAGACCTTCTCTCATATTATCAAATATATGATTTTCTAAAATACCTTCTGATGTTTTTAATTTTAACTTTAGGGGCCAAAAGAGTTCCTCAACATTTAGTAAACCTAAAAGTACATTTAGCAGGGAGGTAGAAGAGTAAATACAGCTCAATGAACTTTATCCAGCCTTGGATGCAAACTTCACAGGTATTTCACTCCCAAAAGAATATATAAATGTCAGATAATATACATTGAGGGTGACACTCCAAATGCAATCAGATATGTTTATTTAGTGACCACACATCCAATAAAACATTTCAGGGGGTAAGGTGCCCCCTTCCTCACCTGAGGAAAACATTAATACATCGTGGGCTGGGCCCGTGGTCACACTTGTGTATGAACTTGAAGGGTAGCATTTCTGTGGTTAGAATAAAAAGAGAATATTTTAGGGGGTTTAGAAGACTAAAACTTTCTAAATAAACCCCAGTCTGTGAAATAAATGCATTTTGACAACCTGCATTGCAAGCACTGATGTACACCAAGGTTGTGTCAGGCTCCCTATACTTTATAATAGGACGTTACGTCTAAAACATCTGGAATATTTACCTATATAACAATAAATTGTAGTCTCTGACTACTGGATGTAAACCTTATTGTTCTTCATAAAGCTGTTCAAACTTGACTAATTAGCAATAAACAGGAAAGGGCTTCATTAAACTATGAGGAATCCTTGCACTTTTATGTCAGTTAACGAAGAAAGTTCAGTAAAGCAGTAAAGTGCAAATCTAATGTTACTTTGTTACCTGCACATCAGAATGTCAACTGGGATAATGTATTATCAGGTAAAGGTACTGAACAGAAGTGGACTGTGTTCAAGGGGATTTTAAGCCAGTTTACATCTAAATTTATACCCTTGGGAAATAAATGTAAAAAAAACAAATCCGCACCCATGTGGCTGAATTCTGATGTAAAGAGGCAAATGGAAAGGAAGAAAAAGGCATTTAAAACCTTTAAGGCCGAGGGAACGGAAAGGGCCTTTAGGGATTATAAAAACTGTAACAAGGAGTGTAAGAAAGCAATCAAACTAGCTAAAATTAATAATGAAGTTAGGATAAAATAATTTAGAAGTATATTAATAGTAAGAAGATGAGGACTGAGAATGTGGCACCATTAATTAATGGGTATAAGTTAGTTACGGAGGATGGAGATAAAGCAAATGTCTTGAATATTTTTTTTCCTCTGTGTACACTATAGAAGATCCAAGTACAGATATCATAGAGTATAGTAGCAATAATGGTATACAGATTCAAGTGCACTTTGGTTAACCGAGGATATGTTACAGAAAGAAAAATACATCCTCGGGTACTTAGCTGGGTAATTACAGGCATGTAAGTTTAACTTCAGTGGTGGGGAAGATACTGGAAAGTTTAATAAGGGAACAGATGCAGAGGGTTGTTGTTAATGGGGCTTCATCATTATGGGCTAAAGTGCTAAGTGGGGTGCCACAGGTTTCTGTGTGGGGCCGCTTCTATTTAATCTATTTATTAATGATTTGGAAGTGGGTATTGTCAGCAAGGTTTCTGTGTTTGCTGACTACACAAAACTTTGTCGACCATTAAAAACTTCAGAGGATGTACAATCATTGCAGGGGGATCTAGATGGATTGTCACATTGGGCTGCTAAGTGGCAGATGAGATTCAATGTTGATAATGTAAGGTGATGCATTTTGGACTTAAAATCTTGTGCTGCTTATTCTATAAATGGCTCTTTGTTAAGTGAATCCCTGTTGGAAAGGGATCTTGGAGTTTTGGTGGATAACAAACTTAAAGGAAGCAAGCAGTGCCAGGCGGCAACAGCCAGAGCCAGCATGGTATTGTCTTTTATAAAGAGAGGTATAGATTCAAGGGAGGAAAATGTTATTCTCCCTCTTTACAAAGCATTGGTAAGGCCTCATTTGGAATATGCAGTGCAATTTTGGAATCCTGTGTACAAAAAGGACATCTTTTTGAAATGGAAAGGGTTCAGAGAAGGGCAACTAAATTAATAAGGAGATTGGGGGAGCTTGAATATAAAGAGAGACTGAAAAAGTTACAATTATGTACGCTGGAGAAAAGGCGCTTCCTCTGGAATATGATTACTTTGTATAGGTACGTTAACGGGCCATATAATAAACTATCTGGGGCATTGTTCACCAATAGAGCATGTCAGAGGACACGTGGCCATCCCTTAAGACTTGAAGAAAAATGGTTTATGTTATGTTATGGCAGGTTCATTGGTCAGTTTTAAAAAAAAGCTGGATAAGTTTCTGCAAACAAGGAAAGTTACTGGTATAGATACATAAAGTAGAGTTGATCCAGGGAAATTTCCAATTGCCACTTGGAGTCAGGAAGGATTTTTTTCCCCCTTCATAAATTTGATGGGGTTTCTTTGCCTTCTTCTGGATCAACAGTTAGGTAGGAAATGAGGATATTGCAAGATGGGTTGCACTGGGTGGACATATGCCTTTATTCAACCTCAAATACTATACTTACTTTTTATATCAGAACCAATAAATTAAAAAAAAATATTTGATTGGTGCTACATCTAATGACTGAATCTAGAAAGTTCAGATTTTGGGATAGTGCTTGGAAAAACATATGTAAAGTCATCAGCTATAGAATGGCTGTAGAGAAGACCCAGAAGAAAGAATAAAGGAGGAACAAAGGTGGATAGAATGCAGTGTAGTTAATGAGGATTCTTATTTTAAAAACCTATTTCATCTTTAATGGAGTCCTTTAAATGCTGTTTTTAGAAGCTATAACTCAATAGGGATGGCCGGTTCGCGGATCCGAACCCGGATCTGCCGCGGATTTATCCCGTTCGCGAACGGCGGATTTTTCTGGATTTTCCGCCTTCCGAACTTCTGATTCGCGGATTTTTAGTATTTTCGAAAATTTTTGAAATTACAAGTTTCACGTATTTTCGAAAAAATACGAGAAAACATGTAATTTCGAAAATTTTCGCACATACAAGGATTTCTCTTATTTCCATAAACACGTATTTTCGAAAATTTTAGAAATTACGAGGATTACTCGTATTTTTGAAAATACATATTTTCGAAAATTTTCGAAACTACTAGTTTTCTCGTATACGCGAAAACCCGTAATTTCGAAAATTTTCGAAAATACGAAAAATCTCGTAATTTAGAGGGTACAAATGTACTAATGCTTCCTCCTGGCCGACTGTTCAAACTTTCAACCGGTCAGCCAGGAGGAAAGACATTCGGTTGGGGCAAAAGCTGCCACATCCGACAGTAACCACAAGCATGCAGTCATATAGAGGACCACACAATCGGCTGTGGTTTTCCGACCTGTCCGATCGTTCATTCGTCTGATTTGGAAACACTGAAATGTTAGTCGGGCAGAATTATTGTATGGTGTGTACCTAGCTTAACTTAAAACAACAGTAAAGTTGTTTCCCAGTCTGATAATTATTGAGAATCACAAAATGATTGTCCCAGTCTATTGTCAGAACATTGTGGGAACGTCAGAAGGTAAGATGACTTCTATGTATGGCTGCATTAGAAAAAGCCTCATTATACACTGTTTACATTTCATGCCAACCTTTATAAACAATCCCTATTGAGGAATCTAAACCATTCTGAATGATAATTTTCTGTGTGCTTCTGAATAGTGGTTGTTTGTTCTTCCTCTGTATCAGAGATTTTATTCTCCTATTGACTGTCGATAATTTATTTTTTATCACAGAGCCATAGTCATTTTGATATATACTACTAATGGGATGGCTTCACTGAAACAAACAAGTGTGGACAGCTGCATAAGTAAAACTATCTAGAGGAAAGGGGTGGTATAGAATAGATCCTTTGGACATCATACTGTATATATATATATATATATATATATACTTTAATGTCATTGTTTATTTTGAACTAATTATTATACTTAAATCCAAATATTGGATTATTCTTATGAATGTTACAAGAAATTTCTTTTATGGGCTTATGCTATTTTTTTGATAAAATAACCAACACAATAACTTAGTTCAGATTTTTTTAATTGCTGAAACAAAACTGTCTCTGTTGAGATCTAGCCTGCAAGGCATGAATACCAAGATGGGGGCAGGTCAGCCCAGAGGTCCAGTGCCAGGGTAAAGAATAAAATGAGCACTTTGTGGTTCTGGTATTCAGAAAGATGTACTGTATCAGTCATTTCATAATAAAAGTTACTTGACCCTGGCCTTTTCACTTATCAAGGCAGAGCTTCCTATAGTATGCCCTGCATGGCTTAATGCTCAGGTAAAAAGGGAAATGGAAAAAAAGAAAAGGGCTTTTAAAATTTTGAAAGCAGAAGGCACAGAACAGGTTACAGGGACTTCAAAAGTTGTAATAAAGAGTGCAGAAAGCAATAAACTAGCTAAAATAGAAAATGAAACACGGATTGCCGAACAAAGCAAGTCCAACCCAAGATGTTTTTTAAGTATATAAATGGTAAAAAAATGAGGACTGAGAATGTGGGACCATTAAATAATGGAGCTGAGGTGGTTGTAGAGGATGCCGAAAAGGCTAATTGCTAAACCGTTTTTTTACATCGGTTTTTACTGTTGAGAATCCTTACAGTAGGGATTGTAACATGTGCAGGGAGGAAATGAAGAGTTTTCACATTGGAAACAGAGGATATGGTACGGAATCAATTAGACAAGTTATATCAATAAAGCGCCAGGACCAGATGGATTGCATCCTAGGATTTTAAAAGAGCTTAGTTCAGTTCTAGCAAGACCACTGTGTCTCATATTTTCAGATTCGCTTTTGTCTGGGGATGTGCCGCTGGATTGGAAAAAAGCCAATGTAATACCATATTCAAAAAAGGTAGTCGTTCACAGCCTGGTAACTATAGACCTGTAAGCCTAACATCAGTGAAGGTGATGGAAACTTTGTTAAGGGATCATATCCTTGACTTGTCTCCAGAGATCATCTTTTAGTAGTAGTCAGCATGGATTATGAGAAATAGATCATGCCAGACAAATTTAATTGGTTTTTATGAAGAAGTGAGTAAGAAGTTAGATTCAGGACAGCTGTGGATGTGGGTATATTTGGATTTTGCAAAAGCCTTTGATACTGTGCCACATAGGCAACTAATGTATAACTAACTATGTATAACTAATGTATAAACTGAGGACTGTTGGCCTTGAAGAAAACATTTGTTCATGGATAGAGAACTGGTTATTGGACCGCAAACAGAGAGTGGTGGTTAATGGAGCTACATCTATGTGGGCTAAAGTTCTAAGTGGAGTTCTCAGGGTTCTGTACTGGGGCCGCTTCTGTTTAATCTGTTTATAAATGACTTAGAAGGGGGCATTGAGAGCAAGGTCTCTGTGTTTGCTGATGAACACTAAATATGCAGAGCTTTGGAAACTTCCAATGATGTGCAAGTGCTGCAAGCAGACCTAGATAGATTATCAAAATGGGCAGCAGAATGGCAGATGAGATTCAATGTTGATAAATGTAAGGTGATGCATTTGGGATTTAATAATCCCTGTGCCACCTACACCAATAAATAACTCTGTGTTAAGTGCATCTGAAATGGAAAAAGATTTGGGGGTTCTGGTAGATAACAGACTTAGCTGTAGCAAACAATGCCAGGTAGCAACAGCTAGAGCTAGCAAGATATTGTCTTGTATAAAGAGGGGAATGGAATCAAGAGAGAAAAATATTATTCTCCCTCTTTACAAGGCACTGGTAAGGCCACATTTGGAATATGCGGTGCAGTTTTGGAATCCCATATACAAAAGGGACATCTTGGAAATTGAGGCAGTTCAGAGAAGGGCAACTAAATTAATAAGGGGAATGGAGGGGCTTGAATATGCAGGCAGATTAGACAAGTTAGGGCTGTTTACATTGGAGAAGCGGCGGTTGCGTGGGGACATGATAACCTTATACAAATATATTAATGGCCCATACAGTGAACTCTCTGGTGCATTGTTCACTAGTAGGTCATATCAGAGGACTCGTGGACATCCTTTAAGGTTGGAAGAAAAGAAGTTTCATCTTCAGGTTAGGAGAGGTTTCTTTACAGTGAGAACGGTGAAACTGTGGAACTGTCTTCCAGCGGAGGTGGTAATGGCAAGTTCATTGAATAACTTTAAAAAAGGCCTGGATAAGTTTCTAAAACTAAAAAATATTGAGAATTACTGGTATTAATGCATATAGATCTGGTTGATCCAGGGATACTTTCCGATTGCCGTTTGGAGTCAGGAAGGAATTTTTTCCCCCTTTTTTTAGCTGGGGTTTTTTGCCTTCCTCTGGATCAACTGTTAGGTAGGGTTAAAAAAAAAGAAAAAAAAAAAAGATAGGTTGGACTTGATGGACGAATGTCTTTATTCAACCTTAATTACTATGTTACTATGTAGAGGAGAACACCATATTGCCATAAACAGTTGACCACAAGTGATTCCTTATGTATTGAGGGGCCTTTATTGTGACTGATGGTTCTGTTTTTCTTTCAGTGCTTCATTGGTGATGGTAATACCTTCCAGCCAGTCAATAATCAGAAATTACAAAAATGTAAATATAGCAGTTTAATTCCTCATGATATGGGAAATCACATGAGCATAAGTTATTGCAACTTGTAGTTCTATTTTAAGGCAATAGCATGCCCTGTTTACAGGGATCATATTCTTTTTTTGTTTTAGTGGAAATCAAAGGAAAGGAACCAACTTGAATTAAAAAAAGAAAAAGCCTTTTTTTTTCTTCTTCTTACTTGAATTCCAACTTTTTTTTTAAATGTATCTCCTCCCAAAGTTATATAGCTAAAACCCAGGGTATTTCATAATCGAAAAGTCTGCTGTCTTCTGTCTCAGGGATCTGTGAAAGCAGTTACTAACCAAGGAATTATGGTATGGCACTAGTGTTTGATAGGTGCTGATACAGATCAAAAAAAGGCAACTGATATAAATAGAGAAAAAGAAAAATGCAGCACACTGTTATTGGAGTGAAAAAATATATAAAATCCCTTTATTCAATAAAATATTACATCAGAGAGGGATATCAATGTGTGGGAATCAATTAAAACGTTTAAAACATATACAGGGAGATTCAATAAAAGTTCTTATCGTTCATTTGGGGGTCATTCGTTGATCCGCCCGGCAGAGCGGCGAATGACCCCCAGAGCAAATGCATACACACAGGCGATTCTCAGGACCATATTGAGCGTGTGTACAAACCTTGTGGAGAACACTGGAGAACATATGTTAATGAAGGAGAGGAAGTAGCTTGAAAACTGTCAAAAAACTTGAAAGCAGTTTGTGTGATGCACAGAGTCCCCAAGTATACCTTCATCATCTATACCCCAATCTACAGCCACTGTCTTCACCTATAGACAAGCCCCCGATCATCAGGAGACTTGTGGTGCCTCACTGTACACGATTACCCCAAGGTCTTAAAGCACAAGGTTTAGACGCTAAAGAGGGAGTTCTAGAAGAGGGAAGTCAGAAGTAGGTTCAGAAGTAGGTTCAGAAAATGCTTTAAGATGATGGCCATGACTGCAGTAGAAAGGAAGAAGTACCTGTGGAAGAATGAATAGTATTGTTATATGCAAACTCGGCAAAGGGTAGAAACTCTGCCCAAGATTATTGACAATCTGAAACAAAACAATGGAGATATTGTTCTAGTGATTGGTTGGTTCTCTCTGTCTGCCCATTAGACTGGGGATGG
Source organism: Hymenochirus boettgeri (assembly GCA_019447015.1). Taxonomy (NCBI): domain Eukaryota; kingdom Metazoa; phylum Chordata; class Amphibia; order Anura; family Pipidae; genus Hymenochirus; species Hymenochirus boettgeri. The sequence continues at coordinate 247,352,435 of CM033469.1, read as the reverse complement.
ATGAGGAAGAGAAAGACAGAGAGATACCCAGCCGAGTACAAAAGGAGCACCAAAACTGTGCTATAAACTGGATCCCTCTATCTGAGACTATGTTTTCGGGAATCCCATGGAGCTGAAAAATGTGCTTGATAAATAAGAGCGACAGCTCTATGGCAGAGGGAAGTTTGTTAAGTGGAACAAAGTGAGCCATCTTACTAAAATGATCAACTACCACCCAAATAGCAGTTGACCCCAGAGAGACAGGCAGGTCGACTATGCAATCCATAGAGATCTGAGACCATGGAGTGGTGGGCACAGACAGGGGCATTAAAGTACCATAAGGAGAGTTTCTATGCGTCTTACTGCGTGCTCAAACTACACAGGCTTTGACATAAGCTTTGGCATCTCTGGTCTCAGCTGGGGAAAACTTCTTAGAAAGATAAGTGCAGGGATCAGTTGTTCAGGATCACCCGAGTATTGGGACAAGACAGCCCCTACACCTATCTCTGAGGCATTCACCTCAACTATAAAAGGTAAATTGATGTCAGGATGTTTCAAAACAGGAGCGTAACAAAAAGCTTACTTTAATTTAAAAAAAGACACTTGGGCCTGTGAAGACCAGGGAGAATGAAAGGCACCCTTTTTTGTCAAGTTGGTCAAAGGGGCCACTACGGTTGATATTTTTTAAATAAATCTCCTATAGAAGTTGGCGAATCCCAAAAATCTCTGCAGGGCTTTGAGGCTGGTGGGAGCCTCCCAATTAAGGACTGCAAAAATCTTTTTAGGATCCATAGTCAGACCTTTATCAGAAATGATGAACCCAAGAAAAGGAACCTGTTGTAGTTCAAAGGTGCACTTTTCCAGCTTGGTAAACAGATGGTTTTCTCTAAGTTTTTCAAGGACCAATTTCACATGGAAACAATGTTGTTCTAAAGAAGAAGAAAAGATTTAAATATCATCAAGGTACACAATGACAAATCTGCCTACGAACTCACGAAGCACATCATTGATAAAACCACTCTTAGATCTAGCTTAGAGAAAACCGAAGCTCCGACTATCTGGGAAAACATATCATCAATTAAACGCAGGAGGGTACCTATTCTTGATAGTGATTTTGTTCAGGGCATGGAAATCAATATATGGCCTCAGACTCCCATCCACTTTTTCTACAAAGTAAAAGCCCGTCCCCACAGGTGAGGTGGAAGGCTGAATGAACCCTTTTCAGGTTTTCTTTAATATACTCCCTCACAGCAAGTCTCAGTAAAGTTATAAAGGTGTCCCCATGGGGGCATCGTACCAGGCAATAGATCTATGGGACAATCGTATGACCGGTGTGGAGGGAGTTTATCGGCAGCCTGTGGGGAAAAAACATCAAGATAGTCATGGTAATAGGTTGGCAGAGCTTTAAGGTCAGTAATGGAAGGAGGAAGAGAAGGAACCAGGTGTTTATTATTAAGCCCCCACTTGATAATCTGACCAGTGGGTCAATCTATGACTGGGTTATTTTTACGAAACCAGGGTAAACCTGAGATGACTGGGTTAGATGGAATATCTAAGAGGAAGAATGTTAAAACCTCAGGGTAACCTGTCTCAACCTGGGCTGTAACCTCTGGTGTCATACATACACGACTGCTGGAAAGTAGGGGAGTATCATTAATAGCCAAGACTTGAATGGGATTAGGAAGTGGCTTAGGTGGAATACCAATGGACATGACCAGAGTACGGTCCATGAAATTTCCAGATGCTCCACTATCCAAAAATGCTTGAGAATGAGAGATGGCCTGTTATAATGTGATGCCCAGAGTTCCCTAGTATACCTTCAGTGCCTATACCCCAATCTACTGCTGTCTTCACCTACAGACAAGCCCCCTATCGTCAGGAGGCTTGTCATGCCTCGCTGTACACGGTTACACTTAAAGCGCAAGGTATAGACGTTAAGGCTGGGTATACTCAGGAACACCAATGGAGCAAAACAGGAGCTGGAAGACAAGAAGAGAACAAGAATACAATGAAAATAATGATAATACGAAAAGACAAAGAATAAGACTTGGCTACTAGAACAAGACTTGACTACTAACAAATAGCAGGGACCACTAGTTTGGCTAAGCAAAACTATAACAGGCAAGGGGTAATAGCCTAGACAAGGTTTAAATAAGGCAGATGGACCAATGGGGAAATGGAGTAACTGAGTCTGATGACGAGATTGGCTAACAAGCCAAATTTGAATCCACTTGGATCTCCTTCATCCAATCTACCGCCTGCAGGAACGGAGGAGATAAGAAGAGGTGCCTGCCCCAGAAGACGCCAGACGCGGACCGATAATGTCCGAGGGCGAAGATGCCCGAGGATCCCCCGGCGAGGAGACCGTAATGGGAGCGTGAGGCAGGTAAGAGTCTGACAGTTAGTTTCTGCATGAGGATAATTCTCCTTTAAATTATTTGTGTCGCAGGTATAAATAAATCTGATTCCATTTTCTTGATTATTCTCACCTTTAGATACACCTGATCAGAGGGTACTTTAACTTGTAGTGTCTTATGACACACAACACATACTCAATTTCAAAATCAAAATTCTAAAACAAAGCACAATAATTAAAATACAAATATTTACTAAAAGGTCTGATTTACTCGCCCTCTTTCATCACAATAGAAATGTTGAGTTTTAAAACTTGCCCTACACATTAATATGGCTTGTGAAAACATGGTGTGTTCCAGTTTAAATGCAAACTTGTTTCTTTAAAGTTATTTAGCAGTTATTTCAAAAGAAAAGCTATCATCATTATAATGCATCCCTTACGCAGCAATAACGAATTTAGGATATTGAGAGTTTAAAAGGACCGTTAAATGATATGTAACCTCTCATTTGTTGTTGTAAGAGAAAACCACTAGATGGAACAACTTTCCTTAGCAAAAGTACTAAATAAATGGCAAATTCACATATAATCAATGTAATGTTTATGTAAGAGAACAATCATTTGGACCTTTTTTTTTTTGTAGATTTTCATAAATAATGAGTGGCATAATTCTCAAGTGGAAAGAAATTTCCAGTCTACAATCCAGCAACTGAAGAGAAAATATGTGAAGTGGAAGAAGGAGATAAGGTAGAGAAACAGCAAGTATTGAAAGTTATGCAAAAATAATTACTGTTTAATAGAGATGTTAGAAATTGTTGAGTTTCGTTTCGTTTTTGAATTTCGAAATTTTCTGAAATTTCGAAAAGTTCGAGTTTCGATTTCGAAAATCGGCTACTTTCAATTTTCGATTTTTGAAACCTCTACTTCGATTTTCGATTTTCGAAAATCATCTTTCGATTTTCGAAAAATCTACTTTCGAAAATCGTCTACTTCTGATTTTCGTTTTCATTAATTATCTATTTTAGATTTTTGATAATGATCTAATTTTGATTTTCGATAAAAACCAAAAATTTAAAAAATTCGGGTTCCGTGAAATTCGAGAGTTGCGAAAGTTTCGTCGGGACTTCGAAAACCTCAGCTTCGATTCGAAACTGGGTTCTAATTGAACCCACATTACATCTATACTGTTTAATATGTGTTTTTTATTGTCAAATTGTCAAAAACAAATCATATAAATCAACGACAATTTAGTCCAAATCAACTTTTCAACCATATTAGCATAATTGGTATCAGAATCTGCTGCTGAAAAAGGCTGGGTGCACAGTTTCATTGACATTAAAGGATATGAATACTTTCTTTTTTCACCCCTCCAAACCCCAAGATCACAACTGCTGTACAGTGTTCATGAAGTAAGATCTTTACTCTCATGTTCACTGCTCCTTCCTGCTCTGAAACCATGTGACAGTCCCTCTTCCATGTTTCCTCCTCCTCATGGGCCCCCATGGCCCTCCCCTTGCAGCCTCTTGGACCTTTCCCTTGCTGCCTCCCATGGCTCCTCCCACTCATGTGATCTGGGGCCCCTCCCACTCATGGCTCTGGGGCCCCTCCCACTTGCAGGCCCTGGGGCTTCTCCCACTTGCAGGCCCCTTGACCCCTCCCACTTGTGGGCCCCAGGCCCCTCCCACTTGAGACCCCTCCCACTTGTGGGCCCTGGTGCCCCTCCCACTTGCAGGCCCTGGGGACCCTCCCACGTGGGACCCCTTCCACTTGGGGGGCCCCTCCCACTTATGGGCCCCTCCCACTTGCAGGCCCTGGGGCCCCTCCCACTCGGGCCCCCCAGTGCTCCTCCCACTTGCAGGCCCCAGGGCCCCTCCCTCTTGCAGGCCCCTCCCACTCAGGGCCCCGGGCAAGTAGGGGAGGGGCCACAGGCCCCATGAGTGTGTGCAGCCACAGAGTCCGTGAGTGGGTTGGGCCACAGGGGGCTGCAAGGGGAGGGGACACAGGGCCCACGATTGGGAAGGGCCAGCAAGTGGGAGGCATTAAAAAAAGCAGTGCTGTGGGCTGTGCTGTTCTCCCCACCCCCCTCCTACCCTTCAGTCATGCACTGAGCATGTGCCAACCGCAGATTAGAGGAGGAAATAGTATTTCTGACCGCAGATTCAGAACCTCCCATGGCCTTTCATTTAAAATAAACTTGTTTGGAGACCACAGTTCCCCTTTAAGAGGAGATGAAAACCAGTGTAGAAGGGGACAGCAATCATCGGAGTAAAGAACTGCCTTCAAGCACATCATATAGCTGTGTATGTAATACATTCTTGGGGTTTTTGGGGGGAGGGGGTTGAGGATAGCAGGTATACATTTTTTTATCTTGGGGGCTGGACAGGAGTAAATATCATAAATTTAGTCACCCGGAGTAAATTTTGTAAATTTAGTCACCAGGAGTAAAATTCTAGGTGCATTAGTTACCTGGCTTTGACCCTAACTTTAATAGTTCGGACAATATTGGACTGTTAGAACTTCCCAAACTACGAAGTTATTCAGGGTTTCCGAATTCACGGACGAATTTTCAATAATTAGCGAAAATTTGCGAATTTGCATACCATTTGCTAACCATTGCCCATAACCCTCGAATCTAACGTCTCAGCGATAACCCTTGAATGCAGCATTTTGTTGATAATCCTTGAATGTAATGTTCCGCGATAACCCTCAAATGTATTGTTCGATTTCGGTAACCCTCAATTATATTGTTCGGTAACCTTCGAATTGGTGATAACCCTCGATAACCCTTCCGTATGTAGCATATGGAAACCTGACAGAATGTCACAACAAAACTGCTCACAGAATGCCACAACAAAAGCAATTAAACCTATGTGTGTGCGGGTCTCCCCACTACTTATTTTGAAATATCCAAACAGTGTTCTGTGGTTAACAGTCTGGGGAAACAGCATCACACACCAGTTACCAATATAAGAGTGCAAGGAGAAATCTAACAAAAATAGTGTTTAAACAAGATTTGGTGTTATGGACATGTTCCCCAGACCATTTCCCAGGTGTCACAGCCATTAACAGTAAGTTACCATTGCTATTTTCACTGTAACTAACTAGAACTTTTTGAACTATCTCCCATTGACTTTAATGGGTTCGTTTACAAACTATAGTACTTTAGAACTATTTTTTAGAAGAAATGTTCTTTACTTTATATCTGAAATTTAAACAATGTTTAAAATTGTCAATATAGTATGGTTAATGTTATTTATATGTTACCTTCAGGAAGATGTAAATAAAGCAGTAAAAGCAGCAAGAGAAGCTTTCCAGATTGGGTCCCCATGGCGTAGAATGGATGCTTCTGAAAGAGGGCGTTTACTTAATAAACTGGCAGACCTCATGGAGCGTGATAAGATTATTCTAAGTGTGAGTATTTTGAATTTCCCAAATACTATTTATTGGTTTGAATATTTATATTGAAAAGAAATAACCCAATTTAACCACCATTTAAAAAATAACTGAAGATGGCCTATGGATACTTAAAACTTAATGCTGGGAAAGACAGGAAGTACCTAGACAGACAAAACAATTTAGAGTTGAGAGGGGGGACCTATTAATGCTGGCAGATATTGGTAACATGAATACAAGCTGCTGAAAGCAGGAAGTGTTCAAGAAGTTACAATACTAAAACTTTCTATTAATGTAAGTTTTACCTAGCTATATGATCCAGGGTTAATTTTAAAAGTACGACAGAAGGGCTTTTATTTAGCCTTTTAACAGACCACTGTTGCCCGTCAATGGGATTAAGTCAATTAGTACTGTTTTGAACTGATTAAAAGGATAGAACCCTTGAAAGTATCACGGTACACTGTGATTATTAATGCCTATTCAACTGATAAACATATAAAGTCAATGTTACATTACAGACAATGGAATCTCTTGATGGAGGGAAGCCATTTGCAGCAGCCTATATAGGAGATTTACCTGGAGCTATTAAATCTTTACGTTACTGCGCAGGATGGGCTGACAAAATCCAGGGCCGCACAGTACCAATGGGTAAGATCATTTTCCATTGTATTTGCAAACTGCCTGATAGTGAGAATAAAATAACGTTGTTAACGTACCTGTTATTAAACATATAGACTTGTTTATTTAGAAAACCCGGTGTAGGTATTTACAGGATGGTATTCTCTGTTTGTGCTATCTAACCCAACAATACATTCCCATGCTCACCTTCTCTCATTAAGATTCCTCAAGGTGAGGACAAAAGCCAATAGGTCTTCACACCTGGTTTACCTTTATTAGCTGTAAATTTTGATCACGGCATGTTTGTAGCTTCACCACCCTCTTTTGACTGGTTCAGTATGTGTAGTTATGATATTTTTTCAGCAATATTCATTCTATAGTACTATGATACCGTAGACAATGTTATTAAAGGGAAACTAAAGTATGAAATCAACCCACTACCCTTTTGATGTAGTTACTTTTGATGAGTCATGCTTTCAAAGTGAACCTGGTTTCAACATGGAACCCCTGGTTATGAAATTTCAAGGGTCAGGTGAAAAAGTTGACATTTTTGTGCACAAAAGTCACGAGTAATTAAGTAATTTAACCGACATGTCCATCCCCAATATAAAATTTCACATGTAGACAAAACCAGAAAACTCACACCTGTCAGAAGCCTTTCTGCAAGCAGATATTCTGGTAGATTATGTTCCTTCCTCGTGGTAATGACTGCTGCATATATATGGAAGAAGTGGAGAAGAGGAGCGATCGGGCAGGATATCTGCTTGTAGAAGGGGTTCTGATGTGTGAGTATAAAAGTTTCCACATTGCGGGGGTGTTCTGCATACATATGAAATGTGATATTGGGGTTAAAACCGGTGTTGGAAATCGTAAATTAGTGTAGAATTTTGATACTGAAAAGGAAAAAAACATGCTTCAATTGGTTGTGAAGGTTCTCATTCATCCAGGTCATGGTATAGCTGTTGTATTCAATTAAATCAACTGGACTTGAAGTTGAACTTCAAGTCCAGTTGATTTAATTGAATACAACTGATACACTTCAATTGGGTTCAAAGTGGCATACCCTGGATCATTGGCTAGTGGGAGGGGCCAGGACTGGGGAGTTTAAGGTAATAAATATCTCCCAACCTTAGCCCTTTAGCTCCCCTTTAAAACTGTATAATACCCAGAGAATATAATAGAAACACATACATTTTCAGTTTTCCAACAAATAGCGGCTTTGGATGGTAGGCACACAACACAATGAACAACAACAGCTCGGAAAGGGTTTTTCACTGTGAGAACGGTAAAGCTATGGAACTGTCTTCCAGTGGACGTTGTTATGGCAGGTTCATTGGTCAGTTTCAAAAAAAAGCTGGATGAGTTTCTGCAAACAAGGAATGTTACAAGTTACTGGTATTGATACATAAAGTAGAGTTGATTCAGGGAAATTTCCATTGCCACTTGGAGTCAGGAAGGAATTTTTTCCCCCTTCATAAATTTGGTGGGTTTTTTTTGCCTTCCTCTGATCAACAGTTAGGCAGAAATGAGGATATGCTAGATGGGTTGGACTAGATGGACGTAGGTCTTTATTCAACCTCAAATACTATACTAATTCCCCATTGTATCTGCAAACTGCCTGATAGTGAGAATAAAATAAAGTAAACCAAAACGGGTTTCTGCTTACATTTTAGATGGTGAATTTTTTACATTTACAAGAAATGAGCCTGTTGGAGTCTGTGGCGGAATCATTCCAGTATGTATAAGCATTTTTTTTGTGCCTAAAATTAACCATGCTTAATTTAATCAAAAATATGTTGAAGGCTAATTTTACCACTGTTCGTGCTTAGTCTTGCTAACCAAAATATGATAGTTTAAGTGCGATTTTAACCTGTAGTTTGTGGCGGCTGCTCGAGTATCAGAAGAGACACTCCCACAGCCGCTGCAAGCCTATTAAATAGGGGCTGCACAGCTTTGTGCATGTAAGTATTTAATGGCACCTGATAGCTTTATAGCCGTTAAATACTTACATGAGGGAGAGATTTACCCAGAGCTTCGCAGCCCCTTTTAAAGGGTTTCTCCACTGGTATAATCAAAATTTTGGTATTCAGTTTTATTCAAGAACAGGAGGAAGGTAAGGAACTTACCCGATCAATCACTCCTCCGCCTCATAGTCTGACAGGTCCCGACAGACTCTGTTTTCTATGTGCATCGCACTTTTATTGAAGAACGGGAGGTAAGACACAGCTCCTTTACCTCCCGTTCTTCAATAGAACTGAATACCAACATTTTAGGTATACCAGTTGAGATACCCTTTAAATATGCTACAGCTCTGGGTGAATCTCCCTGTTTATGTGTGGGTTTAGGAAAGAAACCCTCTGGCCATCTCTGATGGCTCTTCATAAAGTCAGATATGATTTGGTTTTGGCTATATCAGTCAGATTTATTTATTTTTAGCAGACATCTTTTTTTTTTTTAATTATTATTTTTATCCTTTCCTTTCATGCTCCCTTTCAATATAGGGGTATTTTAAGTGTGATATAATGTATTTATAGGGCAAATGGTACTTGCCCCAGATATGCTTGAGATATTATAAACAGTTGGCATAAAATGAATTACAAAAAGATTTTGCTAAACCCCATAAGAATAAAGTAATAATTTAATAGCATCAACAAGTCATCATTATTATTATTTGTTTCAGCGTGTTGTGTGTTAAGCCACCCAAGGCAACTTCTGAGTGGAGTTTGTATTTTGTCTCTTTTGTATCCAAAATTCATATTGATAAGTGGATAGGCACGTGGGCTTACTTTACATTAGCATGCTTATTATCAAAGAAATTTTAAGGCCTTCTGGGCAAGGCTAATGTTTACAGATGAAATGATTGTGAATCTGTGTAAAATATATTCTGCCAAAATAGTAAACTCAAAGAAAACTGATTTTTTATGTTTTTCGGGTATTTGTTTAAACCTGCCAAGCATAAAGCCCACATAGCACACAGAATGCAGCAGAGCCTTCTTAAAATAGAGCTTATTTTACACTGTAAATTGAATTGCCTATCATCGTGTGTAATATGCCTTTTCTGAAAAAAAAATGGCTGCACGGTGGCTGAGTAGTTAGCACTGATGCCTTGCAGCGTTGTCATGAGTTTGAATCTACCCTTGGACACATGTGCAAGGAGTTTGTATGTCCTCCAAGTGCTTGTGTGGGTTTCTTACGGGCACTCCGGTTTCCCACAATCAAAAAGACATACTGATAGGTTGTATGTGTCAAATAAATGTGCTTACATTGCTCTTCGGGGCAGCGCCTGATGTGAATGTATACATGTAATTGTAATGCGCTATGGAAGATTTTGGAGCTATTATTATTAATAACAATAATTTAAAATAAACCGTAAATACCATAAAACAAATTTGAGTAAAATTGAAAATGCTATTTTTAAAGCCATGAGCTATGAAACGTTAATTCCCTAAAACAATTTTGTTGATATTTTATAGTTATGGATATAGATACAAACATACAGTATTTATATTAAAATGACTAATTTCTTGCTATAATGAATATTAGAAATTGTCTCCAGTTTAAAATACCAATATTGCATATACTTTATATGTTACTTTATATATACTTTATATATTATATAATAACATGATATATAAGCCACGCCCCCAAAACATATAGGAAAGTAATTTTAATATTAAAAGATTTAAGCTTAAATGTTAATGTTTACAGATTTTTTGTTACTCTTCTGAAGTAGAATTGCAAAAAACATATTTTTTATGACACCTGCTGTCTCATTGGTAGTTAATGAACAACATTACCGTTACATTACAACCGTTATTGGGTTCCAAGAGCATGCTTTATAATTTCATTGTCCAGTGCCATAATAAATAAAAGACAAGTAGGTTTTTAAAGTATAAGTATACTCAAAAAACAAATTTGCTTGGTCCTGCCTTGAAACCGTAGTCCCCATGATCCCTCTTTAACTGCAAGTTTAAATGGAAATTGTATCTTTAACTAACCTTTTCCTTTTTTTCTTTCTTTTTTTTTGGTCCCTTCAGAGCCTACCTGTGCCCCAGTAAAGGTCTGACCAATGGCCATCTTGGATAATGTCTTCAGTCAGGTAAGCTCTGCCCCCCGAGACTTGCTGGACCTCGTTGCAGGCTTGGGTCTGAAAAGCCAGACCTTTACTGGGGCACAGGTAGGCTCTGAAGGGACCTAAAAAAAATATTAATTTGTTTTTTGAGTATACTTATCCTTTAAAGATGTTTTATTATGTTATGGGTATGTTATAGGAAACACATTTTTTAAATGGTTAGATGATTTTGGGATAATATAAGGCCACATTAAAAAGTATAATATATAATAAAAGAAGATTAAATTGTTCAGGTAAAATTCTATCCTGCCTTGCTGAAAACATCAATGGAAAGATTGATCTCTCGAACAAGTTAATTACAGCAAGTGGTCTTTTTCTGCAAATGCGAACTTTCAGATTCCCCACCTTAATCAAATTAAAGCCAAAGAGTTCTATGGCTGCCTGTTATAATATAATTAGGACCCCTTTCAAAAAGTGTTTTAATTACGTTCTTTGGATTAACAAAAAAAAAACCTCAATAATGAATTGGTCTGTTTACTTTTATTTTGTTTCTTGTATTTATTAGTGGAACTTTCCATTGGTAATGTTTGCATGGAAAATTGCTCCTGCGCTTTGCTGTGGTAACACCGTTATCATTAAACCAGCCGAACAAACACCTCTGTCTGCGCTGTATATGGGATCACTAATAAAAGAGGTAAATATAATCTCTAATATGCCAAATAGTGAAGCCATCAGTAAACCAATTCTAAACAAGATTTTATAATAAGAACAAAGATTGCATTATGGGATTTAGTTAATAATAAACATCAAATTTATTAAAGACTAAAATCATAAACTGACTTAAAAAATTCGAATCACCCTCGATTAACATTAAATGGTAAAAATTGCACCCTGAGAAATAAGCAGCACTTTCATTTGGCTGGGGTTTTCAGAAAATTTACCTTACGAACATAGTGCTCATGATAATTTTTTCCCAGCATTCAATTCTCACATAGTATATGGTGGCCATAGACGCCACAATCAGATTGTACGATCTTCAGATCGTACCATTGAATTTTTGGGGGGGCATTGGGCAATTTTTTTTTAACTGTCACAATAGGAAAAATTATTGGATGATGATTGGCCAATTGTCCATACACAATCCGGCAATTATACGATATCGGAATATTTTGATGTTGTACAACCCGGATCACTGTGTCTATGGCCACAGTTAGTCATTGACTGTTATGATTCTTGCACATGCTCAGGTATAAAATATAGAAATTGCACTTGCACACAAGGTCTCAGTTTTTAATGAAAAGCAAACATTATGGTGGCACGGAATGTTGCCAAATCCAGTCAAAGTCAAAGGAACACTCCAGCACACTGCTGTTGGCTATATGCCAGACAGGTAGGTAGGTGCCATCCCCCAGGCCCTCCACTCCTAGGGTCTCCAACTAAGTCTCCAACAAACGAAAGAAGTAGGGGAGCACACTACTGAGGTGAATTCACGTTTTTATTAAAGTAACCACATACACATACACGTGTAGATATTTTAGTTTACTTTTAAGATCATTTCTAATGGTGTGTTGTTATGGTTAGCACTTTATTTTGCACTATATCACTTTAGTATGCACGCTGGCACTTTAGTGCAGTGATGATATCTGTATTTACTAGTACTTTTGCCTATTATTTCCCTTCTTTTTGAGCCTTGTTCCTGGTGTACCTATGAATACATTTTTGAAACCAGAATGCCATGACGTCTGTTGTTTCTTTGTGATTTATATATACTTTTAAGATCATATCCATCTATATATTTACCTTATATAACTATTCCAAATAGTTGAAACTAGACATTATAAAAGCGCAAAGGTTTGAGTGATTTTGGCTCTTGCTTTTAGGTTTGCTCAAGGTTGTTTAGGTTCATGTTATTCAGACAATACTTTTGCAATACAAATCACAGGTTAATCAAGGCTTTAAATGAGCCATGGTAGGACACTGACCTTTTTATTTAGTCACACCAAGGTTATATGGTGTTCCTTTTGAGATCATTGTCCTACTGATAAATGAACTCTTCTGAAAGTTTTCGTTTTTTAGCAATATTGATAAAGAAGTTGCAAGATGTTGTATAAATTTGGGCCACCTACCCCAGGGATAACTAATAACTAACTAACCCCAGGGACATCCAGTTCAATCTAGCTGTGACATTTTACCTTACATATAAGTTGAATTCTATACCCTGAATGACTCATTTAACAAAATAGATTACCTTAGTTAGCATTTTCACTGTTCATACCTTTTACAGGGCACCTATGTATCAACGCTTTCTCTTTATTCTATGGTATAGCTTTTCATTTTTATGCTGTTCCATCTATATTTTTTTTAGCTGAACAGTTTTTCAGTAAAAGATATTAGAATTTAGAAACAGGAAATAATACAATTGCATTCCATGAGTTCTTGAGAAAAAGATAACATATCCCTTTCTCCAGTGAAAGAATGAGATTTCAGTTGAATTTTCCACAAAGCTATCATCTTTCAATAAATAAAATCTTCTGAAACCTGAACATATTACTGGATAAAACCACCTGGAAGGGTTCCAGATGGTGCGTGGCTGGGCTTGTTATTAACATTATTTGTAAAAGAAAATAGCACAAATGAAAAACTTGTGTATGCAGGTTATGCATATCCAATGATCCAATGGTCCTAGAGCCAAACTTATTTGCAGGAATTATAGCATAGTTACATTTACTACTGAATGGTACTGTATGGATGCGCAGTAGTAAATGTACGACTGCAAATGTGCAGCCGTACATTAATGATAACATGTGGCATAGAAAGTTTCCAATACTGTGGGTTACTCGATATGCCTCTAGATTTCATACCAGCTACACAAAATTGGATATTTAATTTGTTCTGTTATGTTTTTAAAGGAGAACTAAACCCAATTTTTTATACTCCAGAATCTGAAAACAACCCCCCTAAAAACACCAATAAACTATAAAATGCCACTTTAGTAAACTCTGTTAAAGTAAATCAAAGCCTGTTATGAACTGGATGAAGTATCTGTGTGTATGGGCAGTGTCAGATCACACCTCCTGACCTCAGTTACATGCTTCCTTGCTTTATCTGTCCTGTAAAAGGATTGGCTAGAGATTATTAATGGGTGTGACCAACTGACCAACAGTTTCTGCCATAGCTAAGGACTGAGCATGTGCAGAACATAATGGTCGTTGACCAAACTGTGTGATACTAGAATGCTGAGAAGTAAAGCACAAACCATATGTTATTTAGTTAAATTTTCCAGCGCCTGTATCAAAATGAGAGGTAAGACACAGATAACTGGTTTTATATCAAGGTGTCCTGACTTGGTTCAGTTTTGTTCTGTGGCTTTAGTTGCCCTTTAAGGGAAATTTAAATAGTAAATAATGGTAATATAATGGACATATTTTATACTGCATGCAGGGTTGTACTTCATCAGTTTGTGATATGCACATAGGTACTGACACATATTACAGGATTCTGGTATAAGGTTTGCATCCTATTATTGCCTGCTGCGCTAAACCCAACTTTAGCTTTATACCTTAAATAACGAGCCTACCAATAATTTATTGTACAATAATGTTATTATTATTAGATTGTGTATGACTTGCTAAACATATGTATAAATTTGTATATGTTTAAGCATACACTGAAAATGTATATTTAACACTTACCCAACATCCATAACACTTCTTTTTTTCCTCTTTTTAGGCAGGTTTCCCTCCTGGAGTCGTTAATATTGTGCCAGGGTATGGGCCCACAGCAGGAGCAGCAATAGCCTATCACATGGATATAGACAAAGTTGCTTTTACTGGTTCAACTCAGGTACTATTTTTATTATTATGTATCTGGACTGAATTAAGCTGACAGCACACACCAATACAAGATTGCCATACATTTAAATGGGCTATTTTTCAAACTTTTTTGTTGTATTAATGGTAAGTGACCAAGCACAAATCAATGCAAACCTTTTCTAGAGTTCCAAACTGAGCATGATGAACATGATGAACTTCCCTTGAGTCAGATGAATGAACTATCTGGTGCATTTGCAACTTAAGGATGCCTTACACACACAAATATCAGTCGTATGAATGGTATCGGTCTGGTAAAAATGTTCCTGTTTTTCCGATACGAAAATAAACGATCGGCCATACATGAACCAACTATTGTACGATATTGAAATATCCCAATAGCGTACAACCGGTATATGTGCGTAAATGGCCTCCTTTAAATTAATTGCTATATATACGTAAAAAAATTTACTTTTTTTTTTCAGGTTGGCCAACTGATAAAAGAAGCAGCAGGAAAGAGCAATCTCAAAAGGGTCACACTGGAACTTGGTGGCAAAAGTCCTAACATTATTTTTGCTGATGCTGACTGTTAGTACTGCTCTGTTCTGCTTTTACCATTTAAAAGTAAAAATGACACTGAAATGATTGAATATATGTTCTATGGTCCATCTACTCTCCAGGATCTTTCAAACTTGAGTTGATTAGTAAAATATTATATTTGCAAGCAATGTAAAGGAGAACTATATTTTTATAACTATAATTGATATGTTTTTCTAAAGCCTTGTACACACATTAGATACATTTTATTTAGAGCAAGTATCATTTGATAATTAGAGGATCAGCCTGTTCATTATTTAATGTGTATATAAAAATTAAAGGTGGCCATACATGGCTGAGATAATCGATAGACTAGTGATAGACTATCTCCTATCTTGACTGACGGCCTCGTTTAGCCCATTCATTTTACGATCACATGTGGGCCATAATGTTGGAAAGTGAGTTCTAATATATGGGCACCTTAAGTGATTCCTATTCAAAGATAAACCTGTAGGAAGTTTCTAAAATCTTCTCACCTCCCAGTGGGAGAAACATGTTCATATTCCGTTAGTTAAATTACACTTCCTGGAGAAGGAAAATGGTAAAGGTTTAAATGTCATCGAGGTTGCAATTCTGTTAGATTGTATGTATTTGGTGAAAAATAACTTTGGCAAGTAATGCATCATTTTAATCAGATATTTGTGGACTGTAAGTCAAGGGGGAAATGTATTTTAGATAATTGTTTTTTTAAACATTAAAGTATAATACATTTTAAGACTAGTAATATTACTGAGCATACTGTTTATATGACAACAAAGACAATTATTATTAATAATAACAATCATTTAGTATATTCAATTTTATTTTGCATTATAAATACTGGTTACAAATTTAATGTAAGTCAACCATTATCAGTAATTCTTATTTTTACTAAAGTGCCTTTATCTGTGTTTAGTGGACGTTGCTGTTGAGTATGCACATACCGGCCTGTTCCACCATCAAGGCCAATGCTGCATAGCTGGATCCAGAATCTTTGTTGAAGAATCTATCTATGAGGAATTTGTAAGAAGGAGCGTTGAGAAGGCCAAAAAACGTGTCCTTGGTGATGTTTTTACTCCTGGTGTACAGCAAGGACCACAGGTAGAACCACTGCTTTTAAATTTATTTCAATAGTTTTATGTGTTTAAGGAGAACTAAACCCCAAATCGAAATTTTTGGAATAGCATATGATACTTATCCAGAGTTATGGAATTATGCATAGTCCATGGGAAGTGATATTATGAGGTGTCATGCTCTTCTGGTTGGAAATTCAAACTCAGATCAGCTATCCCTTTTGGCTTGCTACGGTGGGCACAATAGAGGGGGTGCAGGACTATCAATGATGTCAATTAGTATGTTTTGGATTAACAGGGTTTATAGCACAAGATTTTATTTGGCACCTTATTCAGTATTTTAAGATGCGGTTTTACAGTACCAATGTACATTTTACAGTGGCATTCATTCTTTGCAACCACATCATAAAATACAGCCTGCTGTGTAAAATACAGTCCCATGCAGGATTTTGCGATATTTGGTGTAACAAAAAGGCCCAGCATTAGACTCTTTAATAACCACAAATAATTACGTGGCTGTGAAGTAACAATTATCAGTCTGTAATTTATGCCACCTTCACCATCATGAAATAAGCCCCAACATCCCTCGAGTTACAACAAATAAGGTGCAGGGCGCTTCCAAATTCCAATAAGGTAGCTCCAGACAGTTCTACGGTGCAAATACAAGCCTTTTCATTATCTAAACAAGTAGATGTTGAGTACATGCAGGGATATAAGCAAAACATTGTTATTGATTTTGGTCAAATATATCTTTCTAATTAATTAATTAATGAACCATGTATTTCCATACCTAATGATCCATTTCAATGATGATTCCTGGAAAATGTAAAAGGGAATCTGGAAAGGTAATATATTTTTTAAGACATCTAATTGCATTCCCACGAAAAAAAAACAACACAATGATCATTATTGTAAAAATATGCTGCTTAAGGCAGAAATTATGCAACTACTTAGAAACCTATTCACAGCAGATTAAGACTTTTTTTGCCATGCCTATATACTTTCACGAAAGAGTACAATGCACAATCAAGACCAAAAGGTATTATAATTATACATGCAAGCAAAGTCTGCTGTATCATTACTATGTGAATTTGCCAGGTTCCCAGGCTTTCAATGCTTAGGGATCAAAATGTGCAGGCAAATAACTAGGTCTCCTTTGGCAAGATGCCAAGGTGTTAGGTTCAGTCTTTGGCCTAGCCACATGATTGCATCTATTACTTGAACTGCAACCAAATTGAAACCTAATGGGTACATCCCTTTTCTGCAGGGGGAAAAAGATAAGAACTTTATATCTTAGTTCACAGATTATATGGTAGGACTTTGAGCTTGTTGTTCATGGGCTTTAACAAGCTGCACTGATTGTGAAATCTAACTATTTTTTGGCCAAGTTTGCATTGGGTGGCTGATCAGACTATCACTTTTCATGAAAAACAACAAAATAAAAAGATCTAAAGCCTTAAATCCCTTTTGAACTGTGTGTACTGATAAGATGCCCACGTTACTTCCCAGCCTCATAGTGCAATTCATTATAAAGAATTTAAAATCCCTTTAGAGATTTTTTTCATTGACTTTTTGCCTCTGTTTATTTGAGTTGTCCGTGTAATGTAAGAACTTTAATAAAAATTTAATCAAATGTAATATTGACATTGAATTTTCTAATATGGCAGTATTAAAATTACCAAACCAATAGGAGGCATCTTGCAATACAATCTCTGTGGGCTGCGTAGAGGTGGTGGCACAACATGAATGGTTTTTACTTATGTGTCACCTTCCCTAAAAATGCCCCTGCAAAACAACTTATTTTATTAACCAAAGATCTTGCTGCTGAAAGTGTTTGGTATCTATATTACCCTATGCAGAGCACATTACATGCAAATGTTGCTTGCCCTATTTTCCTATGTGCAAAAGTCTAGCTCTATAAAGGCACCTGAGTAATAGCCATAGACTGCAAATAAGATGTTTTCTTTTATTGCTTTAAACACCACATAAGAATAGCCTTAAAGGACAATTATACTCACCTTCCCTCCGCTCCACATCTTTGTGCAGTAGCTTTTACCCAGGGTGAGGACCTGAACCGCTAGGTCCTCACCCCGGGATTCACGAAACCTACAGCAGCTTGTTGCAGAGCGTGCCTTCCTATTGGCCTCGTCGCCGACGGGGAGGAGGGGGCGGAGCCTACCAAAGCAGCGTTGCTGCAACAAGCTGATGTAGGTTTCGTGAATCCCGGGGTGAGGACCTAGCGGTTCAGGTCCTCACCCTGGGTAAAAGCTACTGCATGAAGATCTGGAGCGGAGGGAAGGTGAGTATAATTGTCCTTTAATTCTGAAAATTTTCCTTTTTAAAGAAAGCTGTGGTGGTTTGGAAAACTATTGGCACTCTCTATTTAACAATTTGAAAAATATTTCACATTACATGAGCCATTTTTATAGTGTATGATCTCATATTGCTGCTCACCTCAGCTATTTACCCTGAAAGTTGTTAATTTATAGGAAAGCAGTGGAAGTTAGCAAACCAGTCAAGCAAAATACTTTTGTAGCCATTAACAATGCTTGCATGTGAAAATGGTGTAGAATTGCAAGCCACAATAATAGCAAAATTATCAAATTGTTTTGCTGTAGCGTAGGGAAAATCTAGCAAGACACCTTGCAGATCAACAATTGAACCCATCCTACTTATCTATATATTTTAATAATAAGATCCACAATAACTGTATCCATTATAGCTGTATTCTATAAAGCTGTATTCCATATTGCTGGTTTCAATGTCTACATTTACAATTGAGTCTGACTTTACCTTAAAACGTTTTAAAGTATTTTATTCTGTTCCTACTTAAAGGGGAACTGTGTTCTCCAGACAAGTTGATTTTAAATGAAATGTCAGGTTCTTACCTTTAAAATAAGCCACCAACCACCTCTCTAATCTCTATGTACTGTACCGATGAAGATATGAAGAAATCTCTGATCAGAAATGGGGCCCATGAGTGGGAGGGGCCACGGTGGGCCCATAAGTGGGAGGGGCCATGGTGGCTGCAAAAGAAGAGGGCAGGGGGGGCAAGAGGGTTGGGGGGCCAAGAGGGGCTTGCAAGGGGAGGGGGAGACACAGTGAAGAGGGACAGTCACATGTTTCAGAGCAGGAAGCAAGAAATGCAGGGGATCTGGTACCATATCACACACAAAAATGTAAATATCTTTAAAAAATATGTTAAAAAAATAATGAAAGTAAATTGCAAAAAAAACCATGAAAACAATTCCTGTCAATTTACCTAGTAATGTTTGACCACAGTTTCCCTTTAAAAAAATTCAATATAATCACCAGAGTAGTGTAAAAGTGCTTACATCTTTGCTGCTCTGAACAATGCTTTTCTTAGACTAGAGATCATTCCCGGTTTCATTTCACTATCGCAATTTTTTGACATTTAAAAAACTCTCAGCTAATCAGCTAATCTCTGCGTTTGCCTTGGTTCCTTCCTCATACGTTTATATAGATGTGATATATTTTGCACTTTATTACCTGCATTACTAACCAGATATTTTTAAGGATAATTATTGTCTCAATTCAGGCCCCTCCCTCCATGCAGTCAATCAAGGCTGTGACTGCTGACATTACAGACAATGATTGACTGCTGTTTTACCTGCTGCCTCCTCTACACATGCTCAAGAATATAAAAAGCTCTTTGAACAGAAAGTTGTGGGCAGATACTGTAATTGAGAAATCACCAGTATTATGTTTTAAGGGTGGACTTGCCATTTAATGTACTACATGTTACAAGCATGGTATTCCCAAGCATTGCTTAAGGTTTCACATTCCACTGGAACAATATTAATCATGAAAATTATTTCAGAAAACATGGGGGAAAACATATTTCATAGCCAATTTAGAAAAATTATGATCATTACCTGTGTAGGGGTAACCCATGGCAAACCTTGAAACTGCTGGTAAATTAATTGTAAAAAAATTAACTGCCAGTGACTTCTTTAAAATCGGTTATTTTAAATTGACCATAACTGGAAATAATATTTCTTCTTAACCACCACTGTATAATTTTTTTTGTTAATCTGCCCCCTATTTCTTTAGATATCCAATCTATAACTTCTTATATTTCAGCTGTCAATCAAGTTCCTTGCTCTCAAAAACTATTCTTCTGTGTAGTTTTACTGTAGCTGGAATGGTGGCAGAGTTTTGATATTTGGAATGCTGTGTGCAGGCTTGGCAGTTGTTTGTGGGGAAAAAGTCAGGTCGGATGAAAGTGGGAGTGGTTAAAATAGGGAGGGCGGATACTGCTACTAAACAAAATGTGTGCAATTGAAGGCATGCAGCAACACACACACATCAGAGTAAGTGCTGCTTTCATGTATTCAATTATACATTAAGATAAGGCAAAGTAATTTTTTCAGTATAGTGTCCCTTTAATCGGTTTGTGTCAACTGAGAGAATATACATTAGATATTGCTTCATAGGAAATAGAATTTTTCAAATTAGTGTTAAATGAATCTGCAAGCAGGTAAGTATACACACTGATAGTCCAAACAATTCGATTGAGTCCACACCCTCCTACTGCTCCATGCCCTGCAGTATACAAAAAGTCCAGCACCCGCACATGTGTACGAACCTTAACAGTATGGTTTCCCTTTTATCTTTGCTTGCTATTTAGATAAGCTATTAGTGATACTAAGACCTGTATCTTACAGATTGACAAGGAACAATATGACAAGATTCTGGAGTTGATTGAGAGTGGAAAGAAACAAGGAGCAAAGTTGGAATGTGGGGGAAGCACATGGGGGAAAAAAGGCTTCTATATTGCCCCCACTGTCTTCTCAGATGTAAAGGATGAAATGCGTATTGCCAAAGAAGAAGTAGGTTTTTCTGTAATTTTTAAACTGCATTTAAGTTAATGAGTAATTAAAAGGACTCTAAACTTAGATAGTACATAAAATCTGTATCTATTATTTTATATGATATATGTAATATAAGATTTTAAGTGCACTTTTAAACGTGCCCATGTTTGCCGATATTCAGTAAATCCTGTCAGATCCAACAGGATTTAGTGAATATAACCAATATTTATGGAACGGTTGTGATACTGACGGGCTACTGCTGTCAACATCACAACCTACTGTATAGTGCCTAACGGAAAATTTCTGTTGGATTGTTACCGGCGCCCTATATTATAGGATGCCAATAACGATTGTGCGCGTCTGTGAAACGAATGGACTGCAGTTCAATATAAAATATTGTATTGATTGTTCCTTTGTATAGGCGTATCAGAAAATCCATGACCCGATTCCATCTGAACAGCAGTCACATGTACTGCATATGGGCACCTTTAAGGCCTAATACTGTATAATGGTAGTTGTGCAGTTGCATGCATTATAAACAATGATTTTATAGCATGTTAATGGTCATAAAAAATGAAAATCCTTCCAACCATGCCAAGGTAACCCCATTGTAAAAGGTACAGTTTTTATCTTGATTGACTTGTAATGAGGAAGGTGACCTTACATTCAGTGCTTTCAAAAATTTACTAAAAGGGCTGGGTTGGGGATGCTGCTACCACATGGAAATTTGACCTAGCTTCCTAATAAATAAATTAGGGACTATATAATGTCATACTATTCGTGCATAGACTATAAAAGTGTTTTATTTACATGAAAATATTAAAAACTGTTATCCAAGTTTGAATGGTCCCTCCTATCATGTTTTGTGTATGTATACTGTATATAATGGATTCATCATAAAACACACATTATTATTATATTATTATATGCTGTATATTTAATGTGTTCACTATGATTAATCCCCATAGAGGAATCCAGCACCCAGGCTGCTGTATTGCTGCATTATCTTTTCCAAAGTTTGACATGAAACGTTTTGTTTCCCTCTAATGTTTCCAAGTATAGACAAACAACTTCTTTTTAAAAAAAGAAATTCCTTTTTTTTTTTTTTTTTTTTTATAAAAAACCAACCAAACAGATTTTTGGGCCAGTGCAACAAATTTTGAAGTTTAAAACCATTGATGAAGTTATAAAAAGGGCAAATAATACAAACTATGGATTAGCTGCTGGGATTTTCACAAAAGACCTGGACAAAGCAATGACAGTGTCTGCTGCTCTTCAGGCTGGAACTGTTTGGTATGTAGAACCATTAAGATATTCTGTCTTCTTCTAGACTAATATGTACTAAATGTATTTTGTGATTCATTTCTCAGCCACAGGGAAGAAGGACTATATATACATATATATTTCTATGAGCCTGCTGTTAAATGGAGATCAGATTTCACAAGACTTTGCATTTCTTTTGTTTCATAATAATTTACAAACCCGAAGTGCGCATGGCAAAATTTTCCCAGAGGAGAGACAGGAAGCAGAGTCCTATATGGCCAGTTTTTGGGACTTTGGAGGGACATTGCAGGGCAGCCATTTGGAGCAGGGATTTATGGTAAGGATTTTATGACACTACACAGTGGGGCCAGTAGTGGTTTAAATTATAGTTATGGGGGGGGGACATGTCCTTTAATATGGGAACATACCATAGTGCCGTGTAAGAAATAGTCATGTTAATGGAACATTCCAATAAAAAAAACATTTCCGTGCCATTCCCAATAGATGCATTTACGCCACCTCAGACACAAATCAACATGTTGGCACATTATAAATACCGCTTTGATTTTCATTAAATGCTATGAAAAATGCCTTAACGATGTTTGGTGAAAATTCTGGTAAAACTGCAAAAAAATGCAACAAAAGGCAGAAAAGGTGGCAAAAAGGGGACATTTCACCTATTTATAAAT
This sequence comes from Hymenochirus boettgeri, assembly GCA_019447015.1. Taxonomy (NCBI): domain Eukaryota; kingdom Metazoa; phylum Chordata; class Amphibia; order Anura; family Pipidae; genus Hymenochirus; species Hymenochirus boettgeri. The sequence continues at coordinate 247,329,775 of CM033469.1, read as the reverse complement.
AGCTTTAAATAAGTAACTCTTATATTTTACCTTCTCTGCCTTATAAATATGCCTTTAAATTCAACATATACATTAGTGTTTTTGTTTTTTGCTTAAGACCCCCCTTTAATGTTGGCAAATTTTTTCTTGCAGCCCTGGTCTGGTAATAGGCGACGCTAGAGGGCAATTTCTCTTTTTGCAGCAATACCAGACTTAGTAAGTTAAGTTTAAGCAGCAGGTTTTAAAAATATTTCCTCCCCCTTTTTTTTCTAGGTCCCTCCTGAGCCTACCTTTGCTGATGTGAAGTTGCTGAAATCTTGGTTCTGCTGTGTAGACTGCTTAGCTTCGTCCTCCGCGACTTCCTGCATCTCCTTCTTATTCAAGTCCCACTGTCCGTTTGCTCTGACGTCCCGTGCGCACGGCACAAACGGACAGTGCTTTTTGGGACCTGAATAAGAAGGAGATGCAGGAGGTCTCGAAGGGCAGAGCTAAGCAGTCTAACAGCAAAACCAAAATGTCTTTACATCAGCAAAGGTAGGCTCGTAGGCTCAGGAGGGACCTAGAAAAAAAAGCTGCTGCTTCCAATTAATCTTGCTTTAATAGTGTACTTATGCTTTAACACAATGAATAAGGAAAAGTTGTCAGTGCTTATCACCGATACTACTGTCACACATCGCCACAGTGATACCTTTGTGGGGAAAATGAACGGTTTTGTAGATACGGTGAAAATAACGCTCTTTGCCTACGATAGTAACATGGCAAAAATAGTGACTGTTTATAAATATGCCCCTAAGAGTCTCATCAGAACTCTAATAAGCACTGGATCTCAAAGAACTATGCTTAAATAAAAGAAACTGGCATCATTACCAATAAATGTGGCAATAGTTTTTCAACAATTATTTGTAAAGGCAAATATTATCTTTAGTTTACCTTGGCAGGAACACCTAAAGCTTAACTGTATTTGGCTGAACAGGCATGTGTAATAAAGGTTACCAAAGTTCTTGTAGTAACAGGAGCTTACAGGGAATTTACTTATATGATTAATGTTTTTTGCAAAATATGTCTGTTTGTTTTTTTCATATGGTGAGTTTGTTTTTTTTTTCTAAGTTGACCTTATAGAAGAGAAAACATTACGGACTCACTATACAGAGGTCACTATACAGTAGCACATGGCAAACGGCTTATAAGTCCTTTTTAAACAACTGCAAGAGTTAAAGAGGAATTATAGTTACAAAAACTACACCCCTTCTATCAATAGTACCCAGGGTGAGGACCTAAACCACTAGGTCTGGTTAGGGTCCTCATCTCACCTGTTTATAGGCGGAAGCCTGGGATGGAGGTGGGTAGAGACTATTATTTCCCTTTAAGATGAATAAGGAAACATTAGCAGCCAAAGAAGATTACATTATTTATGTACTGGATGGCAAATGCTGGTCATACATTAAATAAATAATATAATCTAAGATTGATGTTCAAACATTGATTCTGTAAAATGTCTAAAGACGAACTTTACTGAGAGTGGTTTTACATTCTGACATTTCATGTCATTCCATGTTCTGGTCCAATTATTTGCAAAAAAAAAAAAATCCCTCAGTCATGGTCTGCCCCCTGAACTAAAGTATAGGAAGTCGGCCGAGGCTGAAGGGAATGTGTCATTCACTTTATATAGGGAGACTGCTCCAGCTGTGTGTAGCCTGATTTTTAGAAAATGACCTTTACAGTGTGTATCCAGCTTAAGGCTGGGTACTCACCCGCAGATATTTTCGGACGGACGGCAAATCCATGGCACTATCGGACGGAAAATATCTGCTGGTGTGGGGCGTCCGGCCGCGACCGACCTTGATCAGTCGTGTCGGTAAATCACGACCGATCATGCGATTCCCTACGGGACCTCACGATCGGCCGCACAAACTGTCGGCCGCGGCCACTGGGGGGATGGGATTCCTTCCTGACCGAAAGCAATCAGAAAAGTATCCCTGGATCAACTATCGTATATTAGTAATACCAGTAATTCTCAATATTTTTTAGTTTTAGAAACTTATCCTGGCCACTTTTAAAGCTATTTAATGAACTTGCCATTACCACATCTGCTGGAAGACAGTTCCACAGTTCACCGTTCTCACTGTAAAGAAACCTTTCCTAAACTGAAGATATAACTTCTTTTCTTCCAACCTTAAAGATGTCCACGCTCTGATATGACCTATTAGTAAACAATGCACCAGAGATTTTATTGTTTGGCCCATTAATATATTTGTATAAAGTGATCATATACAAATATATTAATGGGCCTTACAATAAACTCTCTGGTTCATTGTTCACTAATAGGTCATATCAGACATATATATTTGGTAAATACAGGTTTCAAAAAATGAACATTCGTTTTGAATGTTACAAATGCATAATACACAAATATAGTATAACTTAAATTTGATGATGTTGGGCAAATTATATAAGGACACCTCAGCGAAGATGAACAAAATGACACTGCCATTCGGCACTTGCATTTGTATAATAAAATGCTGTATAATTTTAATTACTTACACAGTTCAATTAACAAAATGAAAGGAAACAAAAACCTTAAATAATTCAGGAAACTTTTTTATTCCGTAATACTGTTTTACCCTAAAGTCTTTCTCTTAATGTGTTCTGCTATGAAGTTTCCAAGATATCATACCCAAGAGAGCCTGCCTCCACAACGGTAGCACGTACATCATATGCATGCCTCTGGCTGGAACAGTGACCGCAGGCCTGTGTGTCTTAAATACAAGGAAATTAATTAGAAGTCACTAAGGAGTCTCGTGACCATTAAAAGCAATAAAGATATGAGGCTGAGGCTAATACAAGTCTCTACGGTGATATCTAATATCCTTATATTTGAAAGTAGGAGTTACATTATTTTCATGTGACATGCCATAGCTAATCCAGATTATAACTGATGTCATATAATATCTAAGCACTGTTTCTAAAGATATAATTTACAGGATATTCTTGTGTATTAAATATACATATACACTCACAGCAGGGTCATGTTACTTAGTATCAGCCAGCAAAGTCTGAGAGTTACTATGTTGTTAGGTATACCGCTCAGTCAATTAAAAAAAAAAAAAAAAAAAGGCCAAAAAACACCAAAGAATAAAAATTATATAAAAAGTCAGTAAAATGCTTATGTTACTTGGCAGCATTTTTATTCTGGTGATTTACAAACTGCTTGTCATGTAAATCCAGCTGAACTGGTTTTAAATAAAAGTTCATAGAACTTGCTTGGCCATTTCTCTAATTTCTCTAATTCCACTTTGCTATACAGTATCTAGTTTGGACATTACAATGTTATCGCAGAGCTGTTTTGCTTTGTTTTTTAACTACCATTTAGCTTGAAATTTTGAATTGAGAAACACAAGCCCTGCTTCTTACCTGACCACGATCCCACAATGCAGTAAGTCTTGCAAATCGATCTTAGGCAGGGCTTGGGATATAACATTGCCCGGGCAAACTTATTGCAGCATAACTTGCACTTTGTACACCCGATGCAATACACTTTTAGCTAGTGATGGACCTGAACCCGAGTTCGGGCCGAACTTTATGACTTCTAACTAGTTCAGTTCCGAACTTGCTGACTTATTTTTGATAGTTATTGAATGTAATGTTCGAATTCAGTAACCCTCGAATGGAACCATTCGATTTTGGTAACATTTGAATGTATCTTTCGGTAGCCCTGAAATGTAATGTTCATTTTTAGATAACCCTGGAATGTAGTGGTAGATTTCGGTAAACTTCGAATGGAGCCTTCGATTTCTGTAACCCTCGAATTTATCATTCGGTAACCCTCAAATGTAGCTGTTGATTTCGGTAACCCTCGAATGTAGGGGCCAATTTCTGTAATTTTCAAATGTTGCCTTAGAATTCGGAAACCCTAGAATGTATTGTACGGTAACCCTCAAATGTAATGTTCGATTTCCGATAACCCTTAAGTTTAACATAACCCTCAAATTGGCCATAACCCTCGAAAGAAGTGTTTAAACAAGTTTTGGTGATAGTGACATGTTCCCCAGACCATTTCCCTGGTGCCACAGCCATTTACAGTAAGTTACCATTGCTATTTTATCTGTTCATTTCCACCAGCAGAATGAACAATGTGTATCCTTTTGGTGGCCATAGACGCTAAGATCCCGGTCGTGCGATATTGGGATATACCAATATTGTATGGTTGTTGGATCTTGTGTGGACAATCGTTTTAAAGATCTTCCAATGATCTTCAAATAACTTCCCCATTGGGCCAGTTGAAAAATGTTTGGCTCGATCTGCAATCCAATTGTGATTGTACAATCGGATTGTAGTGTCTATGGCCACCATTAGTCTATATTATATATAGACTATATATATATATATATATTTCTCCTCTAGACTATTAATTAATTTGTAAAAGTCTTTGTTGGCTATCAATAGAATAGCATAGAGATGTATTTTCAACAAATACCTCTCTATTATATGCAAAGGTAATGCATAACCAGTTGGGGAAATCTTCTGACATTTTAGTTTATCATTAAATGGTAAATCACCTAAGTTTAATTTATTTTGTTGTTTTATGTATTTCTTTGTCCAAGCTTATGTAAACCTATGTGGACTATATAGAGGAGTGGCTCTTTTATAGTCTGGCACACTTGGCAATGCAAATTTCACTTGCGACAATTGATGAACAATTGATTACAATTCTTGCAGTGACTCTATATAGAGAGCAAACAGGGAGAACCGAATGTCTTTCCTAAGAGTCATTGGAAGGGGTTCGGTCTCCTGGTCTGCTCACCGCAGGAACTGTAAATGACACGGGTGGAGAATTAACTCCAGTGCTACTTCAAGTTATAAAATGTCATTAAACAGGTCTGTGCCCGAAACTTATTTACACTAAAGTTACAGGAAGCAATTATATTAAAGGGTGAAAGGTAGAGATGGTTTAACTTCTGAATATCCATTCTGCTCGAGGACTCAAAGTTATTTTTTTCAGAAAAATTTGAAAATCCGTGAGCAGAACCATTAATGTCAACAGGAAAAAAAATCTGAAAACCTCCACCTAAAAATAGCTAATAGCAAAGGTGTAATTAGCAAAAGTAACTTACTTTAAATGGAGAACAAAAAGCTACTCGGATGAACAGGTGATTAAAGGGGGGAAACCCTATAGTTTATTCAACTGGGGGATGAAGGAGGAAGGATGTATATGTCCCCCGAAACTTGTATTGCTATGTCAGGGTTTCCTTTTTTATCACCTGTTCATCTGGTAGCTTTCTGGTTCCTCTTTTTGTTCTGCAGCAATGATTTGCCCTTTAAAATGGGATTGAATGGAGAAGCACCAGAGAAAATTAGCAGGTGTGTGTTTAGTGTACTGAACAAACCATATAAAATTAAGATATTCTATTGAACTCTATACTAGTTAAACTGTAAATGTAAAAGTATTTTGCTTTAAAGGGCATGTCCACCCCCAAAACTATAATCCCCCCACTAATGGCCCCACCATGTAGTGTAATAAAATCCTTACCTCACATCCCAGCTCCATATGGTTCTCCTGTAGTCCCCCCCCCAAAGTCCCAAAAACTGCCCACCAGGAGGATAGCATAGTCCATATGTCTCGCCTCCGGGAGAAGTTTGGCATGCGTACTGCAGCCCTTCTCCCCCTCCCTCCCATTTTGCGATCCCTCCCCCTACAATAAAAACGCTTGTCCATATAATAGTATTTCTTCCCCCAGCTCCAACCGCTAAAAAATAATTTTAAGAAAGTCCCCCAAATTCTACTTACCTTCCCTCTCTCCCCTGGCATTCTGAGAAGCCAGCAGCCGCGTCCGTGATTGGCTGCCTCTTGCAAGCAGAAAGCCGTGCCGGGCGTCGGAGGAGAGAGGGAAGGTAAGTAAAGATCTGGGCACTTTCTTAAAATTATTTTATAGCGGTTGGGGCTGGGGGAAGGCATACTATTATAAGGTTTTTTTTATAAGGGTGGACATGCCCTTTAAGGAACATGTGTAGTTTTTTCCCCTAAAATCCATGCAAAAGAATACTGATATAAATGATCTACTGGATATGGACATTGTTTACAAAAGTAAAAAAGGGATACATTAATAATAATAATTGTTTCACTTGATTTCAGGATAAATTGCTATGGTTCATTGTCCCCTCAAGTTCCTTTTGGAGGTTTTAAGATGTCAGGAAATGGTCGTGAAATGTAAGTTAAATTTAACTGTATATATCTATATAAAAGTCAATGGGCCTCATTTACCCAGACTCACTGGGCAAATATATGGAGTTAAAGTCACAGTAACCGGTTTGCTACCAGTTAGCGTGACTTTAGCTCCATATTGGCATTGGATGCGGGGGTTAGGCAAAAATCACCCGCGCATCTGATGCTCGCGATTTAATATCGCATTTGCACTCGTTTTAGCTCAGGATTTAAACGCCAGCAGGTAGCTGGCGTTAAAATCCCGCAGTGGCTAAATCCCTATTGGGATTTACCCACATTTGCAAACACGATGTTAAATCGCAAACAGGACTTTTACCTAGAGCGGTAGCGGCTCTGGGTAAATGAGCCTGAATGTGTGTATGTATGTTCCAGAAAAACTTTTGTCTGGGACAATTTTAATGAGACTTTAAAACACGTGTGCTGTGCTAAAAATAGGGGTTAAACTCGTGCTAACCAATATTGAATAGTTTAACTCCATAATTGCACTGGCTGCACCAGTTTCACAAAAGACACCCGTGCAACCAGCGCAATCTATTTAATAAAGGATTTGCACCACTTTTAACTCCACAATTTAAGACAAGCTGGTTGGTGGTCTTAAAGTGGCGCTGGGGTAAAATCCCTTTTGGGATTTACCACCAGGTGCAAATACAGTATTAAATACCAGAAGCTATATTTGCGCGAAGCAATTTGCAGCTCTGGGTAAATGAGGCCCTTGGTATACATACGTTTCAGGACACGGAAAAAACAAAGTGTACTTTACCGTTTTTACAAACCACTCCTTATACCTTTTTCCCCCCCTTCTTTTAAGTTGATTGCCTGTGTGCTATTATCTGGTAGTGAAATCTAGTTCACTCAATAATTGAACCTATCCCTTTTCTTATTAATTGACGGGAGGTAATGGAGCCATGTCTTACCTCTCAATCTTCAATTAATCTTGAAAATACAATCAGAGACTACTTTCGAGCCTAGAAAATAGGCTCCAAAGCCCCTAAATCCGGACAATTCTTCCGAATTCGAACGGAGCATTCAGATTTCGGAACCGAGGGGTTTCGTGTTGGATCCGGGTCCGAGTTTCTGGCTTCTGAACCTATACTTTAATTCAGGCATGTTGCATGTGTTTTAACAGGTGTTCCTACATGTATTAAATGAACTGCTACACAGCCTTGTAATATGTAGATTTCATATGCATTCAGGCTCAATCTCCTAGAGATTGTGTTCAATCTATCCATATCTACTTAGAATTGCTTTTAATCTGCCACAGATTGCATTCTATTCCCATACCCTTTAACTATGATCTTATCTCATTTCTCAATGAGTGTGCCTATCTGAAAAAAGGTTAATGAATAATAATGCCACAACCTCCTAAATATTATGTTTAATCTACCTATATCTGCTAAAAAAAATGTAATGCTGCCACAAAGAAGTCACCCCAACAGCACTGCAGAAATACTTGTTTTCTTGGTTGTCATTAGTTATAAAACTATTGCTTTATAAAAGAAATAAATTTAACTTCATTATTTCTATATAGTATGTTATTCCTTGTCGTTCCCCTTTCATTTAAGAAAAATGTGATTTGTGAATGTGCCTATTTTTGGATTTGACTTAAAAGCAATAAATAAAAGCTTAAACCGGTTGCTTTTGTTTACAACAAGAGCAGTTGTGAATCATCCAGCGATTATATCCAAGAAAAAAAAAGTAGGCCCACAAGTTTGATGGATATTCATATCAAATGTAATGGGATGTTTGTCCTCGAAGTGGACTCAGATACGTCACAAATCCAGATGATTTATTGCGGTTAATTTCACCCACGCTGCAGGGTATATAATTTCCATATGACTAGCAATATAGCTATTTAGCTTAATGGAAGGTCTGAATCATAAATAATAGCAGGAAGTCCATTTTGTTAAAAAAAAAAAAGATATTTTGGAATCGTTTGAACACTTGTAACTAAATAGTAAAGACAAGTTTATTACACCAGGTTTAAAAATGTTTTCTTTAAAAAGATACATGTTATTCCTACATCAATGCATAATATTAACCAATGCATGTTGTTTCTTTATTTATACAGTATACTGAATCAATAGTTGGTTTGCTACCTTAAACAAAAGGTTTACAGTTTAGAAATATTTCTAGTAACAATTTTTATTGCAAAAAAAATAAAATACATTTTGGGTATAGTATAGTATAGTATAGTATAGTATAGTATAGTATTTGAGGTTGAATAAAGACATACGTCCATCCAATCTAACCTACTCAGCAATACCCACATTTCCTGTCTAACTATTGATCCAGAGGAAGGTCAAAACTTCTTTTTTCTTTTCTGTTTCTATTCTTGAATCCTTCGTGTCAGATATCAGTTTCTTCCAGAAAATTTGATTCCATGCTTAACCAAATGTGATTATACTGGGTTTTAAAATGAACGTCTCTATCAAGAGTGATCCCACTGCATGTGTATGAAAAGAAAATATGATGGACAAAATGAACTCATTCCATTCTAATTTACCTATATTTACTGGTTTATTGGATCCCTCACTGCAGTAAGGCAGGCTAATTCTGAAGGCAATTTTCATAAGGGAATAATCCACATAGCTCCCATTATTATTTCAATTTCTTCTGTAGAATTCTCATATTTGATGCAGGAATCTTAGTCTGCAGTAATCCTCTGTCCTTTAAAATTATGCAAGCAATATTTTTGAATAATTATGTAATGTAATAATGAAAATAATTGCAACTTATACAATTATTTTTATTTAGGGGTGAATATTTCCTGCATGAATATACTGAAGTCAAGACAGTTGTCGTGAAAATTTCCCAAAAGAATTCCTAATGACATCAGATGACTTTTTGTAAGCTCACAGGACTATGGGAAATGTGTCTTCTTTATGTGCATAAATGAAACAGCTGAACATATTTGTAGTACTATAAAATGTCTTTGTTATAGTAATATAACTACACATTAAATAAATTCTTAAATTGAATCTTAAATTGCACTAATTTTTTGGGCTAAATAATATTTTTACTTGGCTTACAATGCATAAGTATTTGATTTAACAATGCATCACTTGTCCATCTACATAATGTCCTCAGAAAAATATAGCATTATAAAAAAAACATGAAAACCTAAAAACCTACTAATTTCCTGTTACCCTTTCTAGCTGGATGTAGCTTACTGACCAAGTCCAGGCTATAAGTGAGGGGAGGGGCAGGTACCAGTAGCTTTGGTAACAGGCAAGAATGGTAACCATTCTAATTCTACCATAAGTAGGGGGGAATTTGTTTATGCATAGGATTTACTTTAATACAATCTATTATACAAACTGTTTCTATCAAATATTTGTATAAGCTTTAATTACTAAAAGTTTTATTTAGCCATGGATTCATTTAATGCTTTATACTTGTATACACTTAAACATGTCCAAACATATATAAAAAAAAACCTGTGCAAATAAATGCCTTTAAGAGACAATAAAATGGCAAAAATGCAAAGTATAATTTCTATAGGAGACTGTACTCCAACCTACTGTTTTACTAATAAATACTAATATGACTATTTAGATATCCCCACGACACACTGAAACCCCTCCCATCTCTGACATGGGTACGTATTGGGGACTTCTTTGCGTGCTTCTATGAACACAGTGACATAAGTAGAAATCACCAGGCCTCCTACAAACTATCATGCCCCCACCCCCCCTCCACCCCCAGCTTTAAAAAGGTATTACATATTTTCGTGGTTTTACCTAATTATTTGACTACTGTGAAATTCATGTTATATTTTGCTTAGCGGTTATATTGAAGACAACATTGTCAATTCAACAATAGTCTTAACATAAGCTGAATAAATAAAAATATATTTCTATTTTGTTAATGCTTGTATGTTTAGACTCCAAGTATTCCATCTTATAGGAATTTACAAAAAGCATTTATTTTCTTTCATAAAGTCTATTAATAATATGCCAAATATTTAATCAAAAAACAGCAATTAGTTCTTTTAGTAGCACTTGGCCATTAAATAACAGCTGGCACTTCTCCCCAATCTGCCCTCCCCTTCATTAACATATGCTCTACTTTAAGGACTGACTGTGGGAGTCAGTTACTCAAAGTCAGGCACATTTTACCCATCCAATAGCCAATCGGTAGAAATTACTGTTAGGAACATTCCACGTTAGTGTATATTCTAGGAAGAAGAAGGACCGTTACAGAACCTGAAATGTCAGCTCACTAATATCAGCTCTCTAACAGCAGGAAATAGCAAGGGGTATAAATTCAACTGATATTTCAAAATGAAAGAGAACTTTCCCTTTAAAGACATATTTTCTTTTTGTCCCCTTTTTTGAGCTATGCAACAAGGAACTGCTGCTACTTTATGTTGGGCATAATCCCTCTTGTATAATAATGAACACCCCTTTTGTCCCCATTGACTTTAATGGGTGCGTTTTGGAACTTTCAAACTTTTCCTGAAGTTCAAAAGTTGGTAATTGAACCAAACTTTAGGAAGTTCAGCCATCTCTAATGGAGAAGAAGGTTGGGCAGAAGGATCATGGCACCGGTTTTGATGATTCTGATTCACCTATTATTTTATCCTTTAGATGTAGCCCTCAATTTTAAACTCATTGATGGTATCTTCACCCTAAATAAAAACTTAGTATAATATACACTAGCTGCGGCCCTCTGATCTGACTTCCTGCTTTCCGGAACTAGCAAATGGGCTTGACTGGCTACCACGTCTGTGATTGGCTTAGAGGCAGCAAATCACAGATGTGGCTGTTGGCAATGCAGAGCGACGCGGGAGCGAAGGGCTGTAAGTAGATTCCCGATTCTTTTTCAGTAATGTGACACAGGACGGCCCATTAATGGAGGGCTGAAATGCGTTGGTTTGATACCGACTGTTCTTTTTCTTAATAAATGGATCACTAAGACTGTGGAGTGCTTTCTCTTTGAATGTATCTTATCCTACTGTCAGCACCCAGGCTGTTTGTTGGGGATCGGAGTGCAGCAGAGCATTTGTTTATTTAAATATATATATATATATATATATATATATATATCTGTAATCCTGATGACGGCCTGACCTAAGATGGCTGAAACGCGTTGATTCTGTAATGCTCTGTGTTGAATAAATAGTTTGCACTGTTTGAAAAGATCCCACATGTGTGCCGGCATCCTTCTTCGTCTATAGAAACCCTTCGGCAGCACCGGGGCGGCTGAAACACAAAGGGGGAGTGCAAAGGACTTTTCTACAAATTATATATATATATATAAAACAGGTTTTATATTTTATATAACAGGTTTTATTGATATTACATATTTATAAGGATAACATGTGTAGATGGTACATCATATGGTACATATTCTTTTGTATTATATTTTAACATTTGCATTTCCAAATAGTTCCCCTTATGGACCAATTGAACATGTTTGTAATATTGTTATGATATGCAAAGTGGACACTTATAGGGCTATGCACAGAGAGCCGGCATCACTCTATTCCATCCTCTTGGCAATGCACTGAGCCGATAGCGGGATGTACCCTTTGCGAATCTTTAACTGCTGGTGTTAAAGATTCTTAAAGAGACATTGTTGGCTCGGTACATACCATGCAGCGGTTGCGCAACACAGTTTTTGTGTATCGTGGCAAAAAAGGTTGTTTACAGCTCTCTATGCATAGCCCTATTAGTGGTAGTTGACACCTGCATATTTTATTCTTAGAGCAAGGTACACAGCTTTAAGAAGCATTTAATTATAGGATGTGTGTGTCACATGGTTGTATATATAAGGTCTGTGTGTTTAAGCTTGGACATGCCTCTGAGGAAATGCCAATGAGGCACGAAACACATCAGGTGTGGCCGTGTTCATTGGTTGATACATGTTAAAACAATAAATAAAGTTGTCTTGTTTTTAAAATGTGGATATGGTTGGCATCTAATTCAAGAGTGACGCTTCCCCACACTGTGTTCTTTATAGCTTTACTGAATTGCTATGATTTTAGCAAGTAAAAGCATTGGAAGCTCCTAGTACATTCTATTGTAAATATAATTGTGCTTTTGCAATATAATAAAACTTTTTCTGAAATGCCGCAGACACCGCTAAATTAGTGTAAATTACATTGTGTGGTCTTATTTTTACAATGTTTTGGTCGGATATATGAATATTGGTAAAACTATACATGCAAAATAATGAGCACAAACATTCCAAAGCCAAATTATAGATGCCAGATCACCTTTATTGTTTACATTACCGTGTGCACTGTTCTCCTGCTTTAATGCATTTCTAACACTAGGAGGCAGCAATTCTTCTAAATCGTTCATTGTTTCATTAGTTGAAGCTTTGTTGTTCCTTTTATTCTTTTCTTCATCTCGTTTCTTAGCAGAAAGAAGTGAGAAAACAGCAGGAAAAGAAGTGTAAAATTAGTTAATACGGTTAATGATATTTATTTGATGTTGACATTTGAAATATACAAAAAAAATATATCCCTTATATAAATAAATTAATATTTTTATGGAGATTACATTGAGTTTTTAGGAGCAACTAATTAGGTGGGGGTATATAACACTATTACACGTAGGAAAGGTCTATATGTAGGTGTGTAATTATCACTATTTAATCAAAATCACCATATGAAATAACACTATACAAAGTATAGTACTACTACTTACTACTGAATTACAAAACAAGTGATATACAATTAATAAAGTAAACTTACTTTACTGGAAACCCCTAAGTTTAAATGGAAAACTCAAAATGATAGGTTAAGCCACACCTCTAGGTTTTCCACAGGGTCTCCATGTAGACACTAAAAGGAAGTGTAATTTTACTAACATCCAATGAGAGGTTCTGATCTTACACTGTTAGCAGATCGAAAAGCATCATGTCATTGTAGTAGCATTGCCCTAATAATCTAACATATAAACAAACATTTCTCATTCCCAGTTTAACTAAAGAAATGGATTTATCCTTTATATACTCTTATACAGATCTAATTCAAAAAAGTTGCTTTAGAGCAATTTTTAATAACTTATAACTGCTTTTTATTTCAGTATTACAGTAAATCATTGGTATACCTGCCTGGCTTTACCACTAAGCAAAAGGCTAAGGACTTGCAAGCGAGCATCTTTATCCCAACCATTAATAGTGGCTGCCAATTCAAATTGTTCTAGCCAATCAGTCCACTCCCTAGTTACCCCATCAAATGGATCAGATTTAAAAAAATAGGTTTGGCAATTGTGCCTGGTAGAGCTACTGAGTCTAATTGGGGAATTTCATCTGCAGGTACAAGAACAGGAGGATTTAAATCAATACTATCAGTAGCAGCCTCCATAGCTTAATACAGAGAACAAATAAACAGGGAGAATAAATGGTATTACCAGCACCGCTGCCATCAATTTGTACCAGATCACTGCTTTATGGAAGGATTATGGGTAGCATGGCACACAGTGGGTTACTTTGGTGGTCTGGCACAAAGCAGATAGTGCACATAAACAGGTTCCCTGCATAACATGTGCTGTAAACAGGGGTGCCCCTGTCTATGGTGCACCACTGAATATTGACCAGGCCTGTATATTGTGTGTCCTTGTAAGTTGGTGTACACTTATCTGTTGCCTCAGAGTTTGTATCCAATAAGGTAAATTGTCTGTCCAATAATCTGTCATCCCAACAGGTGGTAACAGGATCTTATACACAGGGTCTTATACACAGGATCTTGTGTTGCAGTCAATATCACTCCAAAGCACACACCACAACCCACTTTCACTTTGTCTCCTCCAACCATAGAGAGCAGGGATGTCTTGCATTTTATTACTCACTGAAACCACCTGCAGGCTGGAGGTGGTATATAAGGAGCCTTGGTGTATATGTCCATTACAATACACATCACATCCTGTGTAGCAGACAGAAACTTTTTTTGGATTATACTTCCTTTCATATGGAGCAGACACAGGGGTGTGGTTTAAGCTGCCATTTGACCATTCCATTTTAAAATAGGGGTCTCAGCTCTGTAAGTAAGTTTATGTATTTTGTATATATTGTGTTGTACCTAATATAAGTCAGTGCTATTCTTAATATGCATTTACTGATGGTCATTTAAATGGTAATAGTGAGAGTACACACATACATATACACCTTTCCTATGTGTAATATCCTATACCCCCCACCACATTGGTAGCTCCTAAAAACTCAATGCAATCTCCTATGGAGATATAAATATATTTATATAATATAAGGGATATATATATATAGTCCAATGTAGGTATAGAGCACTCCTGGGACTTTTTAACAGCACAACATTTTATTCACAATTCAGATGGCTAGAGCAGCCGTCCTCAGGAGAAACTACGATGAATGGATATATATATATATATATATATATATATATATATATATATATATACAAATACAAGAATATGCAGCTCAAACCTATATTTTAAGTTACTTTCAGATGCGGTGCAAAGGAGTACCGGCAATTAATACATTACACAGAAGTCTCCAGCACTCAACTATACATATAAGCATAAATTAATTAGATATCACGAACAAGTATGCAAGCAACGAAGGGTGATTACCTGAACTAAGTTCAAATGGATACGTTTAGTTACATGTTTGTACAAACTTGCGTCAGCTGATGCGCCACTTCAAGGCAGTGATCCCAGCATCAGTCCTAACCTAATGAGTAAAGTTCAATCCCTGGGGGAACAAGACCATACCTGCTTCTCTCTTTTATTAGTATGACCTATACCAAGGAATCTTATTTGTATATATATAGTATACAGATAGATAGGAAGATCGAAGATAGATAGATAGATAGATAGATAGATAGATAGATAGATAGATAGAAAGAGAATGGAAGGATGGATAATGGATAGACAGACAGATAGATATTAGATAGATGGATGGATAAGATAGATAGACTCTAAAAAAATAAAAAACTATACGATACTATACTATAGATAGACGAATAGATAAAAATAAACAGATGGAAGGTATATAAACTGTCAATTAGCCCCTCTCTTATTAATAAGGATGTTCTGATCCTACATATAAAATATAAAATAAGCAGTGTATCATTTTGTTAGGTACAGATTCATAGAAATGGAAAGGTTAGTAATGGTAAGTAGGTAGGTAGGTGAGCGTGTGTTTGCAGGAGTATCCTTTATTAGAACCTGGTTTGGACCCATTGTACCTTAAACAGACAGACACAAGCAGGCAGGGCTATGGGCAGTGATCTGGGAGCTGTTGGCTCTTTGTAACCCCAGGCTGAATGGAAATCGGACGGATTCTCTTTGTCAGGCGCTGCCCCAATAAACAGATACCCAGTTCCCATTCTCCGTCCACCCCTTCCCTTTACAATGCTGCCTGTGATGGATTCAGTTGGACATTGGGCTTCAGAACTTCTATTTTCCTTCTAACCCACAATGAGATGGGTGACCTGGGTGTGTGTCCCTCCATGTCCTCCCTGTGTTGACTCTATAGTCAGGTCCTTCCATTTCCATCCTGCTCATTACCATCCCACACACAGAGCCTTATCCCAGATAGTTCCTATGAAACCTTTTTAGAACCTTCCATAAAACAACACAGAAATAAGTCCAATGTTGTCCCCACTGATCCACTTACCTGTGCTCCTCATCCAGGGGTAGATACGGAAATTAGCGTCATTGTGGAGGTCTGCGTCCCTCTGTTCAGCCTTGGTGCAGTTCTGCTTGGAAGGGTCAGTGGGGCACATCAGGGAGAGGTTCTGCTCAAAGGGGGAGCAATGCATGTTGAAAGAGGCAGCGGTTTCCAGCCCATAGCTGGTGGGATACATGGCCGGGCTCTGGGGGTGAATGTTGCTCCCATTGCTGTAGATTGCAGCCATGGAACCTGGTGGGAACGCGGTGCCCGAACTGCTCCCATAGCCGTTACGCTGGGGATTGGAAGCAAAGGCGCACGAAGTTTGCTCTGGGAAGACTCCGGATGGGAAAACAGAACTTGCAGTTGGATATTTGGAGAATAAAGCATTGGCATAATACAATGAACTCATAATTTGGCCGGATGATTTGTGGGCCGGGGCCGTTTTAGTGTCGGTTTTACGAGGTACCGTTGATATATTACAGAATTAAGAGTCCAGATTTACACCAAAAAGGACCCCCTTTTTCCTCCCTGACCATGTGACATAGGGACACGTGATTTTGCACCATCCAATCCTGGTTATGGCTTCCCACAGCTCTTGTAATGTGGAAAAAAAAAGAGAGAAAATGTTGTAGTGCTGGATTTATAAAATATGATAAATATTTGATGGGATCTAAACCTTCTAAGATGAATGTTTAAAGGGGAAATTGCAACTGATCCCCCCCCCCAAATGAAACAAAAGCAGTGAGATCAATCCTCAATCTCTGTACTGAGACACACACACACACACAAAAAACCTGAATCCTATTTATTTGTGTATTGATTTCCCTCTCTAACATTTCTGTCTGCCATCTCCCTATCTTTGGCACTGTGGTTATTAATGGTTACTGCTCTTTGCCTCTCAGACCTGGTCAGTTTCATAGCCACTGGGACAGAATAAAAAGCAAAAAAAAAAAAAACACAACCGGACCTGTTAGCTGCTGATTGCACGTTCCTGCTAAACCTGCACAATCCATTAACAGGAGAGAGTGAAGCTCCAGGCGCAATTACATTTACAGCTCGAACTTCTGCTAGCGCTGTGCTATTCTGAGCTGAGCAGCACTGACTGGAATCGTTCTACATCCCAGTTAACCCCTTTGATGCTGGAGGGTACAATGTGTCTGCAGGCTCCATTGGCACCAAGCAGGTATGCAGCACAATCAGTAGCAAGGGTGGATACCACTTACCTGTAACTTCTAAACAGCATTAAGAAGATGCATTTAAATTGGTTTAGCTGTGTTTTTGTTTTAGGGTCCAAGTTACCTGGGTTCTTCTCTTATATCTTATGCACATCCAGTGCAATGGTTGGCACTACCCACAGCCCTTATTCCTTCTCCCCCTCCTCTGCTTCTTGTAAGGATGATTTTTTTAAAAAAAGGTGGTGGGTGGTCGATGCCAAGGGCACACTGGTTAAAGAGCAGAAAGTAGAGAGCAGGAGCCATAGAGTCCTTCATGTAAACTTTATTTTTAACTCCTTCCTTCCATGTTTAGACAATAGGACAATATAATATCGAAGTAGCCCCCAATAAAAGGAATTTCACGTACACAGTATAACAATCTGTCTACAGTAACCCTAAAAATCACAAGTGGGTTCATGGCGAGCATGCTAACTAAAATCCTCTGGCAATTGTTGGGTGTCGGGAACAAAATATCTGGGGTTAGGGGGGAGGGTAGAGGGGGGTCCTAGTTGCGCCCAAGGCAGATCTACATCTCAATTAGGCAGTTTCATGTTGTTGGTTTTTCTTTAATTTTTTTTAAGTCTTTTTTTTTCTGGAATTTTCATAAAATAATACAGTAATCACAAATAGTGCACACAGAAAACTTCTAGAGCAAACCCGTCCAAACAAACCCCCTGGATTCTGGATCCACAAAGAAAACTATTGCGTTAAAACACAAACACTAAAGGTGACTGGAATTTTTGCTCCCACAACAGAGGAGCAGGTAGCAGGTTAACTTGTCCTTTAGGGAAACACTGGGTATTTGTGGACCACATAGGGTGGGATAGCTAGAAGGGTTCCAGGTTAACAGCAGATATGTCCTCCTCCTGTTGATGATATTTCTCTGGATAAACTAACCTGGGGAAGCTCTAGATCAGGTCTCAGTCCCATTAATTGTTACTCTTTTTCCCCTTTCTGTCCATCCAGAGCTTCTTCAGCTTCCTGAGACCTCTCCATGATTTTCTGTTTCTCTAGTTCCTCCTGTTCACATTTGCTGCTTGGGAACTTGTCTTTATTATTCTCCTTTTTCCATTTCATCCTCCTGTTCTGGAACCAGATTTTGACTTGTCTCTCAGTGAGTCCCAGGGCGTGAGACACCTCAATTCTCCTCTTTCTAGTCAGGTAAGGGTTGAAGAGAAACTCCTTCTCCAGCTCCAGGGTCTGATAGCGGCTGTAGGTCTGTCGTCCTCTCCTGCGTCCGGCGGCTG
>CM033469.1:247164012-247306512 GCA_019447015.1 Hymenochirus boettgeri | reverse complement strand
TCCTTTAACACTTCAATTAACTATTGCAGTCTCCATATATATTATTATATGTGTGTGTGTGTGTACTAAGTATTAATAACTTGGTTTCTTTAGTTTTATGCTACACATTCAATTGGAATGAGATTACAGTGATATACTGACTTTTTTATTGGATAAATAAAATATAAATCTGTTTCCTATAGAAAATTCCCTCCAATCACAGTTTACCTGAACCTTTCTCTCTTTTATTTCTCTAGAATCCTCTTCCCAGAGATTATGATCTTACTGCAGCTGTGTGAGGCTGAAGAATTTATTTAATATAAAGTAAATGAGCCTATAAATAACCAAGGCTTGGATGGGAGGAAGTTTATTGCATAGGGAATTGAATGAACACATCCAAGTGTGTAGAAAAGAATTAAAAGCAGTGACCAAAGTGTGAAGTCCCCCAACCGTAAAAAAAAAACGACACCACGTTTTAGGGAAAACAAAATCTCCATTTATACACACAGATATTTCAAGTATAAAGTCTCCAAACATCAAACATTAAAAAATATACAATCACTTGAGACAAGAACAATTTTCTACATCTTGTAAAAACTTTCACAATAAATTATAAATATCTACTATCTAGACAAACCATTCACTGGGTTTTATTTTTAATTTTTTTTTCCTTTTGTCTAATTTATTTCACTAAAAAAAAAAAATCTTTTTATTTTTATTTTCTTGGTTTCTACAAAACTATTTATTTAGCAAAGTGAGGACAATCCTTGTGCTTTTATCAGTTTGAATTCTTCATCACATTGATAAAGTTTTGCTGGTTTCAATGCCCATTTCCACAGGATAAAATGAAATCTATATAAGCTTCTGTATGGATCATAGGGAATAGGGATTTCTGGAATGGAATGAAAATATTTCTGTGCTGCAGCCTGGGAATAATATTATTTAATTCCTAACTTATCCTGGTGTCCCAAGGAAGGATTCATGCAATAATAATTATATAAAGATCTTTCCCAAATCTGAACGGATCAGGAGCAAATATATAATCACATGAGTGTCTAAGTAAACACAATACACCACAGGGAGAAATGCAATTGGCTCTGACTGCAGCCTACCTGCTTAATTCTAACATTAGCCTTTTGTAATTGGCATGCACATTGTATAGTCCTGCACAGGTTTCAATGGACCTGGTTTGTCACTGTACCATAAATAAAGGAGTAGGGAGGGGGGGGGGGGGGGTTAATCTTTGCTCTGATCTTTGTTTAACTTTTTCATTTTCATCCTTCTGTTCTGAAACCAGATTTTGACCTGTCTCTCACTCAGGTTAAGCAGCCTGGCTACCTCGTGCCTCCTGTCCCTGGTTAGGTACATGTTAAAGAGAAATTCCTTCTCCAGTTCTAGGGTCTGGTATTTGGTGTAGGGACATCTCTTCTTCCTGGAGGAGCGAGCGTGTAACCAGTTAGCAGATGGGTTATCTGCAAAATAAAACACACACACACATGTTTCATACTTACACTTCCCAGGGAATTCAGGGAATACATACAAAATAATACATTACAATATACATATTATGGTAGATGGATAGATAGATGATAGATAGAGAGATAGATAGATAGATAATAGATAAATAGATAGATAGATAGATAGATAGATAGTAGATAAATAGATGGATAATAGATAGATAGATAATAGATAAATAGATAGATAATAGATACATAGATAATAGATAAATAGATAGATAGATAATATATATATATATATAGATAGATAGATAGATAGATAGATAGTAGATAAATAGATAGATAATAGATAGATAGATAATAGATAAATAGATAGATAGATAATAGATACATAAATAGATAGATAATAGATAGATAGATAAATAGATAGATAGATAATAGATAGATAGATAGATAGATAGATAGATAAATAGATAGATAATAGATAGATAGATAGATAATAGATAGATAGATAAATAGATAATAGACAGATAGATAGATAGATAGATAGATAGATAGATAGATAGATAGATGATAGATAGATAGATAGATAGATAGATAGATAGATAGATAGATAGATAGATAATAGATAAATAGATAATAGATAGATAGATAGATAATAGACAGATAGGTAGATAAATAGATTAATAGATAGATAGATAATAGACAGATAGATAGATAATAGATAGATAGATAGATATATAATAGACAGAAAGATAGATAGATAATAAATAGATAGATAATAGACAGATAGATAGATAGATAATAGATAAATAGACAGATAGATAGATAATAGATAAATAGATAGATAATAGACAGATACATAGATAGATAAATAGATAGATAATAGATGCTTGTGAAGGTTCTCATTCATCCAGGCCATGGCATATCTGTAGTATTCAATTAGATCAACTGGACTTGAAGTTTAGTTCTTGAAATTTCAAGAACTAAACTTCAAGTCCAGTTGATCTAATTGAATACTACAGATATAGATAATAGATAGATAGATAGATAATAGACAGATAGATAGATAGATAGATAATAGATAAATGGATAGATAGATAGATAATAGATAAATAGATAGATAGATGATAGATAGATAATAGATAAATAGATGGATAATAGATAGATAGATGATAGATAGATGATAGATAGATAGATGATAGATAGATAGATGGTAGATAGATAGATAGATAGATAATAGATAGATAGATAGATAGATAGATAGATAGATAGATGATAGATAGATGATAGATAGATGATAGATAGATTATAGATAGATAGATGGTAGATAGATAGATAATAGATAGATAGATAGATAGATAGATAGATATATAGATAATAGATAGATAGATAGATAGATAGATAGATGATAGATAGATGATAGATAGATGATAGATAGATGATTGATAGATAGATAGATGGTAGATAGATAGATAATAGATAGATAGATAGATAGATAATAGATAGATAGATAGATAGATAATAGATAGGTAGATAGATAGATAGATAGATAGATAATAGATAGATAGATAGATTTATATTGCATGGGAACGTTTTCCTGTCCCATAATAATTAAATGAACTAGTGAATCATAGTGTTGGTCCCAGTGGAAATTGGAGAAATAAGTGTTCCCCACCCCCCCTGACAGCCTATACATGAATGGAATGGAATAATAATAATGTGTCATATCTGGGCTGTCTGTCTGTTATTATATTGTCTTCACAAATATAACGTCATCAATTCTAAATCGTCTCAGGGAGATGAGATGGTGAAAGGAATTAAGTCAGTGAATAATTAATAGGGTTAATGTGACTTTAACAAGGCAGAGTGGGGGCTATTTTATAAAGAATAGAATTGTATATTTTATTTGTAATTAAATCACACTATTTGGGGCTGAATGTAGTCATTTGTACTTTATATATGGGAAGGTTATTCTACATTATATATTGACACCTAATATAATACTCAATATCAGGCGCATTAACCCAACACACTAACAAATAGGCAATAAAAGGCGCAAAATGTTTAGGCGCAATCTAATTAATCCCCCTTACTGATCATTTCCAGGGATATTTAATGCAAAAGATGCAAATCCCAGTGTGTGGATCCAAGTCTTTACTGTACAGTTTGTTCTGGATTCCTGCCCAGTTTGGTGCAATATGGTTTCTAAAGTGCAGTTTAACTTCCCAGCATAATCCCCCCATTTATCAAGGTAAAACGCCTTTAAACCCATCATTACATCTGCAATTGCTTAATATTAAGTGGGGGAAATAGGAAAAAACTTGTTACAGGGCCATAAACATTTCTACATCTTTAAGAATTGGGATCAGCCAATGGGCTATGTTATTTATTTTATCAATGAATTTGTTTTACCTGGCTCTGTGAGATATAAATGACAGCTCATTGTCCAGATCACAGACTGGGGGTTCAGTTCATTATTTTACATTTGAAAACTATTTTATATTGCCTGGGAGTTATATCCTGAAGGATAAATTTACCATGAATAAGGTTCATTTTGATATAAAATGGTGTATAAGATATTGTGGCTCCCAGGGATTCTGTCTATAAATCCTGGGGAAAATGAAGGTAATATTTGTGTTTGGTGGTGAGATAGAACAGCTGGGGCAGGCTGGGCTGTAAATTACAGCCAGGGAGAGTCACATTTAAGCATTGAGGGTAATTTAATAGGGAAGTTTAAATTCTGGGGAATAATCCATGTAGAAATATTAACCTAGTTCTGTCCCATTCTGTGGGGATGTTGGGAATGACTTGGGTACAAAGTGTTGATACATTTTATAAACATTTCTACCTTGGTGGGGACTGGCTCATTGTCAGTTAAACATTGGATCTATTTTTAGTTCCCGGATGTAAAACCATTAATAGGGAAATCCCACTGTCAGTTTAACTTTAAAGAAATACAAATCGGTTGGTTTTCTTTTTTAATGTGGTTTCAATATATTCTGTCAGTTTAACATTGGTTTGTGGATCGTTTTCAATGGTGTTTTTACTTTTATGGTATAAACACATTATGATGGCTGGTGGGATCTATCTATTATTTATCTACCTGTCTATTATCTATCTATTATTTATCTAGCTGTCTATTATCTATCTATCTATCTATCTATCTATCTATCTATCTATCTATCTATCTATCTATTATCTATCTATATATCTATCTATCTATCTATTATTTATCTATTATTTATCTATTTATCTATCTATCTATTATTTATCTATCTATCTATTATCTTTCTATCTATTATCTATCTATCTATCTATCTATCTATCTATCTATCTAAACTACAACTCCCAGCATGCTTTATTAGCTGGGAGTTGTAGTTTCCAAACATCTTGAATGCCAAGTTTCTACCCTCGATTTATACTTAGGACAACAACTTTTATTAGGATTTTTAGCTGAAATTGGGTACCTCGGTTTATACTCGGGTCGGTTTATACTCGAGTATATACGGTATATATATATAAAGTGCACATAGTTATAAAGTGCATATAGTATAAAGTGCACATAATATAAAGTGCTAATGGTGTTAAAAGTGTTAAAATACTAATATTATTAAGATAAACAGTGTGGAGATACTTGCGGAATATATCCCTAATAAATACTGATATATTAAATAAATTACAATAAGTACTGAAAATCCGATACTACTAATATTAAAGATTAAAACAAATAATAATCATCTCGAAGCATAGTGGATCATCATAGCCTTAAGTAATATATATATAGAATTAACGTTCACTTAAAAAACATCTATACGAAATATTTTCATTCAGTCCATATGAATTGACCGTATTTAAAGTCCTAATCCAATATGTTTCCCGTTGGAGTAAGATTTTGGATCTGTCTCCTCCACGTCGTGGTATTGGCACATGATCAATAGCCTGATATTTAAATGTAGCAATATTGTGTCCAAGTTCCAAAAACCACTAACTAATGCCTAGAGGAACTGATACCAGCCTTAATGGCTATAAATATGAGATAATACTATATATCTGTATCACTCACTGCCACACTCCAACAGGAATAATAACAAGACAATAAAACAAATACTGTATACAAATTTTAGATATGTAGTGTCTCCTTAGAGGACAGGACTATTATTTAGTTCTGTTTAGAGCATTCGCAGAATCAGCATAACAATTTTTGAAAATATCGTTTATCAAATGAAAGCAAAAATGGGCAGTGGGATTTACATAAAAACAGTATCAAACGAACATAAAGATAGACCACAGTAAAATAAAATGATGAAGAGTCCAGATTAAAAATATGAGTCCATTGATGGTAAAAAGAGTTCCTTGGCTCCAAATAAGGTAACTTACTGTAATCCACTTGATGTTACATAAGACACACTCACAGTGCCATTCATTTTGGATAAATCTTTATCCCAGTGATTCAAGGTGCTATCAACTGTAATTCACTAAATTAAAATGAATTTTCCGGTTTATAGCCACCAAACATGATAATTATTAAAGGCATTGTTCTATAGAATGGACTAAAGTTAGTTTCCACACTGTAGTAAGGCCCATATGCATATACAGCTCCTTGTGGTGGGGTTTGCTAATACTGAATTTACAATGTCAATTCAATAAACTTTTGGTTTAAAACATCTGGGCAACTTTTTCAATGGGTATTTGTATTTCAGACCCTTAACAACCTCATAATATTTTAACTCATATATAAGTGCTGGCAAGGCTGTTTTTAGGCATAGGCCACATAGGCAAAAGGCTAGGATGCCCAGTATTGAATTAGGGTGCCTATTTCCCACCCTAGAATCTCCCTGTCAGCTTTTACTTGTTCTGCTGTTATTTACAACATTGTAGTAAGTAGAGAGCCTGAACTCAGCTCACTCTACTTGGAAAAAAATGTTGCAAATGAACTAAAGGTGAAGGAAGGAGGGGTGTACCCACTAGCCGTTACTCCAACAAACTTTTTAAACAAACTTTACACAATATAACATAAAACCATAACATAAAACCAGGGTGGGCGAGAGGGATAAGATGCTCACTGGCAAACAGAAAATGGCACCGGTGACCCAATGGACCCACCTTTTATATAATTAACCCGGCGGCAGGAACAGATGCAAGGGGATACAATCAGGTGTGTCTTCCTATCAATAATGCGTTCTCCCCCCATAGTCAGCCACCCCATCCCCTATTCGTGGCGGGGCTTACATAGTACCGAAGAGAACAGTTTAAAAATACCAGGTAAAAGCTGCTGCAGACTTTTTAACAGTGGTCCCTGCGCCTAGGGCACTAAGATGACTAAAAATGGCCCCGAGTGCAGGCCAACACAAAACTGTGCTTTAAATTCATGTAAAGGATGTTGTTTCAACATACTTACGTTCTTATGACAACAAGTAAGCTGTATCCAAAAACACCCACACCAACCATAAAATATGCCAGCGGAAGTCTATATTTAAGGAAGCCAATCGTTCTTTGGTTATTGTAATAGCCATAAAAGAGTGCTGAGTATTTTAACATTCCCTGGGGGAGAAAAAATAAATAAAGTAAAATGTGTTCAATAATCTGCCATCCAACCAAATGTTCTTAGTCCACACCCAAATCACAAAACAGGCTTAGACAACCATTCTCTGAGAAGCAGTGTCATTAAGTATTAGTTATACAGTGTAAAATACATTGAGATATATATATATATATATAAACTTTTTGCATCACGGAGTCACTCTCGGGTCTGTATAAAACATACTAATTTTTATTCAAACAGTTTAAAATAACGCTACAATCATCTACGCGTTTCGGCTCGGCAACAAGCCGTCCTCAGGATGTGACGTACAATGTGTGTGTCATACTTATATACCCTGTTCCCCGAACAGCTGTAGGGGGAAAAAATACAAATAAAAAAACAGTTAAAAACAATTTAAAAACACAATCTCTGCTTAAGTCATAAGCATGCTATCAACCAGCACACTAGAGTATCACAAATCAATCCCCCGATCGGAGGGAAAGCAACAATATACGGGTGCACTCTGAAAAATCAGAGGTAACAAAATACTGTGTTTAGAGCTAGTACGCTACAAATTCCAAAACCTATAATAGGCAGGATACAAAAGTATCCGGCAGAGTTACAGCAACAATGTATATAAAGAATTATCATAGGAAGCAATGTAATGCCAGCTGTTCATTAAGCCCCTTAGGTGCTAAAGTATCCAATTGGTATATCCATCGAGCTTCCTTTTGTAAAAGTAACTTATCATGATTTATCATGGATTGGACCTCCTGCGTGGTCAGACCATCAAAGATCATACATCTCAAAGAGGATAATGCGTGACCCTTACTTCTAAAGTGTCGGGCCACCGACAAATCACCAAATTTAGAGGTGATGGGCTCATTGGTATTAAGGGCTAGTCTAACAGACGATCGATGATTGGCCATTCTCTCTTTAAATGATGTCCTTGTCTTGCCAATATAATATAGCCCACAAGGGCAGACTATGAAATAAATCACATATCTGCTCTCACATGAGAACCTCTGTCTGATAGGTATTCTACGGCCACTATGCGGATGGGAAAAATCCTTGCCTGTTACCATAGACCGGCAAGTAACGCAATTAGGGCATCTGTAACAGCCAGTTCTGGCCAGGTTCTTAGTGATATATTTGGCCATAGTTGTCTCACCCAACACGCTGGGTATGTCATTAACCTGGACCAGATAGCTAGCCAAATTCCGTCCCTTTCTAAACGTGTGTCTCAATCTGGTCTGTTGGAAGGGGAGATGTCTGTCCTTCGTGATCAGATTCCAATATTTGTTAGTCACCCTTTTCACTTCATTACTATAAGGGGTATAAGTGGTACAGAAATCAATAGTGGACTCTTTTTTGCATGCCTGAGACACCACGCCCCCAATCTGTTCTCCTCTAGTTATCCTAGCCCTATTAAGCTCACCGTCCAGCATAGTCCTAGAGTATCCCCTTTCAATGAATCTATTGTACATCTCTTCCAATTGTAAATCGGCTAGGCATGTATCGGTGTTATTTCTAAGTATTCTTAGAAATTGGCTGTAAACCATGCCACATTTGGTCCTATATGGATGACAGCTAGAAGCATAAAGAAGGGAATTCCTATCTGTGGACTTTCTATACAAGGTGGTCCCTAGACCACCCTCGGTTCTAAAGATGCGTAGATCCAAAAAATCTACCGTATCGGAACTTAAATTATGTGTAAGTTTAACAGGCGTATCAAGATTATTGAGAGTGCGTACGAACTGCTCTGCTCCCTCCCTGGTGCCACTCCAGAGAAGGATAAGGTCATCTATATATCTCTTATAGAATATTATATTGTGATGCATATGAGGTAAAATGAACCTCTCCTCAAATCTAGACATATACAAATTAGCCACAGTCGGGGCCACATTAGATCCCATGGCTACCCCTGTGCTTTGTATGTAAAAGTCTGCCTTAAAACGAAAGTAATTATTGGTCAAGATGAAATGCAAAAGATCACACAAAAAATCAATAGGAGGGCCATCATATTCAGAATGAATTAGGGCCTCTCTGCAAGCTTCTACAGCATCCAGTTGTGGTATGATAGTATACAAGCTTTTAACATCACAAGTCATCAAAAATACATTCTGCTCAGAGACAGTAACATTCATGAGCATATGAAGTAAGTGCTGGCTATCCCTAATATAGGAGGGCAAGTTCTTAACTATAGGTTGTAAAAAAGTGTCAATATATTGTGCTATTGGTTTGAAGAGAGAACCATAAGATGATACAATAGGACGGCCAGGTGGTTGTGTCTGATGTTTATGGATTTTGGGCAGTGTGTATATTACTGGACATCGTGGATAATCGGTGGTCAAAAATTCGAATGTTTTGGGCGTAATCCACCCGTTACTGTGTGCCATTGCTAGTCTCGTGTCCAATTCCTTTTTGAGCATGGGCGTAGGGTCTTTGTCTTGCTTGCGATAAGTGAGACCATCAGTCAGCTGTTTGGTAATTTCGTCTTCATAATATTGTCTGTCCAACACTACAATCCCACCTCCCTTGTCTGCGGCCCTGATCACTATGCTAGTGTCGGCCCTTAAGGTTTTCAACCCAATAGCTTCTATAGGGGAAAGATTACTGTAGGTGAGGTGTCGTCCGTGTTTGTAGATATTTTGAAGATCACTGCTAACCACACTGTGAAACGTCTTAATGGTGGCTGGTGTATTAGGAGGATCAAAGGTACCCCTCTTTCGTAACCCAGAAGCCTTAGTGTCCCCTTTGTCTTCAGAATTTTTGAAATAGTCTTTTAATTTCAGATTCCTCTGTAATTTAAACAGATCCAATTCCATACCAAAGGGGTCACATTTGGGAGTTGGAATGTATGTTAAGCCCTTCTGTAGCAGACTGAGCTCCCCTGGGGTAAGGGTATGTGTGCTCAAGTTATACACTATACTCTCTTGGGTCTGGGTGGCCGGCCTTTTGATTTTGTACCCCCCCCTTCGAATGTGTGGCCTTTTTCTATAGCGGTGGCCGAGCGTGTGGCCATACCCCGAAAAAAAGTAGTATTGCTAGACCGAGAGTTGGTTTGTTCGTGCTCATGGCCACCCAGTGCAGTATTATTGTCGTCACTGTCAGTATTATGTGAGTCCCCTGAGGTATCAATCGTTCCTCTTGGTTTCCTCAACATAGGTCGTCTAGTGCGTACAAACTGTCGATCCGCTTTTCCCACCAGCCAACCATATACTCGTTTTTCTTTGTAATCCAATTCCACATTGATCACCTTTTTCTGTTTAAACGCAATCAAGTCGGTTTTGTATTTATTTACTTGGTCGCCCAATTTATTAATCCAATCCTGTGTTTTGTCAGTAATCAAACATTGTTGATATTTAGATTCAAAGTCACTAATGTCTCTCTTAACAATGTTTAGTTCCTTGGTGGCTTGTTCAATAACTAATAACATAAGATCGTATGAACATTTGTTCAATATACTGCACCATTTACTACAAAACTCACGATCTAGTCGCCCAATGGTGGGGGTGTTCCGGACCCTGAAGCCACGAGGTATGCGTCTCGATCTGTGATAGTCCGATAGATATAGGGTATGTAATTGGAAATCCACCTCCTTCCGCTTCAGTCTGAGCAGTCTGGTATATAGTTCTTTGGCTGGAACCTCTAGCGTTGCCGCTGTATCTGTGCACAGGATACGAATAGCATCCGCCTGTGAGTAAGACAGCTCTCCCTCCGTATCGATCTCTGCCGTGGCCACGAGGAGATCCTCCATAGTCACGACACTGAAGTCCGTCAGAACAGGTAATTCTCGTAAATCAATAAAGTAGGTGGGTGCTCAATCATAACAGAATCAATATACATATGCAGGATCGGCACTCCATTCCAGTGGTCCCATCGTGCCCGGGTGTCCTCCAAAAAATATGTAAGACTTTTGCATCACGGAGTCACTCTCGGGTCTGTATAAAACATAATAGAATACACTAATTTTTATCAAACAGTTTAAATACGCTACAACTCATCTACGCGTTTCGGCTCGGCAACAACCGTCCTCAGGATGTGACCGTACAATGTGTGTGTCATACTATATACCCTGTTCCCTCCCGAACATCTGTAGGGGGAAAAAATACAAATAAAAAACATTTAAAAACAATTTTAAAAACACAATCTCTGCTTAAGTCATATCTGCTATCAACCAGCAACTAGGTATCACAAACAATCCCCCGATCGGAGGGAAAGCAACAATATACGGGTGCACTCTGAAAAATCAGAGGTAACAAAATACTGTGTTTAGAGCTAGTACGCTACAAATTCCAAAACCTATAATAGGCAGTATAACAAAGTATCCGGCAAGTTACAGCAACAATGTATAAAAGAATTATCATAGGAAGCAATGTATGCCACTGTTCAGTAAGCCCCTTAGGTGCTAAAGTATCCAATTGGTATATCCATCGAGCTTCCTTTTGTAAAAGTACTTATCATATTTATCATGGATTGGACCTCCTGCGTGGTCAGACCCATCAAAGATCATACTTCAAAGAGGATAATGCGTGACCCTTACTTCTAAATTGTCGGCCACCGACAATCACCAATTTAGAGTGATGGGCTCATTGGTATTAAGGGCTAGTCTAACAGACGATCGATGATTGGCCATTCTCTCTTTAAATGATGTCCTTGTCTTGCCAATATAAATACCAACAAGCAGACTATGAATAAATCACATATCTGCTCTCACATGAGAACCTCTGTCTGATAGGTATTCTTACGGCCACTATGCGGATGGGAAAAATCCTTGCCTGTTACCATAGACCGGCAAGTAACGCATTAGGGCATCTTGTAACAGCCAGTTCTGGCCAGTTCTTAGTGATATATTTGGCCATAGTTGTCTCTCACCCAACACGCTGGGTATGTCATTACCTGGACCAGATAGCTAGCCAAATTCCGTCCCTTTCTAAACGTGTGTCTCAATCTGGTCTGTTGGAAGGGGAGATGTCTGTCCTTCGTGATCAGATTCCAATATTTGTTAGTCACCCTTTTCACTTCATTACTATATAAGGGGTATGAAGTGTGGTACAGAAATCAATAGTGGACTCTTTTTTGCATGCCTGAGACACCACGCCCCCATCTGTTCTCCTCTAGTTATCCTAGCCTATTAAGCTCACCGTCCAGACATATCCTAGAGTATCCCCTTTCTGAATACTTATTTTACATCTCTTCCAATGGTAATCGGCTAGCATTATCGGTGTTATTCCTAAGTATTCTTGAAATTGGCTGTAAACCATGCCACTTTGGTCCTATATGGATGACAGCTAAAGCATAAAGAAGGGATTCCTATCTGTGGACTTTCTATACAGGTGGTCC
Organism: Hymenochirus boettgeri; assembly: GCA_019447015.1. Taxonomy (NCBI): domain Eukaryota; kingdom Metazoa; phylum Chordata; class Amphibia; order Anura; family Pipidae; genus Hymenochirus; species Hymenochirus boettgeri. The sequence continues at coordinate 247,294,206 of CM033469.1, read as the reverse complement.
TAACCACCCTCGGTTCTAAAGATGCGTAGATCCAAAACAACTCGTATCGGAACTTAAATTCATGTGTAAGTTTAACAGGCTCTAGCTGTCATCCATATAGGACCAAATGTGCATGGTTTACAGCCAATTTCTAAGAATACTTAGAAATACACCGATACATGCCTATCCGTTTACAATTGGAAGAGATGTACAATAGATTCATTGAAAGGGGATACTCTAGGACTATGCTGGACGGTGGCTTAATAGGGCTAGGATAACTAGAGGAGAACAGATTGGGGGCGTGGTGTCTCAGGCATGCAAAAAAGAGTCCACTATTGATTTCTGTACCACTTATACCCCTATAGTAATGAAGTGAAAAGGGTGACTAACAATATTGGAATCGATCACGAAGGACAGACATCTCCCCTTCCAACAGACCAGATTGAGACACACGTTTAGAAAGGGACGGAATTTGGTAGCTATCTGGTCCAGGTTAATGACCTACCCAGCGTGTTGTTGAGACAACTTGGCCAAATATATCACTAAGACCTGGCCAGAACTGGCTTTACAGATGCCCTAATTGCGTTACTTGCCGGTCTATGGTAACAGGCAAGGATTTTTCCCATCCGCAAGTTGGCGTAGAATACCTATCAGACGAGGTTCTCATGGAGAGCAATATGTATTTATTTCATAGTCTGCCCTTGTGGGCTATATTATATTGGCAAGACAAGGACATCATTTAAAGAGAGAATGGCCAATCATCGATCGTCTGTTAGACAGCCCTTAATACCAATGAGCCATCACCTCAAATTTGGTGATTTGTCGGTGGCCCGACACTTTAGAAGTAAGGGTCACGCATTATCCTCTTTGAGATGTTGATCTTTGATGGTCTGACCACGCAGGAGGTCCAATCCATGATAATCATGATAAGTTACTTTTACAAAAGGAAGCTCGATGGATATACCAATTGGATACTTTAGCACCTAAGGGGCTTAATGAACAGCTGGCATACATTGCTTTCCTATGTAATTCTTTAATACATGTTGCTGTACTCTGCCGGATACTTTGTATCCTGCCTATTATAGGTTTTGGAATTTTGTAGCGTACTAGCTCTAAACACAGTATTTTGTTACCTCTGTTTTTCAGAGTGCACCCGTATATTGTTGCTTTCCCTCCGATCGGGGGATTGATTTGGGATACTCTAGTGTGCTGGTTGATAGCATGCTTATGACTTAAGCAGAGATTGTGTTTTAAATTGTTTTTAACTGTTTTTTTATTTGTATTTTTTCCCCCTACAGCTGTTCGGGGAACAGGGTATATAAGTATGACACACACATTGTACGTCACATCCTGAGGACGGCTTGTTGCGACCGAAACGCGTAGATGATTGTAGCGTTTATTTTAACTGTTGAATAAAAATTAGTATGTTTTATACAGACCCGAGAGTGACGGACTCCGTGATGCAAAAGTCTTACATATTTTTTGGAGCACCCGGGCACGATGGGACCACTGGAAGGGAGTGCCGATCCTGCATATGATATTGATTCTGTTATGATGAGCACCCACCTACTTTATTGATTTCACGAATTACCTGTTCTGACGGACTTCAGTGTCGTGACTAGGGAGGATCTCCTCGTGGCCACGGCAGAGATCGAATCGGAGGGGAGCTGTCTTACTCACAGGCGGATGCTATTCGTATCCTGTGCACATACAGCGGCAACGCTAGAGGTTCCAGCCAAAGAACTATAACACACTGCTCAGACTGAAGCGGAAGGAGGGTGATTTCCAATTACATACCCTATATCTATCGGACTATCACAGATCGAGACGCATACCTCGTGGCTTCAGGGTCCGAACACCCCCACCATTGGGCGACTAGATCGTGAGTTTTGTAGTAAATGGTGCATATATGAACAAATGTTCATACACTTATGTTATTAGTTATTGAACAGCCACCAAGGACTAAACATTGTTAAGAGAGACATTAGTGACTTTGAATCTATCAACAATGTTTGATTACGGACAAAAACACGGATTGGATTAATAATTGGGCGACCAGTAAATAAATACAAAACCGACTTGATTGCGTTTTAAACAGAAAAGGTGATCAATGTGGAATTGATTACAAAGAAAAACGAGTATATGGTTGGCTGGTGAGGAAAGGCGGATCGACAGTTTGTACGCACTAGCGACCTATTGAGAAACCAAGAGGAACATTGATACCTCAGGGGACTCACATAATACTGACAGTGACGACAATAATACTGCACTGGGGCCATGAGCACGAACAAACCAACTCTCGGTCTAGCAATACTACTTTTTTCTCGGGGTATGGCCACACGCTCGGCCACCGCTATAGAAAAAGGCCACACATTCGAAGGGGGGGTACAAAAAATAAAGGCCGGCCACCCGACCACAAGAGATAGTGTATACTTGAGCACACATACCCTTACCCAGGGGAGCTCAGTCTGCTACAAAGGGCTTAACATACATTCCAACTCCCAAATGTGACCCCTTTGGTATGGAATTGGATCTGTTTAATTACAGAGGAACTGAAATTAAAGACTATTTCAAAAATTCTGAAGACAAAGGGGACACTAAGGCTTCTGGGTTACGAAAGAGGGTACCTTTGATCCTCCTAATACACCAGCCACCATTAAGACGTTTCACAGTGTGGTTAGCTGATCTTCAAAATATCTACAAACACGGACGACACCTCACCTACAGTAATCTTTCCCTATAGAAGCTATTGGGTTGAAAACCTTAAGGGCCGACACTAGCATAGTGATCAGGGCCGCAGACAAGGGAGGTGGGATTGTATGTTGGACAGACAATATATGAAGACGAAATTACCAAACAGCTGACTGATGGTCTCACTTATCGCAAGCAAGACAAGACCCTACGCCCATGCTCAAAAAGGAATTGGACACGAGACTAGCAATGGCACACAGTAAGGGTGGATTACGCCCAAAAATTCGAATTTTTGACCACCATTATCCACGATGTCCAGTAATATACACACTGCCCAAAATCCATAAAACATCAGACACAACCACCTGGCCGTCCTATTGTATCATCTTATGGTTTCTCTTTCAAACCATAGCACAATATATTGACACTTTTTTACAACCTATAGTTAAGAACTTGCCTCCTATATTAGGGATAGCCGCACTTACTTCATATGCTCATGAATGTTCTGTCTCTGAGCAGAATGTATTTTTGATGACTGTGATGTTAAAAGCTTGTATACTATCATACCACAACTGGATGCTGTAGAAGCTTGCAGAGGGCCTAATTCATTCTGAATAGATGGCCCTCCTATTGATTTTTTGTGTGATCTTTTGCATTTCATCTTGACCAATAATTACTTTCGTTTTAGGCAGACTTTTACATACAAAGCACAGGGGTAGCATGGGATCTAATGTGGCCCCGACTGTGGCTAATTTGTATATGTCTAGATTGAGGAGAGGTTCATTTTACCTCATATGCATCACAATATAATATTCTATAGAGATATATAGACCTTATCCTTCTCTGGAGTGGCACCAGGGAGGGGCAGAGCAGTTCGTACGCACTCTCAATAATCTTGATACGCCTGTTAACTTACACATAATTTAAGTTCCGATACGGTAGATTTTTTGGATCTACGCATCTTTAGAACCGAGGGTGGTCTAGGGACCCATTGTATAGAAAGTCCACAGATAGGAATTCCCTTCTTTATGCTTCTAGCTGTCATCCATATAGGACCAAATGTGGCATGGTTTACAGCCAATTTCTAAGAATACTTAGAAATACACCGATACATGCCTACCGATTTACAATTGGAAGAGATGTACATAGATTCATTGAAGGGGATACTCTAGGATATGTGGCAGGTGAGCTTAATGGGGCTAGGATATAGATGAGAGAACAGATTGGGGGACGTGGTAGTCATTGACAAGGAGATGCATACCAGGATAATTACGGCTTAATGGATGGTGAGGGAAATGGGGGGTGGCTCAGGACTGCAAAAGACCAAATGCTGCATATATATGCATAATGATGCGGGGATACCACCAATGTAAACTGTCGAAGGGACCTATTCCTACATAAAATTGATACACTTTAAAAAGTGTGACGTCAATTTGTGATCAGCTATCGGTGTTCCAGGTTATGACATGACCCACGTTAGATTTGTTTGGTGTATTGTATACCCGACACTATGCCCCAATATATCAACTAATTAAACCTGGCCAATAACTAGGCTGATCGAATTTACAGATGCCCTAATTGCGTTACTTGCCGGTCACATGGTAACAGGCAAGGATTTTTTCCCATCCGCATAGTGGCCGTAGAATACCTATCAGACAGAGGTTCTCATGTGAGCAGATATGTGATTTATTTCATAGTCTGCCCTTGTGGGCTATATTATATTGGCAAGACAAGGACATCATTTAAAGAGAATGGCCAACATCGATCGTCTGTTAGACTAGCCCTTAATACCAATGAGCCCATCACCTCTAATTTGTGGGTGATTTGTCGGTGGCCCGCGACACTTTAGAAGTAAGGGTCACCGCATTATCCTCTTTGAGATGTATGATCTTTGATGGTCTGACCACGCAGGAGGTCCAATCCATGATAAATCATGATAAGTTACTTTATACAAAAAGGAAGCTCGATGTGATATTACCAATTGGATACTTTAGCACCTAAGGGCTTAATGAACAGCTGGCATTACATTGCTCTTCCTATGATAATTCTTTATATAACATGTTGCTGTAACTCTGCCGGATACTTTGTTGTATCCTGCCTTTATACGTGTTTTGGAATTGTGTAGCGTACTAGCTCTAAACACAGTATTTGTTACCTCTGATTTTTCAGAGTGAGGTGCACTGGGCAAAACCACCTTATAGTTGTTTGCTTTACCTCTGTCCCGGTCCGATCGGGGTGATTGATTGGTGTGACTCTAAAAGAAATGTGCGGGTCGATATCCATGCTTGTGACTTAAGCCAGATATTTTGTTTTTAAATATTAAAATTGTGTGTTATTAACAGAGTGAATAAAGGAAATGTTCCCTGTTTTTTGTTGAAGTTGGGTGGAGCGTTTATATTTCGTATTTTTGTTTTTGTTTTGCAATATAGTTAGCATTGTAGTTGATTGTTCCCCCGTAACAGCTGTTTTCGGGGGTACATGGTATAGAAGTATGACACACACATTGTAACGTCACACGCAGGGGAGATCTGATGACGGCTTGTTTGCCGGAGCCGAAGTCGCGTTAGATGATTGTAGCGTTATTTTAAGCTGTATGTAATAAAAATTAGTATGGTATTTACAGACCCGAGCGTGACTGTTCGTGATGCAGGAAGTCATTAGTATAGTATAGGTAGTAGGAAATGAATACGAATCATGTATTTACACTGAATTTTAACGACACGCATGTATACTAAACTTAATGAGGAACAACTGAGGAGGAGCACACGCTGTGCTCAAGAAGAATGGTTGTCCTAAGCCGTGTTTTGTGCATTTGGGTGTGGACGTGAGAACATTTGGTTGTGATTGCCGATTATTGAAGGACACAGTGTTATAACTAGCATTATTTATTTTATTCGTCGGAAACCGCGCAGGAATGTTAAACATACCCTCGATCACGGGCTCTTTTAATGGCTATTACAAGTAAACCAGACGACTTGCTTCCTAAATATGCGTCCTAATACACCAGCCACCATTAAGACGTTTCACAGTGTGGTTAGCAGTGATCTTCAAAATATCTACAAACACGGACGACACCTCACCTACAGTAATCTTTCCCCTATAGAAGCTATTGGGTTGAAAACCTTAAGGGCCGACACTAGCATAGTGATCAGGGCCGCAGACAAGGGAGGTGGGATTGTAGTGTTGGACAGACAATATTATGAAGACGAAATTACCAAACAGCTGACTGATGGTCTCACTTATCGCAAGCAAGACAAAGACCCTACGCCCATGCTCAAAAAGGAATTGGACACGAGACTAGCAATGGCACACAGTAACGGGTGGATTACGCCCAAAACATTCGAATTTTTGACCACCGATTATCCACGATGTCCAGTAATATACACACTGCCCAAAATCCATAAACATCAGACACAACCACCTGGCCGTCCTATTGTATCATCTTATGGTTCTCTCTTTAAACCAATAGCACAATATATTGACACTTTTTTACAACCTATAGTTAAGAACTTGCCCTCCTATATTAGGGATAGCCAGCACTTACTTCATATGCTCATGAATGTTACTGTCTCTGAGCAGAATGTATTTTTGATGACTTGTGATGTTAAAAGCTTGTATACTATCATACCACAACTGGATGCTGTAGAAGCTTGCAGAGAGGCCCTAATTCATTCTGAATATGATGGCCCTCCTATTGATTTTTTGTGTGATCTTTTGCATTTCATCTTGACCAATAATTACTTTCGTTTTAAGGCAGACTTTTACATACAAAGCACAGGGGTAGCCATGGGATCTAATGTGGCCCCGACTGTGGCTAACCTGTATATGTCTAGATTTGAGGAGAGGTTCATTTTACCTCACATGCATAGATGCCCTAATTGCGTTACTTGCCGGTCTATGGTAACAGGCAAGGATTTTTCCCATCCGCATAGTGGCCGTAGAATACCTATCAGACAGAGGTTCTCATGTGAGAGCAGATATGTGATTTATTTCATAGTCTGCCCTTGTGGGCTATATTATATTGGCAAGACAAGGACATCATTTAAAGAGAGAATGGCCAATCATCGATCGTCTGTTAGACTAGCCCTTAATACTAATGAGCCCATCACCTCTAAATTTGGGGATTTGTCGGTGGCCCGACACTTTAGAAGTAAGGGTCACGCATTATCCTCTTTGAGATGTATGATCTTTGATGGTCTGACCACGCAGGAGGTCCAATCCAGGATAAATCATGATAAGTTACTTTTACAAAAGGAAGCTCGATGGATATACCAATTGGATACTTTAGCACCTAAGGGGCTTAATGAACAGCTGGCATTACACTGCTTCCTATGATAATTCTTTATATACATTGTTGCTGTAACTCTGCCGGATACTTTTGTATCCTGCCTATTATAGGTTTTGGAATTTGTAGCGTACTAGCTCTAAACACAGTATTTAGTTACCTCTGATTTTTCAGAGTGCACCCATATATTGTTGACTTCCCTCCGATCGGGGGATTGATTTGTGATATTCTAGTTTGCTGGTTGATAGCATACTTATGACTTGGCAGAGATTGTGTTTTTAAATTGTTTTTAACTGTTTTGTTATTTGTATTTTTTCCCCCTACAGCTGTTCGGGGAACAGGGTATATAAGTATGACACACACATTGTACGTCACATCCTGAGGACGGCTTGTTGCCGAGCCGAAACGCGTAGATGATTGTAGCGTTATTTTAAACTGTTTGAATAAAAATTTGTATGTTTTATACAGACCCGAGAGTGACTCCGTGATGCAAAAGATATTTTTTGGAGGACACCCGGGCACGATGGGACCACTGGAATGGAGTGCCGATCCTGCATATGTATATATATATATATATATATATATATATATATATATATATATATATATAGTCCAAAGACATTGAAAATGCTGGCAGTACTGAGGGATTGATTCTGATATTGTAAACTGTAAATCCATCATAGTATATCATATGAAAAAATTAGGTAAATGCTTTACCCCAAACTCACTGAGCACACTATAGTCCATGGCAGTGGGTTGTTCTTCTCTTGGTATAGTCTTCCTTGGCATGCTACCATATGGAAGTCCTAGTAGAACCTATATTAATCAAGCAGTGATACTTAAATACAAAACAAGCTTGTGGAATTAAACAGCAAATTCAGAAAAATGCAATTTGCTGTGAAAAATTCCAATTTTAAAACAGCAAAGCTCCAATTCAATTCCTAATGATTTGGGGTGGGGGGGGGGGGCGACTGTAAAATATGAAATACGAAAAACTAGAGGCAACAAGTACAGCTATATCCCATTTGAAAGGGAGATTGCATTTTGTTTTAGAAATATTTTAATCATAACTTGTACTTGACAGTACTAAAAAAATATTGTTGATAATCATTATAAAGTAGTATATTTACCTCAGGAATAACAACTAGCCCAAACACCAAGGACAAAAGGACTAAGTTCAATCCATACATCCATCTTAGAAATATGAAGTAGGAAGCCACAGAGGATCCAAAGTGGCCTTAAAAAGATAAAGAAATGGCAATGATAACATATTTATTACTGAAATTGCAGAGGATGCTTTTGGACACATCTGCGGGGAACTTGTATGCTCTCACTGTGCTTGTGTGGGTTTCTTCCAGGTCACAACCATAAAGACATACTGATTGGTTGCTTGTGAGAAATAAAGTGATTATATTGAAATTTCTTTGGGTCAGGGCCTGATGTAAATAGATTAAACAATTGTGTACTATTAATACTATGAAGAGCTATATAAGAAATATATATATATATATATAATATATATATATATATATATATATATATATATATATATATATATATACAAAAGAAAAGGTAATTAATGCACATTCCTAGGCTACATACTATCTGTGCAGAGGCATACATTATAAACAAAGGGGTTTAAGTATACCGTACATCATTGTAAACATTGCTCTAGTTAACGAGAAAGCTCTGTACAATGTAATGGAGCGAAACATGCCTAGCTAATATTTTCTCTGTCGTTCTGGTCACACCATCTTTGGGGCTCACTTGTATTTCTCTCTTCTTGTGACCTGTTGATGTTTAGAGCTACTATGCTTGCATTATATACATATCATGTATCATATCATATATTTACTTTTGATATCTGATGGCTGACAAGACATTTTTGTTATTATGATCTTTTAAACTTGTACCACATAATTATATTGAATAAAGATGATATTGAATAAAGAATTTATTTAATATATATATGTATATATATTTTTCAACTGACAGAAAATTGGGTCTAGGTACCAGTTTCTAGGTTCCTGCAATGTTACTGACAGGATAATGCTTTGCGACCAATGCTACGTCTGTAACAATTTTCCCAGGACGTTTGCGAACAGTACTTAAATATCCTAACTCTAGTGTTGAGCTTTCAAAAAGTCATGGCTGACAGCTCTTTTGCTGGAAATGGCAGTGCAAGTGACATTTTGACAACTTACTGCTCGGGTTAGAGAGCAGAACAAAAAGAGAGGAAACTCATATCATACTTTGAGTTTCTTTTCCTGGCCATTCCCTCAGGCAGCAATTCCCCCCCCTGTGTATGTATTTCTTTATGCTTGTAAACTTGACTACTGGTGAGAGGGGAGGGGGAGCTATTTAAAGTTGAGAGTGTCTCTTTTTTTCTGTCCAGCTGATAGGGAAGTTAACCCATTAGTGTTGCCTGAGGGAATGGCCAGGAAAAGAAACTCTCGGTAAGTATGATATGAGTTTCCTTTTCTCAAGCTTCCTTACCATCCCAGCCAATCAAAATAAGGGTTGGCTGGCTGCAGGAGGAATAGTGTCTCAGTGCCTGTGGTTTTACCAATGCCCATGTGCCAACCATTTAAAAATGACACTTTGCCAAAATTTACCAGTGTCTAGATGTCAATGATTTTACCAATGTCTATGTGCCGACCATTTAACAGTGCTACTTTGCCAAAATTTAACAGTCTCTGGGTGCCAATGATTTTACCAAAGTCTATGTGCCAACTATTTTACAGTGCCACTTTGCCAAACTTTACCAGTGTCTGGGTGTCAATGATTTTACCAATGTCTATGTGCCGACCATTTAGCAGTGCCACTTTGCCAAACATTTTACCAGTGTCTAGGTCGCAATGATTTTACCAATGTCTATGTGCCAACCATTTAACATTGCCACTTTGCCAAACATTCTACCAGTCTCTGAGTGCCAATTATTTTACCATGCCAATAATTTTACCAATGTCTATGTGCCATGTTTAACAGTGTCATGTTACCAAACATTTTGCCAGTGTCTGGATCCCAATGATTTTACTAATTCCTATTTGCCAAGCATTTAACACTTAAGTGCCACATTGTCAAACATTTTACCAGTGTATGAGTGCCAATGATTTTAGCATTGTCTATGTGCTAACCATTTAACAGTGCCACGTTGCAAAACATTTTACCAGTGTCTGGGTGGCAATGGTTTTATGCGCCAACCATTTAATGGTGCCAATTTGCCAAGGATTTTTCCAGTGTGTGACAGAAAAATTCAAAAAGACTGTTGGAGTCAATCTGATGAAATCATTCTGCTATGTGTATTGGTATTTTTTTGTCTATTGTGTATTTTTTTCTCTGTATCTCGATGTCTGTCTGTCTATTTATCTCTCTGCCTGTCTATCTCTCTGTCTTCCTGTATAATCTATTTTATATCTGTCTGATTCATCTTTTTTATCAATATGTCTGTACAGCATTCATCTGTCGTATTTGTCAATGTGTATGTTTAAAAATGTGAAGTGTTTTTTCTGATTTAGAGTGTGTTTGTATATGTGTGTGCTAAAGTGTGTCTGGTAAGATGTGTTGTAGTATGGGTGTAACATCACGTGTGTCCAGGTTAGTAAGTGTTATGGGGACCCAGAAAAGTCTGATGGCAGCCCTGTGGTATTGAATTTTATTTCTATTCCTTTTGAGTAGTAAATAATACGTATTACTTTCTAGCTGTAAATATAATTTAGATGCAACCTTTACTTCACACTTACTTTCTATTTCCTTTATTTTCATTTCCCATGGTATACATGCAGTTTTGAAATTTTCAAAATCCCTTTTGAATTTCATCCATTTCTAAAAGTATAAATATACATATATTGGTTAGTATTTCCATGTTTTGTAAATAAACAGTACCAATAAACAGAAAGAGAGATACATTAATAGGACCTAACCCACAAATAATTGTCTCATTATATCTAATACCTCTACCTTTATCTAAGCTGCTTGCCAATATTATATATTATTTATATTATAGGTAGGGTTGATATTCTTGATGTATGTTGACAATATAAGCATTGTGTAACGATATTCAAAATTAATTGTAAGCGGCACGTTTTATGGGAAGCTATAAAGGGTTTGTTTTGGGAACATATGTATTATGTGTCCAGGTAACAATGTAACTATGGGAAACACACATCATTGTGGAGGCAGAAAATCATTTAAGTATATATGTATTTCCAGTCTGTTGATTACATTGCTTATTTGAATGCATATATTACAGTAAATGTCAACAATAGAGATGGACTAGAACTCGAACTCGAGTTCGAGTCGAACTATTCGAGTTTGAACGGACTCGGACTTCTTGAACTATCCCGGACCCGGATTTTCAATATTTTTTGGACTTTCTATAATTATCGAATGTTCGAATGTTCGAGGCATGCGAATATGCAAGTAAAATGTCTATTATACCAATATGCGAGTAAATATCGAATATCAAATCTGCGAGTAAAATGTCTATTATACCTATACGTGAGTAAATAACAAATATCGAATCCGCGAGTACCACGTGTGAGAGTAAAATCGTGTTTTCGAAAGTCCTGGATATTCGAACATGTTCCCCAGACCATCTCCCAGGTCCCACACCTATTTACATTAAGTTACCATTGATATTTTAATTGTGTTTCATTAGAACTTTTCGAACTATTTGACTCCCATTGACTTTAATGGGTCCGTTTCCGAACTTTCCATATAGTTCAAAAACGGACCGAACTTTCAAAAGTTCTGCCATCTCTAGTCAACAAGGTGGAGCAGATAAAAAGAATTATAGTCCCTAAAGGGAGTTGCAAGGTTCATGGACAGTTTTAGTGGTTTAGGTAAGTAAAAGCCTGTATGCTTGTGAAGGTGCATCAACTGCATCAACGTATGGCCCAGCACAGAAGAGCCCATTCCTCGGGTCAGGACTCAGCTGTGTACCTGCATCTTAAGGATAAAGGACATACCTTGAAGATTGTAATGTTAACATATTGGCAAAGGAACGTGACTGGTTCAAGAGAGGTGTTAAGGAGGCCATTTATGTGAAAATAAAGAAACCAAGCCTAAATAGAGGTGAGAGGGTTCAACACCAACTGTCTGCCATATACAATGCTGTTTTGAAACTTTACCCTGGGCATTCCTATAACACCTCTTAGCCACTATCCAATCACGTCCTTAACACCTGGCTGTGATATGCTAATTGGGATTTTCCAGGGCACATAATTGCCACAGATTCTTGTACAAGTCATTCTGAATTGAGAAATTTAGCCTTTTTAGCTTACCAATGATAGCTACTGTACCCAAGGGTTAATCTACAGATAGGGGAAAAACCACTCAAAAGAATGCCCTACATAAAAAGTTATATAGGATTGAAAAGGTTTCCTGAGAGTTTATTGTAGAGATGTTCAGTCCCAAACCTGATTTCAAGCCAGAACTACCAGTTCTGGACCCAAAATTCCAGCGGTCAAAACTGCCTTTGAAATTTCATCCTGAAATCGAAGATATTTTAACCATCGAACCATCGACCATCTACATACAATTTTCACAGTTTCAATGTGGAATTCCAGTTTTCTTTGCCCTGCGAATCTGCAGCAGAACTTCTCAGGTTTGTGCAACTTAATTTCTGCATCACCTCTCTATTGAATATATTATTATTATTATTGTTATTATTGTGGATTTATATAGCGCCAACATCTTCCGTGGCGCTTTACAGTTGCATTAAAATTCATAAGGAAAACATACATGTTACATACAAGGGTAGTGCAAGTAATACAAAGTGCAAAAAATGTAAGTGCTGGTCCAGCAGCATTCAGTGTGGTAAGTTACAGCATTACTGTGTACAATAGGATGGAGTGCCCTGCCCGATAGCTTACAGTCTAGAGATTCCTACTTCTACTGAATGTAAGAGCTGAAGCATTAAATCTTTAAAACCCCTTACTGTATTATTCAGTAAATTGGTTGCCGCTTCGTGATTATTTTAAAATTACAAAAAAACTTTTAAATAGGTACCTTGGCCATCATGACTTTGTAAGCATAAAGCCTTCTGCCTTTTCCTCTTCCTAGTGCACCCTCAAACTTTTCAACAAAATCTTGGGCATCACTGGTTAGAAAGAGAAAATGTGCAGTATACATTATATTTTATAATAATAGTGGGGTTAGATAGCATTACAAATCGGTCAATATCATTAATATTATTTTGATAACATGTGTTGAGAATTTTCTTCTTTTGGGTTTTTAAAAGAATATTCTTGAAAGAGAACTATAGTGTGTATAAAGTTAAAAAAAAACAGTAAAATGAAAAGTACTAGGCACAGGGATATAGGACAGGTTAATCCTACCTCCCAATATTGTTTCTGTGAGGAGCACCAGTCCAAAAAAAATTGATTCTGCCAGTCTGTTTTTTTTCTTCCTCCTGGTTTCAGCACCATTTGTAGGACAGGAGTAGTCCAGGACTAACCTGACAAATGAAAACTGTATGTGCTGTAGATCCTCAATGAAACGATATTGGGAGATAGGAATAATCAATCCTGCCTCCCTGGACCAGGTACTTTCTATTGATTTTTAGAGTATAGTTATCCTTTAATGAAATCTGGAATGTTAAGACTGTGAAAAATGTTACTGTCAGTACAATTCTCTGCGCCTGTGAGTTTTATCAGCAGTTAATAAGCTATAGCAATTTTAAACCTGCATGCCTGGGCCAGGTTGAAATCAGTAAACAAAAAGACCTCAGTCTGCACAGGTTTGTTTTTTTTTCATCTTGGTAAACCAAATACCTATGTACATTGCATCCAAACTATTATTTAAATCAGAAGTAAATAGTGATCACTAAGCAAAGACAGATGACTTAGCAATGTTGGGAAGTGATCCATTTGATGTCCTGTGATGTGGGAGATCTCCAAGTCACTTCACCTTTCCCTTTGCATTTAAATAGAACAAGCTATTTTTCACTGCTAAGCAACAATTGTTTTAAAAAAGCTTGTACCTAGTTAAACTTATTATATGTGGCCGCACAATCCCACAACAGTCTATCCCTGCACTGGGATTTGCGGAGAGTGGTAAAGTTTTGGCCATGTTCCACATTACAACAGAAACGTTTCTTCAAATTGAATTGAAAAAAAAAAAAACTCAATGGGCTCCCCAAATACCTGAGCAAAATAAGTTTTTTCCTCATACGCCATGGTTTGCTTCTCATAGCAGAAATTATTTTTTTATTTTCTAAGACTTGCTCCTGAAGTCTGGCTCTCTCACCCTCTGACAAACTTTCTTCATCTGAGCTTGATGAAGATGAAGATGAACTAATAAAAATTAACAAGAGAAATTGTTATAATGTATCAAATATTGTTTACAAATCACTGATTTAAAGAATTACATGCATCATTTTAAGGGCATCAATCTGCCATGATGGAAAAGATCATTGATGTATATATCTTCAACACAATGAGACCAACAAGACGACAACTTTGGACCACAGGCTCTTGGAAGCAGCAGGCTAGCTACAGTTTCAGTGTAATAGATGAGGAATTATGCTCTCAGCAAGCAAATATATGAAGCAAAGAAATTGGGAAAGCACAGAAGGAACACTCAGAGAGGTGGCCTAGAGATGTAGTAAATATAACTACAGCCCAGAATGACACAAAGCAATTCACATTTAAATGAAACAGAATCCAATACTGTATGTGGTAAAGTGAAAAAAAGAAGCAACAAGCATGCAACTAAAGATGATTTTGGAAAGGCCAAGGTAATTATTATTTTTTATTAAATGGATCAGTTTTTTAAACATTTTTTAATCATTATATATAATTAAGGCACAAACATAACTAAACGTGACCATACACCTTTTTGATCTTTGACATATCCCCAGATCTGAACGGAGTTAAGTAATATTAGCAAGGTGTATGGGGTAAAACTGGCCAACCATGCTGCTGGCGTCATCATGATTGGCCGGATGAAAGATCTCAGTGTCAGTATGGGCTTCCTCTACTTCAAGTAGAAGGAACTGATGTTATGTCCCTGTATGGGGACCTGATCATCTGATCCACATTCAGAGTATGGGGTTTAGTCAGTAGAATTGTGCATGTGGAATAGAATCTCTCTGAATATAGGGGACTTAACAGGGCACAAATGAAAAACATTTTCTGATACCTGCTGCTTTTTCCTTTTGACTTCTTTTTGCCATTTTTTTGATTTTTATTATTTCCTTTAGTTGCCCTTGACTTTCCATTTTTGTTTACAGTTGCACTTTCATTGTCATTGTCATCTTTTTTAATCTTTCTTCTGCCGTTAGGTGGCCTAACATCATTCTCATCCTCAGTCTCTGTTCCACTTTCATCACTTCTTTTTGATGTTTTTTTTCTATTCATCCTTTTCTTTCTTGGTAAGGGAACATCATCATCATCATCATCTTCACTTTCACTGTCTTTGGAGCTGTCAACTCTTTTTTTTGCATATCGGGCTTGACGATTTGAAGAGCGTACTGCCGAATCTGTATAAAAATGACAGTGGTTTGCAAAACAATGTTATTTATATCACACAAATACATTTGAAGGCAAGTATGCTGGACACAGAGCCATGCTGTGTCCTGCACTTAACATATAAGGGGCATATCTATAAAACAAATATATTTTATAGATCTCCCTCCATCTCACTCTAAAATAAGGATAACACTTCCTTATAAAATTCATAGATTCATTCTTAGAAATAGAAGATCCAGACACAATTCTGAATTTCCCTTTCTGAAAAACCTGGTTCTAACACATATGCCTCATACTCTATGTATATCCTTCTTTTTCAGCTTTAAACAGTGGAGTTGCTTTGCTACCATTTAATAAAGGTGGAAGATCTCCCAGAAAGATTCTGGTACTGACATGTGGTTCACAATAAAACTCATTCTTATTTGATGATTAACTATTCCCACATACTTCCATATTCACTTTAAGTACTAGGCCACACTAGCGAGTTTCTGATGCGCTTATGATCGCATTTTATGATCTGTGAAAAGTGCATGTCAGTGGATTGCATTGTGGATGTGAACATTGCATGCGATGAGTTGCGTTTTTCGGATTGCATGCAAACATAACTTTTTCGCAAATCACATGCGCATAATTTCACAAGTTGCAGCACAAATGGATAAAACATACTTTTCATGAGTGTTTCCATCTGGTCTATTGTGGTCTCAGCCTAAATATAGAATTAAATCAGAAATTCAAGCAGAGATGCAAAAAATTATAGTTACTTACCTCCCTATGATCCCTGAAGCCCACCATGCTTCTTCTCCGATGACTTCACCTACTCTGTAAGCTCAGACAGCTTTTTCAGAGGAGGCTCACAGGACTGAGGAGGCATGTGTATGGCAGTCATTCGCCACAACTGAATTCTGCAGTCCGGAAGAAAAAAAGCATCTTGCACAGAAGTTGGTTTTTGTGTGGCAGGGAAAGGTAAATATTCTGGGCTTCAGGAACCAGGGGGGTGTAACTAACTATAAGGATCTCTGGGTCTGGGTCTGAGTGTGTGTGGGGTAGTATAGATTTTTATTGCCCTTTAAACTGACCCTTAGGAGAATCGAGGGCAGAGGCATATAAGCAGCAGGGTGATTAAAACACCAGCCTTGTGAAGAAGAAGTGTTGAGAATATTAAGTAAAATGTTATAATAAAAGAAATATTGTGCCTGTTCCCAAAAAGGAAAAAAAGGTTAACTGTTAAAAACAAATGATGCAACATCTGCTCCGCAAACGATATCCTCCTCTCATCCACCCTGGTCACTTCTTCCCATGCCCGTATTCAGGACTTTACTCGTGCTGCCCCTCTGCTCAGGAACTCCCTTCCTCCATCTGTCTGTCACTCACCATCCCTTAACACCTTCAAACGTAACCTTAAAACCCACCTCTTCAGGCTAGCATATACCCTGGCCTAAACATTACCCCTCTTACTACCCAATATGATCCAACCCACTTTTCATGCTTCACTCCCAATCTATTTACAACCTACCGATTCCTGTCACCTTATGTCTCACCCCCATATCCTCTAGACTGTAAGAGGGTCCTCTTTTCTATTGTATCACGGTATTGCTGAAAGAAACTCCACACTCTGTTTACTTATATTATGTATTACCTGTGTATGTAATAAGTATGACTTTGTATAACATGTATTACCCTGTATGTAATGTATGACTGTGTAATTGTAAAGTGCCACGGAAGATGTTGTTATATATCAATGATAATAATAATAAAAAATAATAATATTAGTTAATTTACTTTGTAGCTTTAAACTACCCCACCCTTGATCGTTCAGCCAGGAAGTAGAGCAGAAGCCCTCTCTCGAAACAGGAGCAGGGAATGGTGCCTAGGTGGTGAGGGACCGGGTCAGGTACTTCCCTTCAGGGGCATATTTGGAAATTATTGTTAATGCGAAAGAGGGGTTTGGGGGGGAGGGGAGGGCTGGTGGAGATCATTTATAGCTAAAGTTATTTTTTGCCTGGAACATGCTCTTTAAAATCTTCAAAAGTATCAATCTGTGCATTGTCAGCTTAACTGTAGAGACACACAAGTGTGCACTGCAGGAAATACATACATCATCATTTTTCTGCTTATTTTATGTGTATTTTAGCAGTTGGGGATACGGAACCAAAGCTGAAAGTCAGCTAGGTATAGAAATCACATTGTTAACACTGGATATATATATTAAACTAATATGTGTGGTCAAATAACCTTGTTAACCTTGTTCCAGGCATTATTCTGTGGGTAAATTCAGAATTGTAAAATTACAATTGACATATCAGAAAGTAAAATCCACTCAAAAACTTTCTCGGAATAGGTGCATGTTGTCTATGCTTAAAGAGAAAATAAAGACTCCAGACAGCATTATTCCTAAAGACAGAGCACATTTACAAACATACACATGTTCTGTAGTGCTCTACATAAACAAGGAAGCTGTATCCTTGCCTCCTAGAAGATGACAGACAATATTTTAACAGCACAGAGCTCCTTCTACTCCCTGACACAGAACAGGTATATCAGTGTAGTTTTTGTGTAAACATATTTAAATGCTTCTATCCCTAACAATGATATATTCCTTTGATTTTCATACAACAAAGAAAAGTAATTGTTGCT
The DNA here is from genome assembly GCA_019447015.1 of Hymenochirus boettgeri. Classification (NCBI taxonomy): domain Eukaryota; kingdom Metazoa; phylum Chordata; class Amphibia; order Anura; family Pipidae; genus Hymenochirus; species Hymenochirus boettgeri. The sequence goes on along the minus strand of CM033469.1, from coordinate 247,276,143 downwards.
GTTTATTGCTTAGATAGCATGGATTTAAGAAACAGAATATTAACATTTTAATATTTAAGTTAAAAGTAAGTATGAGGAATCCTTGCCTACTTTTTCTTGCTAAAAGCAAAGCTTTTGGTTCCTATCCCCACAGAGCTACTACATGGAGAACTAGTACATGTAGAATCTGTATCTTTTGCTAGGAACCTAATGGAACCCCCCCCCCCAAAAAAAGGAAGCATTGTGTGTTTCTAAAAGAAGCACTTTAGTGTGGTGAGCCTCGACAGCATACATAAGTAAAGGTACATTTAGAAGATTTGTCTTGTGCTAGGAACAGACATCTATATAGCAAATACTATGGGTATAGAGACAGTGAATACTGGGAAAAAAGGGCATAGCCAATACTGTAGGTGTGGCTCTTTGAAAACTACATGGGCTGTGGGTTGTACTGGCAACAACATATAAGCCTTCATAATTACAGAATCTATTACTTACATGTACTAAATACAACTTACTAGAATAGAATCTTACAATGTATAGGTGTTCTGGGGAGAAAAGCTTTCACATTAGGATTTTAAAAAAGTTTAGTTTTTGGTAAATTTGAGTGTACAACATCTCTGTTTATAGCAGCATAATTGGCTTGTAATATTTTGGGCCAGAAAACTGGGAAGTCAGCACTTGGTTTACAACGGATCACACAATACCGAAATCTCAGAGTTCTCCAAAGGTTTACTTACCCTCACTGTCATCACTGGAGCTTTCCAGCTGTCCATCAATCTCTATTCCCACTAAAGTAATACAAAAACTAATATGTTAATAATCACTAATCTATTCTACAGAAATGCGTTGAATGCAAACAGTAAATATTACAGGTTTTGGATATTATAAGAACATTTTTTAAGTGCTATCACACATGGCCCCATATATTGATATGTACTCTGTCCTGGATATTTTGGAAGCACCAAGGCATTTTATTATTTAAAGAAAGCATAGCACACGTGTATGGCTACATAATTTACACATTAATAGCAGTTGAATAAAGAAATATTTACATCCATATCCCTTATTTTTTAGCATTTTAGCATACCCCTGATCCCCACCAAACAGTTTATTTAGAGCGGGGGGGGGAAATATGAAGGGGGGGGAAATCCTTTTTGGCTCCAAATGACAATTGGAAAGAATCCCTGAATTAACCAGAACTATATGAACAAAGGAGGTCATTTCTTGTGTATAGCAGGTTATATCAAAAAAGGATCACAAAGGAATGACATATTGGTGCTATTTGTTACACAGAACAGATCACTTATCTGTCATGTCCAATAACAAAAACACAGCAATTCCTTTGTCATCAAGACACATGTAGCGAAATTTCTAAAATATCGTTATTGCAAAATAATAATGGGTAGTTTCAATATCATCATCATCGATTGTTATTTTGTGATGACAATGTTTTATAAATGTTGCCAATAAAGTGATGATGTGAATATAATACTAGTTTGTGTATGGAAACATTTAGTTCTAAAATGTGACACATATTGGGTGAGGTGACACTGGCAATTTATAAAACATGCGAATCCACAACTGGAGGAATTTTCATGGTGTTCCTAGTATGGGGGCCATGTTAACACCTTCCATTATGATAAGAAGTTTGAGTAAAAATCTAAAGGTTATACAATGTATGTTCCCATGCTTTGATTATGTGTCTGTGTGTAAATAAAGAGAGACAGAGTCACATTCATATACAAATTCAACATTCTCAAGGTGAAAACCACACAGCGTTTCAGGGAGAATACACCCCCTTTTTCAGGTGCAATCATTCTAGCACCTTTGTCATTTATAGTAACTTTATTACTCAACATGTTCATCTAAGATATCAATATAAGTAGCACAGATGAGATTTTTGCACATACCCCTCAATGATTTCAATGTGAGGAGTAGTTATGTAATCACTTAATGTATAACACAATGGGCCATATTCATAAAGGCACAATGTGGCTTTTTATCAATACTGCGCCTTTTAACGATCGGTTTAACAAACGTTAAACCGAATGTTAATTTCCGAACGGTTTAGCGATTGTTAATTTAACGCGAGTATAAATTAACGATCCCCATAGAATACCATTGCGGTACTTTATTACCAAATGTTCATTAATTAACGAAGTTTGGCATAAATGTACAACCGCGGTCGTATATTAGCAATAACGAGCGGTATCGCTAACTTGCGATACTGCGCGTTTAGGAATTTGGCCCTATAAGTTACTTGCACATTTGTAGTTTTGATTGCACCTGAGGGCGTGGTCTCCCCAAAACTTTGTGTGGTTTTCAACTTGAAAATGAAATCATGTTGAAGTTGTTTAAAGAGTGTGCCTATCTTTATTTACATATGTTACTTACCTGCCGTGGCACAGGTTACAAAGTGCACCTCCTATTTTTCCTAACTGAACTCTTTACTGGTATATATAGTATGTTTATTTAATTTACTAAATGTGAAACATTTAGATCTATGATGGATGCTGCAACAGCGATGTCATCAGGCATCAAATAAGAATAAACACTCTGTGCAGAGCCTGTTTTATAAGTGGATAGCTGGCATTACTCTTAGGGACACAGCATACCTGCAACAGGAATATCATAGACAAATGAGCTCTCTATATCACTTAACCTCATGTAAATAGGAAGCTCCTTCAAAACAAGGGTCACTTCCATTGACTAAACACTGTTAGATAGGACAGTAAGGGCCATATTTATAAAGGTGTGGTGTCGTTAAATAGCAATTGTATGTTTTAAGATCGCAATTGTACATTTACGATTGTAATGGTATGATTGCCTATACAATGCCATTGCAGTAGTTTAGTAGCACATGGTATTGTACAGCCACTCGGTGGTAAATGAATGACTGTGTAACCGGAGGTAATGGAAGTTGCCGATAGAGATGTCCGAACTTCGAAAAATCCGGTCCGCGCGAGGATCCGCAGATTTTTGAAAAAATCCGTAAATTCGAAAATCTGCGAGTGGACCCGTTAAAACGTATTAAAATGAAAGTTCGGCAAAATCCGCATTAAATGTGGTCTAAATAGCCTTGGTAACGTACACTTAATCACTCAGGGACCTGGGTAATGTCCTTAGAAACACGTATCAATGCCTACAATACCTAAAAATTACAGTCCGCTAGTGTGAATTTAAAAAAACGGTATTTTTCGAAAATACAAGGATTTCCGTAAAAACGGGGATTTCCGTAAAAACGAGGAACCGGAACTTCCTGCCTGCACAATGGCGAGCTCTGTAAGGCAGATGTATGCCACACAGTACATCCTGGTCAGGGGGTACGATGATTTCCCCCCTGGCACCTATCATGTGCGGCGCCGAAAGCACAGGATTATGGAGGGGCTCCAGTGCCGGCTCCTGCGCCGCTTCGGCTACCAGACCACTGTCTACCCTCCAGAGACAGTGGTCTGATCTGAAAAGGCAGAGGCCTCATTATGTTCAAGCCATGCGGCAACTGATGGAAGGCAAGTATACTTTTTATTATATTACTGTATTGTAATAAGTAGTAAAATATTTTAATTTACTTCTGACAAAAACATATTTATTGTATATACCTTACCATTAATGCCATTACACACACCACATTGGCCACATTCCCCTATATAGTAGTTTGCACACAACAAGGGAAAGAAGGCGATGGGGGTACTGGGTTACATAATGTCCACTGCGGTTTGCCACCATTGTTGTGGGGCCAGGCAGGCTTGGCCCCACTGGACATACCCCTCACCCCATTGGCTTCTCTCCCTCAGAGTATGCTTCGTGCAAGGGAAAGCGGGTGAACGGGTAGGAACAGCACCATTGAGTAGCAGTAGACCCACTGCAGTTTGCCACCATTGTTGAAGAGCCAGGCAGGCTTGGCCCCACTGGACATACCCCTCACCCCACTGGCTTCTCTCCCTCAGAGTATGCTTCGTGCAAGGGAAAGCGGGTGAAAGGGTAAGGCTTCGTAGCAACAGCACCATTGAGTTAGAGCAGGCCCACTGCAGTTTGCCACCATTGTTGAAGAGTCAGACAGGCTTGGCCCCACTGGACATACCCCTCACCCCACTGGCTTCTCTCCCTCAGAGTATGCTTCGTGCAAGGGAAAGCGGGTGAACGGGTAAGGCTTTGTAGGAACCACACCATTGAGTTACAGCAGGCCCACACTTTGTAATATGGAGTACTGCTCTAGTGCCAGGCAGGATTGACCCAGAGCTGAAAACATTAGCCACAGAGTAGCTGTTGCGGCTGTATGAGATGGTCAGAGTAGGTGACACCACAAAGGTGCCTCGTGGAGAGAGAAGGAAGAACAAAGTACTGCTCTCAGGCCAAGTAGGATCGACCCAATCTTAGAAAAATTAGCCACAAAGTAGCTGTTGTTACAGAGCATTTGTTATTTCACAACTTAAATGCAGTAGAGCAAGGTAGGACCATATATGGCCCTGCCAATAAGAAAAATTTGTCATTTGCCAGCTAAGCCTTTAGGTGGAAAATAAGGCGGAAGGAGCAGTACGGGTGGCCAGGGGCAGGAGGCCTTCAGTCACGGGCATCAGCATCAGCAATAGGGGTGCTGTACTGAGATGTGATCCATGCCTCATTCAACTTGATGAATGTAAGGCGGTCCACATTCTCAGTGGAGAGACGTGTCCTCCTCTCCGTTACAACAAGGTTAGTCCTTAAAGGGACTGTTGGGTCTCAAGATGTGTGAATACAGGGGTGGTTAACAACAAGTGCTAAACCACCATAATGAAATCCACACACAGAAAGCTCAAAAAAAGCTCAAAAAGCACAAAAAACTCTCTCCAACTCCTACGCTGTCAGGTCTCCACTAAACACACTCCAACACACTGACAAATGGCGCCTGTGAAGCAGCCTTTTATACCCAGGGGACTGGCAATAATCATGTTAGCTGCCATTGGATAATTTGGGACATGTGGCTTGCTCCGTCTTCAAAATAATCCCCAAAATGCAGAAATTCTCGAAATTACGAGGACCTCCATTTTCTTTTTCTTTTGAAAATACGGAGATCCTTGTAATTACAAAAATTTTCGGGAAAAAAAATAATTTATCTCGTTCGCGGACGGGATAAATCCACGGCGGATCCGGGTTCGCAAACCGGCCATCTCTAGTTGCCGATACTGCGGGTAATTAAATATGGCCCTAAAACTCATAATATTGCACAAAGCATAGAGGAGGTAATAGTGAATTAAAATTAAATAATAAAGTTAAGTGAATTAATAAATTGCAGAACTTAACATCACATGGACTCAATAAGGGCTATGGGATGTTTTTACAATAAATTATAAATTATGTGATTGAATAAATTATATGGTGCCTTGAAAGGGTCACTTTACCCAAAAAATAACTTTCCTTCCTCATAATCTATAATTCTAATAAAACCATATGTGTAACAATTTTTTCTTTGAACACAGCCAAGGAGACTGAAATCTGCAAGTGCAGCAAAACTTCTAAATCGTATTATTTTTATATAAAAGCAGAATTAGAGGTAGGAATACATGCTCCTGACTTCTATAGAATTACAGATTATGGGGAAGGAAAGTTGTTTTTTCCTTTAACGGGTATGTCCACCCTAACTATAATTTTTTTCTGTAGAGTAGGACACCCCAGCTCACGTCCAACCGTTGTTTTAGTTTTTAAAATAAGCAAATGAAACATACTTACGCTCCTTCTTTCTCTCGGCTGTTTGCCCGGCTCTCTGCTTGCTGGAAACAGCAGAGAGGGGCCGGACCGGCAGCCACATCTGTGATAGGCTGAGCATCAGCCAATTACAGACACTGCTGCCGGCTATGCAGACAACCAAGGGAACAAAGTAGTATAAGTATGTTTCTTGTGTTTATTTTAAAAAAACAAACATGGCTGTTGGGGGTGGGCTGGGATAAGCTACACTACAGAAAAGTCTTTTAGAGCTAGGCCATAAGCAGCCATAAGGGGGTGGGGGGGGGGGGGGGAGGGGGGGGGGGGTCCCCGGGGGCCCACCCCTGTGCATGCCAGTGTCCTCAGGGAGGACAAGGAAGAAGCAGGGACCGGATGACTCACAGACAGCTCTTACTCTTCACTTTTTATAACTTTGACCAGGCACTGCAGGATAAGTATTTTTTATAAGTTCACCCATTGGTTATTTCTGCAATGTAAAATGTCATTACTCTGAGCTCTGCTGTTTTTTATTATCAGTGAGATGCAAAAGTTCGAAACTTACGGTTTCCATTCACACAATGCGATAACAGTCGCAATGTGGTTACTACATCACAGAAACAAGTGCAGGTCAGTTGCTATAGGAAAAATTAGGGACATTTATTGCTTCTCCCCCACTCCCACCACTTCCACCAATGAATAGCATATAAGGAAGTGAACCATTTTTTAAAGTAATTTTGGTGTCTTTGGTGTTTTTACATTTTCTTTTTAAACATGGATATTGAATGTAATCAAAAATAGCAATGCAATACAATATGATGCAAGTGTGAATATGTATATATTTTAATAAATGCATAACAAGGGGAAAAGTGTTAGAGAAACAACACACACACACACACAAGGAGGGATTAATTATATACAGTTTCATTTCTTAAATAATTACTTCAAACAAAGATAAAATTGGATTTTAATAACGACACACTAAACAGCGACATACTGCATTGTTATTCCAACACTTACCTTCATTCATACGAGTCTGCATTTTACTCTTTGTCATTTTTCTTGCCATGTTTATAACTCAAAGAAAACGTAGATGCTCCCAGTTGAACGTATTCTTACTCTAGACTGTTTTATTCACATATCCTTTGTGGGAGTAACCGTGTTCAGCAGTATGTACTCTGCATAGCAAGGTAACACAATCTAATGATAAATAATAAAGGAACCACACCCAGCTCTGGTCCAAGATGTGTTTTTGCAGGAAAAGGTGACAGAAGTGTAGTAGTGATGATATAGTGTCTATGACAACTGCCATTCGAAAGGAATAATTTACAACCCAGAGACATGCAACCGTTTGTATACTGGAACTAGATTAAGCTAGAAGAAATTAAATGTAAATTGATTTGCTGCAGAATAAAAGACCCCCTAAAAGATTTTGGAAATTCTTGAAAACAAGTCCATGTTGTATTATGGTTAGACGGCTCTACGGGTGTCAGGGGCAAGAGCAGGATTTTCAAGGGGGGATTCCTGAATGGATTACCACCGATCACGCATAGTAGGAAATTCCCCCAAATTCTATTCTATATGGATCATATAATAATATTATGTACTGTATCTCCACCATAATTATCATTACAGCCAATACAGGTATCACCTTTACATCACTTTTTTAAAATATATTCATATAAATTCCTTCTGTTTTACTGTCCATACTGATAAATTCAACTTTAACATTTACTCTTTATTAATTTGGCTAGAAAAAGCCAAATTACTGTTCTTTCTATTTCTTCTTTTTCTTCTTCCGTTTTATTCTTCCACTTTTTTGGACCATATCTCCTCCCACAGTTTTTGAGCTAGAGACATGAAATTCGGTACAGACGTGAGGGGCATATAGGAGAAGTCTTCTAGCTAAGGAATCCGCGGAAGGAATACGGTGTTATCGGCGAATTTCCGGACATTTTTTCCCATAGACTATAATGGTAACAATCCTCAAATGTGGATATTTCAAAACAGTTTTTTTCATGGTCATAAATACAAATAGTGATACCCCCAACCCCCCACACAGACCCAGGTACACCCACCTACTAACCTACCTTTCCATTCCCATGGAAGCCATATTTAAAGGGTAACTAAAGTCAAAAAAACTAATTTAGATTTATCCTCAATAAAAGATAGTTTTATGGTTATAAACACAAAAAAGACATACCCCCTCAACCAGACCCAGGTACACACACCTACTAATCTGCTTATCCATTACTGTGGCAGCCATACTTAAAGGGTAACTAAAGTCAAAAAAACAAATTTAGATTTATCCTCAATAAAAGATAGTTTTATGGTTGTAAACACAAAAAAGACATACCCCTCAACCAGACCCAGGTACACACACCTACTGATTTGCTTATCCATTACTGTGGCAGCCATACGTAAAGGGTAACTAAAGTCAAAAAACTTAATTTTGACCAATCATCAAAAAAGTTTGTTTTTTTAACCCCCAACTGGACACAGGTACACACACCTACTGATCTACTTATCCATTACTGTGGCAGCCATACCTAAAGGGTAACTAAAGTTAAAAAAAAAGTTTTGACCAATCATCAAAAAAGTTTGTTTTTTTAACCCCCAACCAGACACAGGTACACACACCTACTGATCTACTTATCCATTACTGTGGCAGCCATACTTAAAGGGTAACTAAAGTTAAAAAAACTAATTTTGAGCAATCATCATACAGAGAGATTCAATAAAAGTTCTTATCATTGAAAATGGTGCTAATTTTGCCCTAACCATCAGATGTTAGCTTTCTGATTGATTGGATCATAATTAGCACCACTTTGGGCTGGGTACACACAAAAGTTTTTTTTGTCCCAAACAAGCGTTCACCACAAACTCATCATTCCCATTATTGAGTTTTAAAATCTGCCGCAAACACACATATTGTTATAATCCTGGTCCTACCTTGGGTCGAGCGCAGGGGTGTGCACCGGCGTTCACGTGCAGGTGCGCTCACCGCGAGCAGGCCGAGCATCCCTCTGTGCGTGTGTCCCTCATGACGCAGGCGTAGGGGTTCCCGGTCTTGCATTCCTGACTCAGGGCAGGTTCCTTCTGGCGCGCGCGCACCCTGGGGGGGCGTGCGCATCGCATCCAGATGACGCTCCTCTCCCTTCTTAAGCTCCTCCTCAGGGCCTGGTTCTTGCTGCCGGTTCAAAGTTGCTTTCTCTGAACCGTAGCTCCTGTGAGCTGTGTCTTGATCTGTTCCTGACTTGTGTTTTCAGTGTATTATTGGTCTCCATTACCACCTGCCTGCTCCTGCTTTCAGTGTATTATTGGTCTCCATTACCACCTGCCTGCTCCTGCTTTCAGTGTACTATTGGTCTCCATTACCACCAGCCTGTGCAAATGCTTGCCTGTGTGGTTAATCTGCAGCAAGCAACCAATCAAAAGCTCATGCTCTGATTGGTTGCTTCAGATTAATACCACAGGCAACTGTTTGCACCACGCTAAACTTAACATTTATTCCATTGGGGGCTTATATTCGTGCTGCAACGTGTTACGTACATCGCAGGATCTTGGCCAGATATGTAACAAGCCCAAAAATAACAGCATTTCCTCATTAGTTATTTGCCTTTAATAAAAATAAATAATAAACATATATATTATAGACAGAAAACTGCACAGGTTTGCAAAACATAATAGGAAATTAATAGTTTTTACTGAGGTCATAGGTGGTGATTGTGGTCATTATCAAACTTGTCGTTTTCCTTGCCGTGAGCCTCCAGGATCCAATTTCTGTTGTGTCCCACTCATATTTGGCTGCCTTTGCCCTGGTGGTTTTGTAACTGCCCCACGCGGCCCTTTTGATGAAGGTACGGCTAGCTTGTTCGAAGTGGGATTTTTGGCTGGGGTATTGCCGTCCACGGTAATTGTGATTTTATTTGTAGACAGAGGTTTTTCTATAAAGTTTAATAGATATAGAAATAAAAATATAAAAAAATGTTAATAGTGGATGAACATTCTCTCAAAGCAATACAAAATGAATATTATTTCACAAATGTGTTTGTATGTATTGCTTATGAGGGGACATTTTATTAACCTGCTGTATTTACCATATGATATAAATATGGCGGTTTATATTTATGAATCCGTAATTACCACCAGTAGTAGTTAAAGGGAAAGTTCAGCAGACAATACATATACTTTAAAGAAAAAGAGAATATTTTCTCATTCCACTAACCTTAATTTGCCTATTTAGCAAAGCACTATAGGAAAACAAATCTACATAGCTTCTAGATACATACATAGATAGATACATGGCTTCTAATATGTATATAAATGCATTATTACCTTTCAAGTATGTGTAGGGGAGTTGCTAGATAGGTAACAAAGGCTTATTTAAAAAGAAAACTACATACATTTGTTAACTGTTAAGTGAGGCTTTGTCTTTAACAATGTATATGAACACATATGTACAGGGGTTATACTTACTGTAAGTACTGAACTTTAAATACTACTACTGTGTGTATTTACAGATTTTTAAATTCACTATTTAGTTTTATTGAAGAACGGAGTAAAGGAGCTGTGTCTTACCTTCTGTTTTTCAATAAAAACCTGCATTAGCCGGGAGAGAAGGAAAGGAACTTACCAGATCGCTTGCTCCTTCTCCTCTGACAGGTCCCGACAGGCTCTGTATTCCCTGCGCATGCACAGGTTTTATTGATGAATGGAAGGTAAGACACAGCTCCTTTACCTCCTGTTCCTCAATTAAACTAAATGCCAATTTTTTTTCCAGTGGAGATACCCTTTAACATACGTGGCTTTACCCCTCAAATATCCTATATTTTAAAAACTGGGTTATATTTTAACTTTCGTTTGCCACATACTACATTTTGTTTAAATATCATAAATCATTTAATGAGACAGTGGAAATAAGTATAGGGCCAATCAGTAACAAAATTCACACAAACAATTCTAAATATTTCCATTCCTCAATTATTTTACTTATTTAAAGTCTTCTTTATTTAATAAAGGGGAAACAGGAATATTTTGGTCATACACCTTGAACAACATGCGCATCCTCCTCCATGGGCCCGTGCATATTGACAGGTTTGTTTTAGTATATAGGATTAGAATGTTTCATTAGATGTCTATGGAGGGGTTTGAGTGTCTAAATTTACAAGGTGATGTTATGCACATACCAGCGTTACTTAACTGCCCGAGATCCCACAATGCAGTAATCCTTTTGCAAGATTCCCTGCATCGTGTTCAGGTTTGCACGGTTTGTGCCTCCTATCTAAAGCCATTAAGTTTACATGGTACCTATATTGCATAGGCTGCACTGCGCTTTTCCAAACTTTTTGGGGGTGGGCAGGGTAGCCTACACTACAGTAAAAATGTCTAATGTCTGGTAGAAGGGCAGCCAAGGATGGATCTGGAGGGTGGGAGGGAGGGGGACTCCCCTGAGTATGTCCCACTACCTCGTGAAAGCAACATTAGAGGCAGAAACCTTTGGACAAAAATACACCTCCTACCCTTCAGTTTCCTGGAATTTGGACAAGCACTGCAGGAGAACCATAAGGAGCAGAGATAAGGTACAGATTTTTTTAAACTTCACAGTGGGGCCAGTAGTGGGTTACATTTTAGTTTGGGGGGTGGACATGCCCTTTAAAGGCATTCAAAAAAAAAATCTGCCTGCCCTTTATGGAAATGAGAAATTACCCAGAAGGTGTGTAAATAAATATCCATGTTTTTGGACCCTAATAGCGTTCAGAGTGATGTACAACTCCATTGTGGCTTTACCATGTGGGTTCATATGTGGAATGGAGATATTTTTGCTATTAAAGAATACATCAGTTGTAACATAATTTGTGTCATATGTCTTTTCTCATGCTCTTAAAGTACTATTCAATATGCAGTATCTACCACTATTTAAAAATCTGACGAGTCTTTGGTCTCGTCATGTAGAATGTAGAAGTGAATTTTTAAATTAGGCACTAGGATTCCTTTAGGACTTCAAATATATTAATATATATATTATTATATATATATATATATATATATATATATATAACAACAGGTTTTATATTTTATATAACAGGTTTTATTAATATTACATATTTATAATTGTAAGGATAACATGTGTAGATGGTACATCATATGGTACATATTCTTTTGTATTATATTTTAACATTTGCATTTCCAAATAGTTCCCCTTATGGACCTATTGAACATGTTTGTAATATTGTTATGATATGCAAAGTGGACACTTATAGGGCTATGCACAGAGAGCCGGCATCACTCTTTTCCATCCTCTTGGCAATGCACTGAGCCGATAGCGGGATGTACCCTTTGCGAATCTTTAACTGCTGGTGTTAAAGATTCTTAAAGAGACATTGTTGGCTCGGTACATACCATGCAGCGGTTGCGCAACACAGTTTTTGTGTATTGTGGCAAAAAGGTTGTTTACACGCTCTCTATGCATAGCCCTATTAGTGGTAGTTGACACCTGCATATTTATTCTTAGAGCAAGGTACACAGCTTTAAGAAGCATTTAATTATAGGATGTGTGTGTCACATGGTTGTATATATAGGTCTGTGTGTTTAAGCTTGGACATGCCTCTGAGGAAATGCCAATGAGGCACGAACACATCAGGTGTGGCCGTGTTCATTGGTTGATACATGTTAAAACAATAAATAAGTTGTCTTGTTTTTAAAATGTGGATATGGTTGGCATCTAATTCAAGAGTGACGCTTCCCCACACTGTGTTCTTTATAGCTTTACTGAATTGCTATGATTTTAGAAGTAAAAGCATTGGAAGCTCCTAGTACATTCTATTGTAAATATAATTGTGCTTTTGCAATATAATAAAACTTTTTCTGAAATGCCGCAGACACCGCTAAATTAGTGTAAATTACATTGTGTGGTCTTATTTTTACAATGTTTTGGTCGGATATATGAATATTGGTAAAACTATACATGCAAAATAATGAGCACAAACATTCCAAAGCCAAATTATAGATGCCAGATCACCTTTATTGTTTACATTACCGTGTGCACTGTTCTCCTGCTTTAATGCATTTCTAACACTAGGAGGCAGCAATTCTTCTAAATCGTTCATTGTTTCATTAGTTGAAGCTTTGTTGTTCCTTTTATTCTTTTCTTCATCTCGTTTCTTAGCAGAAAGAAGTGAGAAAACAGCAGGAAGAATGTAAAATTAGTTAATACGGTAATGATATTTATTTGATGTTGACATTTGAAATATACAAAAAAATATATCCTTATATAATAAATATATTTTTATGGAGATACATAGTTTTAGAGCAAATAAATAAACATATAAAACCTATATTTTTATGTAAGAATCAAATATGATATATAACTAATGGTTAGGTGGGAGTATATAACACTATTACACGTAGGAAAGGTCTATATGTAGTGTGTAATTATCACTATTTAATCAAAATCACCATATGAAATAACACTATACAAAGTATAGTACTACTACTTACTACTGAATTACAAACAAGTGATATACAATTAATAAAGTAAACTTACTTTACTGGAAACCCCTAAGTTTAAATGGAAAACTCAAAATGATAGGTTAAGCCACACCTCTAGGTTTTCCACAGGGTCTCATGTAGACACTAAAAGGAAGTGAATTTTACTAACATCCAATGAGAGGTTCTGATCTTACACGTTAGCAGATCGAAAAGCATCATGTCATTGTAGTAGCATTGCCCTAATAATCTAACATATAAACAAACATTTCTCATTCCCAGTTAACTAAAGAAATGGATTTATCCTTTAATACTCTTATACAGATCTAATTCAAAAAAGTTGCTTTAGAGCAATTTTTAATAACTTATAACTGCTTTTTATTTCAGTATTACAGTAAATCATTGGTATACCTGCCTGGCTTTACCACTAAGCAAAGGCTAAGGACTTGCAAGCGAGCATCTTTATCCAACCATTAATAGTGGCTGCCAATTCAAATTGTTCTAGCCAATCAGTCCACTCCCTAGTTACCCCATCAAATGGATCAGATTTAAAAAAATAGGTTGGCAATTGTGCCTGGTAGAGCTACTGAGTCTAATTGGGGAATTCATCTGCAGGTACAAGAACAGGAGGATTTAAATCAATACTATCAGTAGCAGCTCCATAGCTATAACAGAGAACAAATAAACAGGGAGAATAAATGGTATTACCAGCACCGCTGCCATCAATTTGTACCAGATCACTGCTTTATGGAAGGATTATGGGTAGCATGGCACACAGTGGGTTACTTTGGTGGTCTGGCACAAAGCAGATAGTGCACATAAAAGGTTCCCTGCATAACATGTGCTGTAAACAGGGGTGCCCCTGTCTATGGTGCACCACTGAATATTGACCAGGCCTGTAATTGTGTGTCCTTGTAAGTTGGTGTACACTTATCTGTTGCCTCAGAGTTTTGTATCCAATAAGGTAAATTGTCTGTCCAATAATCGTGTCATCCCAACAGGTGGTAACGGATCTTATACACAGGGTCTTATACACAGGATCTTGTGTTGCAGCAATATCACTCCAAAGCACACACCACAACCCACTTTCACTTTGTCTCCTCCAACCATAGAGAGCAGGGATGTCTTGCATTTATTACTCACTGAAACCACCTGCAGGCTGGAGGTGGTATATAAGGAGCCTTGGTGTATATGTCCATTACAATACACATCACATCCTGTGTAGCAGACAGAAACTTTTTTTGGATTATACTTCCTTTCATATGAGCAGACACAGGGGTGTGGTTTAAGCGCCATTTGACCATTCCATTTTAAAATAGGGGTCTCAGCTCTGTAAGTAAGTTTATGTATTTTGTATATATTGTGTTGTACCTAATATAAGTCAGTGCTATTCTTATATGCATTTACTGATGGTCATTTAAATGGTAATAGTGAGAGTACACACTAAATATACAACCTTTCCTATGTGTAATATCCTATACCCCCCACCACATTGGTAGCTCCTAAAAACTCAATGCAATCTCCTTGGAGATATAAATATATTTATATAATATAAGGGATATAATAATATAGTCCAATGTAGGTATAGAGCACTCCTGGGACTTTTTAACAGCACAACATTTTATTCACAATTCAGATGGCTAGAGCAGCCGTCCTCAGGAGAAACTACGATGAAGGATATATATATATATATATATTATATATATATATATATATATATATACAAATACAAGAATATGAGCTCAAACCTATATTTTAAGTTACTTTCAGATGCGGTGCAAAGGAGTACCGGCATTAATACATTACAAGAAGTCTCCAGCACTCAACTATACATATAAGCATAAATTAATTAGATATCACGAACAAGTATGCAAGCAACGAAGGGTGATTACCTGCACTAAAGTTAAAATGGATACGTTTAGTTACATAGTTTGTACAAACTTGCGTCAGCTGATGCGCCACTTCAAGGCAGTATCCCAGCATCAGTCCTAACCTAATGAGTAAAGTTCAATCCCTGGGGGAACAAGACCATACCTGCTTCTCTCTTTATTTAGTATGACCTATACCAAGGAATCTTATTATTGTATATATATATGTATACAGATAGATAGATAGATAGATAGATAGATAGATAGATAGATAGATAGATAGATAGATAGATAGATAGATAGATAGATAGATAGATAGATATGTGGATACAGTGGATATAAAATCCTTACACACCCTATAAAATTTCAGCTCTTTGTATAGTTAATAAAAACATCCAATCAAATCCAGGTTCTATAAGTGTCACACCCCCTAAAACAATACTTTGTTAAAACATTTGTTTATTGCATTACAGCACTTATTTTGTTTTAATTCTCAATTTGACATTTATGTCATATCAATTGTTGAATCTATTGTATATCAAGCAAGTGTATGGCCAGCAAAAGATAGATGGATGGATGATTGGATGGATGTATGGATAAATAGATACGGTAGGTAGGTAGATAGATAGATAGATAGATAGATAGATAGATAGATAGATAGATAGATAGATACTGTAGGTAGGTAGGTATAGTGCTCCAAACAAAGAGACATGTGCAACCATAGGTATGACTCATAGGTAGCCAGATAAGTATAAAAATACTTACTGATTGCATTTTCTTCTTAAATTCAATGTTGGCATTCTGGTAAGCTTTAGAAATTGCATTAAGATAATAAATAGCCAACCTGGAGAAACAGCAATGAGCAAATTTAGGTAAACAATGATTACAGTGCTTACAAACCCCAATTAGTAAATAGTAAATAGGAAAGATAATATAGATAATGTATTAAAGGACCATTGAGTATTTCTAATGTATTTCTAAATTATGTCCAAACTAGAAAGTTAAAAGACAAGTGTTTAGCAATAAGAAGACAAGTGTGCTGCAACAGAAATTTGCATGACTAAGTATATCTCTATGATTAAGTATCATCAACATGAACAGGGGGATACAAAAAGATGAGAAAGTATAGTATCTGATACTCTTTTTATTTACACTAACAATAGTTTTCTTAATAGATTAGCTTTCAGGAGCTTCCTCCCTTCTTCAGATCTTGTAAACATTAGTTAGTGCAAAAAAAAAGAGTATCATATTACCATACTTTCTCATCTTTTTGTATGCTAAAAGTGCACTAATACGGCTACAATCAATTTATGAACAAGGGGAGGGACTTAGAGAAGGAAGTGGAGTTAAAGTCACGCTAACCGATGTAATAATGTAAAAATACTGCAAAAGTTAACCACACAGTCACCCCAAGCGTTGGTATATAGTGTAAGCAAAGGTTGAACTCTGGTTCACAATGCACTGACAACCACTCTCTCTATATAAAATCTACACTAATATACCACTGAATAAAATACTTTCAGGGTTATTCAATAAAGTTCTTATTGTTTAAAATGGTGCTTATTTGCCCCAACCAATCAGATGTTAAACAATATCTGATTGGTTGGGGCAAAATTAGCACCATTTTAAACGATAAGAACTTTTATTGAATCGCCCTGTTTGTTTGAGTCCTGGTTTGGCCTTGAGGTTGTTCAAAGCTTTTTAATCTTTGGCTAAATGTTTGAGGCAATATTTCATTCATATATTCTTCCATGAACCATGTAAACACATTGTCATCAGACATTGTCATTATTTATTGCTGATAGAAGTGTCCATAGGAGCTCCACAGTAACTGAAGTAGTTACGGTTACGCTTACCAAAAGCAAACTGGGGTAGGACAGATATCTGTGTAACCTCTAACAGTATTTCAGAAAGGAAATAAAACGATTAATTCTGACAGAATGCACATAGGACAAATATATTATATTAGAATATATATATATATAATTCCAAATACCAGTATTCTATTTTGCGGAAGAATTCTTATTTACATCACTTTTTAAAGACAACATAGAAATATCTTCTTTCTATCATTTTTACCTACAACTTACATCATAAGAAGTACAGCTGCTATAATAATCCCTGGGTTAGATGCATAGTTGAATATTGTGCTAATGAATGGAGGGAAATCCATAAGAATGGTTTCTTGTATGATATCATACATCTTACTTTTTCCACTGGAGAAAAAAAACAAACAAATAAAATTTCAAAGAATAGTAATATGAAACAAATATATGTAATTGAGATCGATCTGAAAATATCAGCCTGCCCCAGTAATCAAAAGGTTTTGTAAAACCCGGGCCCCATCTATGCGTGTAGTATCCGGGCCCCATCTATGCGTGTAGTATCCGGGTCCCATCTATGCATGTAGTATCCGGGTCCCATCTAAGTGTAGTGTCTAGGACAACAATCTGCCCCTTACTATACAATCTCTCTTAGACTGAATGTAACAGAGCAAATTAGTTGGATGTGCATTAGGGTTCTGTTTTTTGTATGTATTAAATTATTTGGACACTAGCTGCACTCTGTGTGGATGTATACTACCCCATCTTTTATATACTGTATATTTTGCTTGTTCCCAATACCATCGGTTTGGGCCTAGGCACTCCTTGTTGGCAACGTGCCACTAATGTTGAAGGTGCAGCTCCCGTTCGTCCTCTACCTGTAGGACTCTCAGCTATAGCACAAGCATTTGTATTGGAAGCGCACACTTGTCCTCAGTTTCAAACTGTTTATTATAACACACACATGAACAACGTTTCGGAGAACACTATGGGGCATATTTATAAAGGAACGATGTTAGCGCAAAAAAATTACCGCCGCACATCGCGGCCGCGAAAATAGCGCTATCGCCGTATTTATAACGGCGAGCGCTATTCCCGCGATACCTATCGCGGCCGCGATGTGCTGCGGTAATTTTAAGCCCCTTCGCGGCGATACTATATAGTATCGCCGCGAAGGGACTTAAAATCCCTTCCCGACGTCCCTCCTAAGGGGCGGGGCATACGCCCACCCCGCCCACACCCCCGCGGCGGCAGCGGCGACCAGCCGCCGCCGCCGCGCCACTTCCCAGCAGCCCCTCCCAACCCGTTCCCCGTTCGCGGCAATCTCGGAACGGGAGGCTAGAAGGGGCTGCCGGGAAGGGCCGCAGCAGGTGGCGCCGCGCACCCCTCCCCGGCAACCCCCCAAGCCCCCCGCCCGGCCGTCCCGGGGAGGGGACGGGAGGGAGCCGCTGGGGGGGTGGAGGCTCCCTCCAGCGGGGCCCTGAGAAGGGCCTTTTGGGGCTTAGGGGGTCCCGCAGCTCGAACCGGGACCCCCCTCCCCAGCCCTTACAAGGGCCCTTGCGGCACTGACAAGTGCCTTTGGCGGGGGTCCCGCAGCTGAACCGGGACCCCAGTGCGGCTCTTAAAAGAGCCCTGGGCGACGTCTTCTTTCTTCCAGTCCCGGCGACACCAGCTCCGCCGAGGCCGCCGACCCCCGAGAGGTACCCCTGCGGCCGCCAGGGTACCCCCGGCGGGCGCCGGCGACCTCAACGAGGCCGATGTTGCCGGCGTCTTGATCCGACGCGACGTCTTCGGGCTGGCGACACCAACCCCACTCAGGTCGCCGATGCCAGGCAGACTCACTGCGGCCGCCAGTGAGCCTGCTGGCACCGCCGGCCTCAGCGGAGCCGATGTTGCCAGCCCTTCTTTCTTCTTTCTTCAGCCATCTACTGCGATGGCATCTGAGTTCCGCGGCGGAAAGCTCCTCTTTATATAGGTTTGCAGAAATCCATAATCCGTTTCTGATTGGTCAATTTTAATACTTGCTTTACATTAAAATCAGATTTCAGAACTTTCAGAAATTGATTGGTTAATGTAAAGCAAGTATTAAAATTGACCAATCAGAAACGGATTATGGATTTCTGCAAACCTATATAAAGAGGAGCTTTCCGCCCGGAACTCAGATGCCATCGCAGTAGATGGCTGAAGAAAGAAGAAAGAAGCGGCTGGCAACATCGGCTCCGCTGAGGCCGGCGGTGCCAGCAGGCTCACTGGCGGCCGCAGTGAGTCTGCCTGGCATCGGCGACCTGAGTGGGGTTGGTGTCGCCAGCCCGAAGACGTCGCGTCGGATCAAGACGCCGGCAACATCGGCCTCGTTGAGGTCGCCGGCGCCCGCCGGGGGTACCCCTGGCGGCCGCTGGGGTACCTCTCGGGGGTCGGCGGCTCGGCGGAGCTGGTGTCGCGGGACTGGAAGAAAGAAGACGTCCCAAGGGCTCTTTTAAGAGCCGCACTGGGGGTCCCGGTTCAGCTGCGGGACCCCCGCCAAAGGCACTTGTCAGTGCCGAAGGCCCTTGTAAGGGCCGGGAGGGGGGTCCCGGTTCGAGCTGCGGGACCCCCTAAGCCCCAAAAGGCCTTCTCAGGGCCCCGCTGGAGGGAGCCTCCACCCCCCAGCGGCTCCCTCCCGTCCCTCCCCGGGAGCGGCCGGGGCGGGGGGCTTGAGGGGTTGCCGGGGAGGGGGTGCGCGGGGGTGGTCGCACCACCTGCTGCGGCCCCTTCCCGGCAGCCCCTTCTAGCCTCCCGTTCCGAGATTGCCGCGAACGGGGAACGGGTTGGAGGGGCTGCGGGGAAGTGGCGGCGGCGGGTGGTCGCCGCTGCCGCCGCGGGGGGTGTGGGCGGGGTGGGCGTGTCTCCCGGGGCGGGTGCGACCACCCGCCGCGGGTTGCCTGCCCATCCCCGCCGCGGGAGGTTAGTATCGGCTGACTTCGCCTCCTTCAAGGTGGCGAAGTAAAACAGCCGATACTAGCCGAGCGAAACCAGTACCGCCGCTTTATAAATAGAAGCGGCGGTAACAGGTAAGTATCGGCGCGAAAGGTTAACGCTTCGTTAACTTTTCGCGGCCGTTTTCGGGCCTTTATAAATCGCGGTAAACGCGATTTATGCGTTAATGGCCGCGAAAACGGCCGCGAAAAGTTAACGAACCTTTATAAATATGCCCCATAGTGTTCTCCGAAACGTTGTTCATGTGTGTGTTATAATAAACAGTTTGAAACTGAGGACAAGTGTGCGCTTCCAATACAAATGCTTGTGCTATATTTTGCTTGTTGCATTGGAGGTTTGACCAAGCCTCTGGGAAATGTGTACTCCACCCATAGTGGGTCATGTGTTCAAGTACTTAAAGCTGGAGAGTCAGTCCCAAATAAGCTAGCGAAAGAGCAGCAAGGATTTTTATCTCATAAAAGGCAAGTACTGTTATAAAGTTTGAGAATTATGTCTCTTACTAAGGTAAAAAGTTACTAAAGGTTAAAAGTTAGGACCCAGCAGAATAAAGCAAAACGCGATGTGGTTGCTAGGCTTAAAATAATTTGGCCAAGTTATTGACCTAATTGCTTTAATTTAAGGGCAGGCTTTTTAAGTCGTATTTCACTGGTAAAGTAAAATGATTTAAAAATGTGCCATTAATCTAGGGTGGGAAACTAATGTCCATTACTTCTCCCTGTATTTCTCATAATACGTTTACCTGAAAGGTCCACAGTCAAATGACGGTTTTAGGGACATTATAGTGTAGGCGACAGGGAGCAAACTCATGAAAAGAACAAGAAGCAAAAGTCCCATGTAAAAATTGTTTGATTTTGATGCTTTGAAAACACGTTCATGTGGGACATTGCTGCTCATTACAGCCCAACATTGTAAATACATTGAGGAGAGAAGGCGAAGAACATTCACTCCAATTAATCCAGGGGCATAAAAGGCACCCATCCTGTAGGGGGGAAGAAATAAAAAATTCAAACAATTGTCCATTAGACTTTATTAAATATTCAATCACTATAAAAATAAAAAGAACACAATATTACAGTTATAACAAATAATGGCTCACAGGGAGGTTACACAATAACTTATATAATTATAAAGGGTCCATACATAACAGGCTTAGAGAAATGTATAATGTATTTATGTCTCTCAAGGTCATATTTATAAATGTGCGGTATCGCAATTTAGCGTTAATTAATGAACGTTTGGTCGTAGAATACCATGCAGTAGTAAATATGACCCTCAGTTTCTTAATGCTAATGTCCTGACCAGATGCCCTTCTAAGCTCTAACAGGAAGCTAATGATATAACATATAGAAGAACCTGGTAACTTATAGGAATTAAAGAGAATTGCTAACTATTAGAGATGGCCGAAACCGTTTTCAGATTCACGGAACTCAGGAAAAACCCAAAGATCCGAAAATCCATAAATGGAACTTACTTTTGAGGTTTACCGTATATACAAGGTTATTTTAAGTATCGAATGTTCAATAACCCCTGAAAATACGATCTGAAACTACTTTCGAGTTTCCATACGTATTTCCTAGGGTTATCGAATGTCCAAGGTTATTATCGGTGGGTTACCGAAGTCCCAAAATCTGAACAATTCACCTAGTTTTGTTCTGAACACTCGGATTTCGAAAACCGAGTCAGACCCGGATCCCATCTCTATTATCTATGTCAGAGAGAGTATATGTGTGATATAAGTTATTGTCTCCAAGAGGAATAGATTATTTGCAGGCAAACTTACAAAAGGTATCTTCTTTGATTTTCTATGGCCTTCACCACAAGGCACAACAACAGAACAAATTAACTAACGTATTGTGATTTTGGAATGCAAGCAATATAATATGTAACCAGAGGGTTAGATCATAGGAAAATGGGGTTGAACGTATATATATGGTCAACCCTAAACTTTATTAATATAAATTATTACAGTATATGGCAGAGCTTGATAATATGCTACTTGTTTCACTGTATCGTATGACTCTCCTATATTATAATATTACATTAGGATTTTACTGTAATACAAAGCAGCATTATATTGTCTAGGATATCCCCGTGTTTTAATGACTGTGGTGAATTTCACTTTTCCAATGTAACTTACCGTAACAGATTTTGTACCATACACTAGATTTTCATACTAGAAATGGCCTTAAATGTTGAAAGTGGGCAAGTAGGTTGACTAGTGTACGGTCAACACACTAGTTGATTTGCATGTCGAGGTTCAGTAGATGTTCCATCAACTGATTTTTGCGAACCACCTAGTATTAAAGCATGGCCAGCTCAACTCAGCCCCATCCCCTTTGGACTGCTCTTATTAATGCATGGACAGATACATGTAAACTTCCACATCATTTATGACCAATAAAGAAAGTAGGGGAAGAATTTTACAGATAATTGTGGGCAACTGGCAGGGTCAAGTTGCGGGGGAGCTTGGCAGTAGTGCAGGCAATTGTGGGTATTTTTAAAAAACTATTTTAAAATAATATTAAAATACAAATATTAAAATATTTGGTCCACAGCTGGTTTTTAAAAGATTTTTAGGAAGACCCCAAATTTACAACTGCAAATATTTTAAGTGTCAATACAGCTTCAAACAGTGATTTTTTAGTTCTTTTTTTTGGTCTGTGTGAAAAACCTGCAAAGATTTTTAAGGCTGGGTATTGTCAAACAGTCAAGTAGTAAGAAAAGGATTTAGATCCATGTAGGTTAGCAGGTTTTGTATAATTCATAAAGATAATAAACTCATCTCAAAACATTCTATATCTGTATGGTTTCCTTACCAGATCATGCCTTGATTAAAAATCAGACCAAGCACATTACCACTGATATCAAATTCAGCATATGAAGGCTGCACACAAAATAAAAACAGAATGAAAAAACATGTTCAAAGGTGACCATATGCAAATGACAAATTATCCAGAAGAAAAAATGGAGGAGCTTCATACATTTCTACATTTATCACAAAAAGGCTGTTAGAGCGCAGAATGAAACAACACATATAAATAAACAGCTTAGATAACATATGAATCAAACAGACAAGGGTCTAGTACTGGCTATCCCCGCAACAGAAGTCAATGCTTGTGCTGCCCTCTCAAAAAAGGCATTTTGTTTCTTCCCCCTTGAAGTACCACTGCAAACAGATATGGTTATATACCTAGTACAAGTTGATCATTAGAGATCAGAATGAGTATAGTACAGCATAAGCATGAATTGTCTTGGAAGTAGGGATGTGTTTATAAATATTGCTACTCTGAACCCTAGAATGGCAGCTACCTCCTACTGTATATTATATATGTAGTTATTTATTCAGATGTCAGAGTGTACAACCACTGTCTCATAATGGATGCAGTCTTCTTTATTTAAACCAAAATGCCTAGCCGCAATACAGATTATACTGCACCATTAAGCATGATGTTACATGCCGATAATTCAGATACAGGGCAATAGAAGCCCTTGCCATTGGTTATAGCACATGTCTAACATTTCTGACTACATCTGAATAAGAACTGAATTCATACAACTCTTCTGATTAAACTCTTGGGTAAGACAGTTGGGCTTATTTATGGGGAGGTGGTGCACATGTTTTAGGAGTTAAAGTTGTGCTGATTCAATATCAGTTAGCACAACTTTAACTCCTTCATTGCACTGGCAGCGCAGGTATCGCAAAAGACACCCATCTTTTTGCAAGGAATTTAATATTGTGTTTGCGCAAGGTGTATAGCAAGTTTTAAATGCCAGCTACTGTAATAACTATCTTAAAACTTACGCTGTAAGTGGATCCATTCATGTTTACTAACGCACACAAACCTGTTATGGAAGGGGAGATTTATCCGGAGCGATTACGGCAGTATTTTTAACTTGTTCAAGATCACCAATATACTATACTATATATGGATTTCCATATGTAGTTCATCTGGGACAAACACACAGAAATAATTGTAAAATAACTTACAAATCCAGATTCCAGGTCCCAGCACCAGCAGTAGTTAAGGAATCTGACTATGACCGCTCTACCGAAATCTCCCAAAAGGATTGTTATATAAGTAACTTGTGTATCTGATACTGTAAGTTTAACAAACTCCTGTTAATATAGAAAAAATATAACAATCATTGTTCTGTTTTTTGGTGTGTTTCAATTAATACCTCCATGTACATATTATCATAACACATTATCAAAGAGAAGTCCACTCTAAAAAAAAAAAAGAAATTGCCTTTCTTAAAGGGTATCTCCACTGGTAAATTAAACATTTTGCCATTTAGTTATATTGATGAATAGGAGATAAAGGAGCTGGGTCTTACCTCTCGTTCTTCAATAAAACTTTCAGGAGCCGGGAACGAAGGGCACTTGAATATACACATAGCGTACAAAGTCCGTTAGGACCTGTAAGAGGACGTGGCGGAAAATTGAGAGATCGGGTAATTTCCGAATCCTCTCTCCCGGCTTCTGCGGGTTTTATTGAAGAACTGGAGGTAAGACACAGCTGATTTACCTCCTGTTCTTCAATAAAACTGAATAGCAAAAATTAATGTAGATAATAAGTGCTTTAAAATTATTAGCACTTCTTATTCTAGGAAATTTCAAACATACATCCTAAATTTTTAAAATTTAGTGATGGATAAATAGATAGATAGATAATTTTATTTATAAAGCACCACTAGGGTTACACGGTGCTGTACAGTATGACTTACAAACAAGGAGAAAAGTGCAAGCAATTAAACAGATACATTAATTATATAAATACATTTTCATACATAGGTTAAGACTATATATGGGTGGTTAGATATACAAGTGTGGCGTGCCTTGACAAACAAAGAATTAGTAAAATAATTAGATAGAGAGAGAGAGAGAGAGATACTGTAGATAGATAGATAGATAGATAGATAGATAGATAGATAGATAATAGATAGGTAGATAGATAGATAGATAGATAGATAATAGATAGGTAGATAGATAGATAGATAGACAGACAGACAGACAGACAGACAGACAGACAGACAGACAGACAGACAGATAGATAGATAGATAAAATGTAAAATTACTCACAATGCCTACAGCTGTTTCCCAGCATGGACCTCTAGGGACATCTGCTGGAGCCATGGTTGGATTTGTAGAATCATTATGCATTGCAGTGTAATTAGCTAAAATCAGCATTGTTTGATTTTTTACATTATCCTCTTCAGCCAACTAAAACAAATGAGCCCATCGATTAACACATAAACAAGTTTTTGAGGAGACAAACATAATTGC
This sequence comes from Hymenochirus boettgeri, assembly GCA_019447015.1. Taxonomy (NCBI): domain Eukaryota; kingdom Metazoa; phylum Chordata; class Amphibia; order Anura; family Pipidae; genus Hymenochirus; species Hymenochirus boettgeri. Next base: position 247,251,049 of record CM033469.1, on the reverse strand, counting down.
ATTAAGGTATTGAAAAGAAATTCATGCCAGTTCATATGTACAATTTCACCACAAACAGCAAACCTTATCCATTTCTTCTTACTAATCCTTTTAGCAAGCTAATGATGTTTAGTGGAAATAATTGACATATTTTGCTGTTATACATGAACTTTTTAAAGGTTTTAAAGGGTTATGAAACCCATTTTGCATGTGGGTGTCTTAGGTTAAAAAATAAATCTATAATTCTCATTGAGACGGGGAACTTGCTCCTGCCTCCCATATTAAAGCTGGGTACACACTTAAAAGATTTTTGAAAGATGACAAACAGGATCTTGCAGAACCTGTCTGTCATATTTCAAAGATCTGCATACACACAGTCCCTAGCTCTCGCTTCTGTGTTCCCTCAGCTGCGGCCGGCTCCTCTATAGGGAGTCTACGACGGACAAGGGAAAAGCCAAGATCGCAATACATACCTAACAAAGATACTGCAATGTTTCTCTGTCCAAATATTAATTAGCCTTGCAGTATTCAAGCAGCTTATATGTCTGATAGTAAAAGAAAGCGGAGTATTCAACATGATGTCCTACAAGTATATTTATATTGTAAATTACAAGGGACACTTACTAAGTACCTCAAGAATTATTTAACTCTATCATATACTATTTATTTGGATAAAACCACACACACACACACACACATATATATATATATATATATATATATATATATATATATATATACACATATATACATATAATACATATATGTAATTTAAGTGTAGTAGAACAGTAGAACAGTAGTAGAACATATTGAGAATGTGTATCTTCTGTGACTTGCATGCTATGGTGCAGTATAGGTTTGTAGGATTGGTACTGTATTGCTCTTACAATATTTGTTTAATGCAATATTGTTAATATAAGGGATAATGCGCCCCTTACAGTGTAATATAAGGATATTACGCCACTGAGGAGTTCCATGACCATATAGAAGCACAAGGCCGTAGGCCGAGTTCTTTTATACAGATCAGGGAACTCCGAGGTGGTGAAATGTCCTTATATTATAACGTGAAGAGGCGCATTATTTCTTATAATACATAAGTATCAGATTACTTCACCCCATTCAAATTTGTATTCTAGCCTTGTCCCTATTCCCACTTTAATTTAAACCCCCCCAAGCTACCTTCTGTAATTTAAACCCAGTAGAAAGGAGCATCCCAGCCCAGCATCTATGCGGTTAAACAAATCTTTGTGGAGTAGGAGAGAGACATTGGTTATGAAGTGACAGGAAGCGGCTCCAGCAGGTTCTGTTAGTGAAGTTAAACATGGCAAAAAATGCTGAGTCATTGTTCAGGCATGAACACTGGAATGGGCGGAGCAGTGGGATATAAGAAATATAAGAAATGAGTCACTTAGTGACATAGCTGAGTGATTTTTATAAGGATATATACCACTGCAGCTCACATTATAAAATATCACACTTATGTATTATATAATTATATTACTATAGTTTAGTTATTTAATAAGTTACTTTGACAAAAAGTAAAAAAAGGACATTTTGTTAAGCACTAGCTAAATAATTCAATATTATTACATTTTTCTCTGTTTTGTAGATATTTAAATAAGACCTTAATATTACCTTTCCATTTACATCATCTATTAAAGCCAGTAAGAAAGTGTACAAATTTCCCAGAAACAGGGCAAATATCCGTCCGAGTTGCCATTTTAATGCACTTCTAGGGTGATAATTTTCCATAGCAGCAATGGTTTCAAAAAGTGGAGGGCAAAACATTGATAGCAGAGACATTACAATTTCTATCTAGAATCAGAAGGTATGATAACATTATTAATAAAAATAATATTTAAGAAGGTTTAAAAAAACAGTTATCCACTCCCAAGCTCATTAGAGGGAAACTAAACCCTAAAATATTAACTTTTTGGTCAAATATAGCAGATATTCAGGATATATGTCTTCATTCTTGAGCTGAAGTTACATTACAAGGTTATATGCCAGCCCACAATCCTTTGTTGGCCATGCATAGCTCACCTTTTCCTTCAGCTCACTTCTTCCTATCCAAGAAGCACAACAAGTTTCTTGAAATAAGTCCATAAATACATAAGATGAAGCCAAATAACACCACAGACTAAGCTGTGCCAACTGTGTTTGTTTCACACAACATGTCTCGGTTCACAAGGAACCTTTTTCAAGTGCCTTCTTGAAATAGGTTTGTGAAGGTTCTCATTATTCCAGGACATGGTATATCTGTAGTATTAAGTTAAATCAACTGGGTTTTTATTTGTTCTGCTAGCCATCTGACTCGCTTTCTTTTTTCAGAATGACTTGTAGCAGAATCTTTTGGCAAAAAATTCCCCTGGATTGTCTGCATATGACAAGTAGAGATGGGATCCCTGTCTGGCTCAGACCCGAATCCAACACAGAACACCTGGCAGTCTTACATGTGTGGCTGTTTGATTGGGTTTCATTCGTTAATTGCTGGGTTGAATCACCAACGAATCTACCATGTGTACCTACCATGTGTATAGAACTTTAGAATTAGGATAACTACGTTTGTAGAGATTTTCTTATGTTTTGTTATGCTATAATTGTAATTTACCTCATTGTTCTGGTACCAACTTGGATTTTCTAATTTCTTGAATGCCTGAGACCTTTTCACAACAAAATAAATAAGATATCCACTTCCACCCAGAGCAATTGTAATTAAAACATTTGCCAGAATTATTAAAAAACGTCGCAAGTGTATATTTTCTTCTTTTGTATTCTCCTGTTCATCCACAATAGATTCCTAACAGAAAGGAAAAACGAATAACTGCTTAAATTGAAATTAAAATAGCCATAGTAAAATTATTATTATTATTATTATGGATTTATATAGCGCCAACATCTTTTGTAGCATTTTACAATTACATAGTCATTACATACAGGTACATTACATACAGGGTAATACATGTTATACAAAGCCATACATATTATATACACATAATACATGATAAAGGTAAACAGAGTGATGAGCTACTTACAGCACTACCATGTTACAATAGGAGAGATGACCCTGCCCAAAGAGCTTACAATCTAGAGGAAATGGGGGTGAGACATAAGGTGACGGGAATTGGTAGGCTGTAAACAGACTGGCAGTGGAGTGTGAAAGGCGGGTTGGATCATATTGGGTGGTAAGAGGGGTAATGTCTAGACCAGGTTATATGCTTGCTTGAAAAGGTGGGTTTTAAGGTTACGTTTGAAGGTATTAAGGGACGGTGAGTGACAGACAGACTGAGGAAGGGAGTTCCAGAGCAGAGGGGCAGCACAAGCAAAGTCCTGAATACGGGCGTGGGAATAGGTGACAAAGGTGGAAGAGAGAAGGAGATAGTTTGTGGACCCGAGGTTACGCCTGGGACGATATCGGTGGATCAGCTCTGAGATATATGAAGGGGCTGTGTTGGATAGTGCTTTATAGGATAAAAGCAGCTTGAACTGGATCCTTTGCATGATTGGCAACCAGTGGAGGGACTGACAGAAAGGAGAGGCATTAGAGAAGTGAGAAAAGAAATGAATGAGCTGGGCAGCAGAGTTGAGGATGGATTGAAGCGGTTGTTTGGTAAACCACATAGGAGTGTGTTGCAGTAGTCTAGCCGGGATATGATTAGGGCATGGACTAGGATTTTTGTAGCTTCATTCGAGAGGAAGGGTTGAATGTGGGAGATATTTTTGAGTTGGAGCCAACAGGAATTGGCAAGCGAATTGACATGGCGTTTGAAGGAAAGATCAGAATCTAGCGTTATTCCCAGGCAGCAGACATGAGGAGATGGGGATATAGGTGTATTGTTAATATTAATAGTAAAACTAGGGAGGGGAACAGATCAGGAGGGTGGGAAAAGGACAAGTTCAGTCTTGTCCATGTTGAGTTTGAGGAAGCGGCAGGACATAAAGGCAGAGATGGCACTCAGGGACATGGGATGTCAGTGTATGGAGGTGTAGGTCAGAGATGTAAATTTGGGTATAATCCGCATACAGGTGATACTGGAATCCAAATGAACTAATGAGTTGTCCAAGGCCATAGGTATAGATGGAGAAAAGAAGAGGACCGAGTACTGAGCCTTGCAGGATCCCCACAGGGAGGAAGCGAGGGGTGGAGCTAATTCCAGAGTGGAAAACACTAACTATCTATCTATCTATCTATCTATCTATCTATCTATCTATCTATCTATCTGTCTCTGCTATCTATCTGTCTCTGCTATCTATCTATCTATCTATCTATCTATCTATCTATCTATCTATCTATCTACCTATTTATCTATCTGTCTATCTGTCTATCTATCTCTATCTATCTCTATCTATCTATCTATCTATCTATCTATCTATCTATCTATCTATCTATCTCTGACTATCTATCTATCTGTCTGTCTATCATCTATCTATCCATCTAATCTATCTATGTCTGTATATTATATAATTAATAGATGTGTGTGTATAGACAGACAGGAAAATTAATAGATATAGATAGATAATATAAATCACATATATACAAAATCTATCTATCTATCTATCTATCTATCTATCTATCTATCTATCTATCTAGTAGGGTTTAACGACAAAACAACATATATTGCATCGCCCTGTAAAGGTCCTAACAGAGAGATAGGAGGATAGCCAAGAAAGTGCAATGTCTTGGATACCCAAGGAGGCCAGGATCTGAAGTAGAGGGTGATCAACAGCAGAGGACAGATCAAGAAGAATGAGCAAAGAGTAGTGTCCTTTATATCTAGCACTAAGAAGATCATTGGTCACTTTAGTGAGGGCAGTTTCCGTGGAGTGGTTAGGGTGGAAGCCTGACTGGAAGTGGTCAAAGAGAGAGTTAGCAGACAGGTGACTGACCAGGTCAGCACAGACTTGTCTTTCCAGTAGTTTGGAAGCAAATGGGAGATGGGAGACAGGCCAGTAGCTGGAAAGAGCAGACGAGTTGAGGGAGGGTTTTTTAAGTATAGGGGATACCACAGCATGTTTAAATGAAGAGGGAAAAATACCAGTGGAGAGGGACAAGTTAAAAAGGGGGGGTTAGGGTTGGTATGAATGAAGAGGAGAGAGGGGGAATAAGATGAGGGGGAATGGGGTCAAGGGGGCTGGTGGTGAGATTTGTCCTGGTTAGGAGAGATAAGAGTCCCTGTTCTGTAATAGTGGTGAAGCTCGTTATGGTACAATTAAAGGGATTAACCAATGAAAGGAGGTAAGCCGGTGCAGTGGTAGGAGTTGGAACCAGTAGGGAGGAGCTAGGGTGTACAGGAAAACCATTTTGGATGTTTTCAATTTTTTCTGTGAAATATGAGGCTATTACATCAGCCGATAAACAGGGGGTAGACGGAGGAGGTGGCGAACAAAGCAGGGAGTTGAATACTTTGAAGAGCTGTTTGGGGTTATGGGATTGTGTGGATTTGAGTGAAGAGAAATAGTTTTGTTTGGCTAAGTATAAAGCACCTCTGATCCGATAAAGGGCATTTTTAAATTCAAGAAAGTCTCTATTATTGTTACTCTTGCACCAGCCTCGTTCGGCTATATGGGATTGCCTTTTCAACTTTTTTATCTGATCCTTAAGCCATGGTTGTGGGTTCTTGCGACTAAGGCGACGGGTGTATAAGGGAGCAAGAAGCAAGGGCATTGGAATCCGTGGTATGGTAGTGGACGGCTGCAAGATCAGGGTCAGAGAAGGAGGGGGGCAGAGAGTGAATGGTGGTCAAGATTGCGCAGGTCTCTGCATCTGTACGCTGTAAGCAACACTGGAATATATGGGAGTATTCAGTGAAATAATTTTAGCTGCCTCCTATTCTTTACAGTTTCCTACATTTGCTGTTACTGAACATTTATATAAACATATTAAGAATTTATTGTAGCCAGCCATTTTGAATCTAAACCTTTGTATGTACAGTATTGTATGTATGGAACATGTCACCATAAGATTTCCGGAAGAATACTACACTGTGAATTGTCAAAATATATCTGTTAGAAAAAGAGTTACAAAGCACAGCTCTTCACAGGTGCAAGGACAACTCCTCTTAGGGGTTACAAATCATTCTAAATCATCAAGCAGGTCTGTATACCGTAGACTTCCCAAGGTCATGATAGAGATAGACTGCATTGGCTAGTAGTGAGCAAACTACCCATGGTCCCAGTTGTCCACTAAAATGGTCATACAAAAACTAAGGGTCCAACACCTAATCACAGTGGTTAAGTGTACTTGAGAGAAAAGTGGGATACCATTTCATTTCCACACATCCACCAAACCATAGCCACCAATTCAGTGGGTGTAGTCTGCCTCCGTGTAGAAGCTGCATAATTACTATACATATATGTTTGTTTCCTGGTGGAAAGATTTGTCAAACAGGGCACTCCAAGGGTCTAGTGAGATGTTTGTGTGTAAAACCTTATTAATGAGTGCACATTTTCAATAGGTTTTGCACAGTCTCATCAGCACAGTCTCATTTGTGTGTGCAGAGCAACCACTATAGCAAAGAGAGTGTTGAGAGTATTTGGGATAGTCTACTGGGTGACAATTGCCAATGATTTGTGAACTTTTTTACACCAGCAATATGTATGCAATAATATCCCAGACCATTGATCCTAGTAAAATTCTTTACCTAACCAATTTGCCTATTTTGTTACAAAGAGCAATTTGATTTTATATCTATATCCATTTAGTAGTGAATATATCTGTGTGGTAATGTGAGAGCAATTTAGTTGGTTGCAACAAAGCATCCTAAAGTCAGATTTAAATCATATGTCCCATATATTAAAGGACACAGTGCCAGAAAGCTACCTTCAGTGACAAAAACAACCTAAACCAATTGTAATATATTAGTTATTAAACTTTTTTTTACTAACTTCACCCTGGCAAAAATGAATAAGAGCACTTTAGTGTGTAGTGCACCAAACAAATTTGCGTGCGTATCTCTGCACGCACAGCCTATATAACACAAGAGGGAACTTCATATGTACCTTAACCTGTACAAAATAGGCAGTTCTTCAAATTTAGATATACCTTGAAACTTGTTGTTATGGAGGCAAATTTGTTATCTGCTGTTTCAGGGTTTCCAATGAGATAATCCCAGCTTGTGAACATTTTCCAATTGAACAGAAAATCGCTATCATCTCCATCTGCTGTACTTTCATGAATATTCTTTGCCATTCTGTGTGTTTTCATTGGGGAAAATTACAAAAAAATAAAAATAGAAGTTTCTATTATTATACATTATGTTATAGGTGCAAATCTCATTATAGTAATCATATTGTCCTATATATCCTTGTTCTTTCCTGCTTCTGTACAAATGCTTAGCACAGTCGTTAGTACTTTGGGCAGTAGTTGTAGTAAATTTTGGAGTGCAGTTCACACAATACTTATTTAAAGAGCATGTCCACCCGAATTTTTTTTTTTTTATATGGTATTCCCCATGGGCTCCCAGCCCCAACCGCATAATTTATTTTTTTAAAGCACCAACTCACTACTCCCCTCTTTCCTCCGCCGCGCTCCCGGCCCTCTGCTGCTAGAAATGCAAGCAGAGGGGCGGGACCGGCAGCCGCGTCTGTGATTGGCTGAGCGGCAGCCAATCACGGACGGGCTGCGGCAGCTCACTTCGCCGGAGGAAAGAGGAGAGGTAAGTAAAGTTTGGGGAGCTTTCTAAAGGTACAAATATTGCGGTTGGGGCTGGGAGCCCTTGGGGAATACCATATAAAGCATTTTACGCTAGGGGGAGGGAATCGAGGAGAGGGTGGGAGAGGGAGGGAGAGGGAGGGAGAGGGAGGGGGGAGAAGAGCTGCAGTACGCATGGCAAAAATCTACTGAGGCCAGGAAGAGGCAGTGTCCTATATGGACCTGCTAGCCTCCTGGTGGGCAGTTTTGTGGACTTTGGGGGGGCACTACGGAGAACCCTATGGAGCTGGGATGTGAGGTAAGGATTAAACTACACTTACCTGGTGGGGCCAGTAGTTGGGGGGATTATAGTTTTGGGGGTGGGCATGCCCTTTAATAATCATTAAGTGGTTAAGTGCCTATATTTGCCATTGTGGGTTTTATCACTCTGTAATTGAACAATTCAACATTTGTCCCCAAACTATTAACACTTACTTTTCATGGATGTGCCTTAGCTCCTATTGAATATAATATGCTGACACCTATTTCACAGATCTTTACAAATATCCTGGCGGTGTGTAGCATGCTTCTTACAGACTGGCCTGGCCTTTGACGGGACAACAACTCTCAACCTTAGACCAAACAGAGCTTTCCAGCTTAGCAGGGCCAAAACGTAGGTTGAAAATTGCCATCATTTGCATAAAAATAGGCATATCTTTATATATCCAGGTCATGGTATATCTGTTGTATTCAATTAGATCAACTGGACTTGAAGTTTAGTTCTTGAATATGTTTCACTAGTCATCCCCCTGGATCTCTCATTCAGAATGACTTGTACAAGAATCTGTGGCAATTATGTACCCTGAAATCACATTTGTATCACAGCCAAGGTTAGGGGCGGATTGCATAGGGCTAAAGGTGTTATAGGAACGCCAGAGTAAGGTGTCAAAAAGCATTGTACATGGCAGACAGTTGGAGTTGAAAGAACCAAGCCTAATAAGAGGGGGGGTTCGACACCAACTGTCTGCCATGTACAATGCTTTTTGACACCTTACTCTGGCGTTCCTATACACCTCTTAGCCCTATCCAATCCCGCCCTTAACACTTGGCTGTGATATGCTAATTGGGATTTTCCAGGGTACATATTGCCACAGATTCTTGTACAAGTCATTCTGAATTGAGAAGCCAGTCGGAGACTAGTGAACGTCTTCAGAACTAAACTTCAAGTCCAGTTGATCTCATTGAATGCACAGATCTACAACAGTATAATTATTCACCTTAATAAACTAGACATAAAAAAGATTCCTGGCCAGAACATTCACACCTTATACATACCTTTGATTTGATCTTGACTGGCTTACTCACCTTCTTGTTTAATCTCATTGTCTGAAAATAGGAAATCAACTAAGTTGGCAAAATTAGACAAAAAACTGACACTCTCCATGTGGACCACTCACTCAAACGAGCACCTTATGGTAATGAAGCAGTATATGTCACCCACAACAGCATCTTTTAATTATCCAAACATTCCTAAACTTTAGTAAGCATGCACATATCATTTAAGAATATTATTTTATGACCAACGTACATTACAGGTTAAATGAAGAGAATGAAAGTTCAAACACATTGCTTCAAATATACACATACACACACACATTAGGTGTACACAAACACACACACTACCTCTTTCAATATTATTATTATATTTACTTACAATTCCATTGTTATCGATTTGTATACAGATCTCAAAATTAGATTTTGTGACTGGCCCTGTTATCAGATGATATACATGTTAACCTTTACAAACATTTACTCCCACACAGTATATTGTGTGTGTACATAACCTAACATGTCTAAACATATGCAATTGTTAGATTCTCCACTTCTAGTATATGTTGCCTATAATGTCACTGTTTGTCTATCAGCTGATTCTTGTTTTTGCTTTCATTAACCAACAGAATGAAATGTTCCAGTTTCTTTCAGGATGGATAAATCCAATGCATTTCGTCATTCACCAGCTCATACATCACCTTGTCCAGGATATATGGCAAGATTTCAAAACTGCATATGTGAAAGTTAGAGAAATTACAGGACACTGTCAGCAAATTTTGTAAAAGGCTTTGGCAATGTTTACGTGTTTGTATTTTTGGGCTATGTCACTGAAAGTCACGGTTTGTTCTTGTTTAAATAGTTTAAGATTTGTGAAATGTTAGACTTTAAATGTGAATATATATTTATTTTTTTGTCAATCACAGGATTGTGGACACACTTTAAAGGATAAGTGCACTGTAAAATCAAGTTATGTTCATTTGGAAGCTGCAGCTTTATAAATATCATTGCCATATTTATTTTCCCTATGTCCCTCCAGAGCCTAGCTTGGTGCTTGGAAGTTGCTGACATCTTGTTACTGGTTTGCTAAATGTTAGCTCCGCCCCTCTGTGATTTCCTCTGCTTTCTCCTGCTTGAGCCTCAAACAGTAATGCCTGTGAGTTCCGTGCACTCTCCTGCTTGAGCCTCAAACAGTAATGCCTGTGAGTTCTGTGCACTCTCCTGCTTGTGCCTCAAACAGTAATGCCTGTGAGGCTCAAGCAGAGAGTGCACGGAACTCACAGGCATTACTGTTTGAGGATCAAGCAGGAGAGTGCACGGAACTCACGGCATTACTGTTTGAGGCTCAGCAGGAGAGTGCACGGAACTCACAGGCATTACTGTTTGAGGCTCAAACAGGAGAAAGCAGAGGAAATCTCAGAGGGCGGAGCTTAACATTCAGCAACCAGTAACAGATGTCAGCAACTTCCAAGGCCAAGCTAGGCTCTGGAGGACATAGGGAAAAATAATATGGCAATGAATTATGAATGAATATTACAGATATACCATGACCTGGATGGATGAATCTTACAGATATACCATGACCTGGATGAATGAATATTACAGATATACCATGACCTGGATGAATGAATATTACAGATATACCATGACCTGGATGGATGAATATTACAGATATACCATGACCTGGATGAATGAATATTACAGATATACCATGACCTGAATGAATGAATATTACAGATATACCATGACCTGGATGAATGAGAACCTTCACAAGCATATACTGTTGTAGGCTGCTTGCATGTTTAAATCAAGATGTGATTGACTAAGTGTAAAGGCAAGGTGGCCAAAAATGGAGTAAATGAAGATCAACATTAAACAACATTGTCAAATTATGTATAGTGTATATAGTGAGCAGCACTAGTAGACATGTGCTCAATGTTCCAAAGTATGTTGGGATTGCAACTTTGTTAGCTAACATTTCACTCGATTGGGCATAACACTTCCTTAGTTAACAATACATGATACATATTTAGTGGTTTGGAAGACCATAAGAATACTTCCTTCCCTTATTTGGTTGAGTGTAAAAGGCTTATGTGTTGTCCAGAATTCCAATTCATTGGAACATTAAAAAACAGTGTACAAAGTAAACAATAAGATATAAACACTAAAAAAGGGAAGAAGCAACTTACTGTGAGTCTGCCTTGTCTTCATGGTGGCAGCACGACTGCAAAATTTGGAATCAACATTATGTAGATTCTTCTTGCAGGGTTCTGACAACAACAGGGAGAACCAAAAAAATGTATAACCAACATGTCCAAATCAAAAACAAAGAGAGATGTGGGTGAGAAACTTTTTTTTATCCTAATATGAGATCCAGAATGAGGAAGATAGTGCAATTGTGTTTGTGTTGCAACTACCTTCTAATTTCCGGATCATGTTGACATACATTATTGGCAAACATAGCAGAGTGAAAATGGCAGGACAAAAGGACATGTTGTAATGCACGTTTTCAGCCACTTGCTCTCACAGCAAGGATGTTATTTTTGTCCAAACGTTATTAACTCCTTGTGTTCCAATTAATGGGGGTTCCAATGAACCAGGGATCACTTGATTTTGTTGTGACAACTCACAGAGCACACATTGTTGGCCACAAATAAAAGGACATACGCACTGACAATAAGAACACGATACCGTGGTATAACATGTTGTCGGGCCTTTATCATTAGTGTGTGTATCTAGATTAACATCATGTATGGCAGCAACAGATTTCAGCGCTGATGGTATAGACATTCCAAGAAACATAAAGATATACTTACCTCACACCCTATACTCTGATTCCATCATCCGATTCCAACAAAGAAACGTCACCAATAAAGAAGTATTGGGACGGAATAAAGTCTTTGAAACTCCCCTTATAAATCATTCATTTGGTAATAAGGAACAGAGACTTCTGGGTAATGACCATGTTTCCATAGAAGCTGGTTTGAAACATAAAAAAATCCTCAACCAGAGCGCCAATCTGTAGTTGCTCCTCTGGTTTGCCATTTAACTGGTGGAATGATAATGGTAATTACCCAGAAGTCTTTGTCCCTTAGTAGAAATGAATGGACGTTGCACCATCCAATATGTCAACAACGAACGTCACTTTACACGTATGTAATTAAGAACACATACAACACACAATGATTGTCTGGAACAGCCGTTCATACAAATTGTGAAGCACGTGTCGGCACCCATGATTGCACTTGCGTACGAATTCTAATTAGTCTGTGCTATGCACGATGTATGAGTGGCCATTTCAGGTGACAATTGTGTTGTGTATGGGCACTTTGGCTTTAGAAACAAATGTTCATTTGTGCCTCGTAAAGAATCAAGCTGTTCTGGCAAAGAGACATAGAACCAAGTTGACATACACATTCTAAATATGTGATAAAAGCGACGCACATACTCACCGTGGGTCATCTCCCTTGATCACATGAGTGTGACTGGAAAATACATACAGCAACGAGAAGGACACAATACCGTTCTATGCAACGATGTCTGTGCTTTATCAGTGCTGTGTGTACATAAATGTGTTACTCTGTGATATGTTAAGCCAAGCGATAACAAGCTGCTAGTTTGAACCCTAACAATAACTCTTTGGGACTGATTCCTATGTACACACATTTGCAAAGGTACAGTTGGTAAAATCTAATAATGTGGTATCTGTCCTATTCTTATGTTTTTATTAAGTATGGGAAATACGTGTGATTCTAATTCAATGTACTGTAAGTAGCCTGAAAAATCCAAACGTGATAAAAACACAAATATATTAAAATATAAAACTTACTAGGAGTCTGCATTGCACGGGCAGTGGCAGTGTGACTGCTGTCGCTTGAAGAACGATTGGGGAGGATCTTGGTGGTTTCTGGAAAAAAACAGACATTTCCAAATAGAGCGAACAAAAAAATAACACCCCTCTGATAACAATGAACGTTATAATTCTTTGTATGCATGTATGTGTTTGTGTGCATTCATGTGAAACTTAAAATACATGTGGGTCCACATGTATGTGTGTGGGCATGCATGTGTTCACCGCTGATGCAGAATCTTGTGGTGTGTATTTAGTCAACTTGAAATTTTTTTCTACAGCGTGGGATATAGGTTGTTGTGTGACCACAGAAACACCAATCGAATGCCCTGTTGAAAATATGTTGTCAGGGCATGTCCAAAACGTTGTAATAATCAAAAGTATGGATGTTGACCGGTGTGTATGTTCAGTATTCCAAAAACATTTGCCTATGTGTGAAATAAAAAATCTTAACACATACACAATAAAACACATTACAACACACAAGAAATGTAAGCTACGTATTCTAAGTGATGTGCAAGGTTAGTGAACAGCACGAACATGTGTTTAAACTTACTTTTTATCTCCCGTCCTTTCAAAGCCAGATATTTTTTCTGAAGCTGAATTATACTGCGACGTTGCTCAAATTTTAGCTCCATTTTCCGTGCCAAATTACAAATGATCAGTAACTTCCTTTGGGAATGCATTTGTGAGTGACCAGAAGTTTGTCTGTCATAGTGATGTCTGTGTAGATAGTCAACCATATATGTGACCTCTTCTGCAGAAAAATTGAGGCTCCTTTTGTTTTTTTTACAAAGGTCAGGAGACTGATTATGCCCCTTTGGCACATGGTGTAAGACATTGGGGACAACTGGAGAATTGCAAGACTTGCGCTTCATGGCATGCTGCTTGTCTTGACGGTGCCTGACAAGTGCACTGCATTGTGGAACAGGATCTGAAATACATTGCTTGAGTTTCTGACCTTTTTTCTTTCTAATAGGTCGCCTACGTGATTCTTGACAGGCAATATTGACATTTTTTTTCAATAATGGTATGTTTGATTGTGCAGAGCAGACTTTACCTTTGGAAGATGGAGTTGCTGGCTGCGACGCAATACATTGTTGTTGATCTGGGTCCTTCTTCAAAGTGTTTGCATGGTTCATCCATAAAACAAGTTCTGTGTAGTTTGAGAAGTTGTTTTCCGGACGTTGTGGATCAAATTTTTCAAAAAAGGTCAAGGCTGTGCTGTTGTCATTGTTGGCCCGAGGGACATTGACAACATTTTCACAGTGGAAAATGTCCTTGGTATGTTGTGCGCACGTGCCGCACACTGTTTCCAGTTGCGATCCGACCATACCTCCCTTCATAATATCGTCTGCACTAGAGGTACTGCCTACCAAACTTCGGAAGCTTGCATACACATACGAACACCCAGCATCCTCCATTGAATCTGCCTGCAATAGGAATTAGGTACTGCGCACACGGAAAATGGAAAGTGACCAACTTTTACCGGAAATGTCGTGATGTGGATGTTTGCGCAATAAAGCCCGCCCCCCAGAGGTGACGTTGTCCAATAACTTCACTCTATGCGCAATGTACTATCGTAAGTGTCGTAGGATATTACATTGCAGGGTTGCCAGAAGTTTGCATGTGGTTTTCACCTTCCTTTTGTTGGCGCTAAAAAAAGCGCTAAAAATAGGGGCAAATTTGTCGTTAAAAAGTATTGCATCACTTGCGTCACGCATAAATGGTCTTTTCAGATTTTTGGCGCTTAAGGCGCTACTTTATGGTTAATCACACGCAATACACTTGATACATACACGCAAAAAGTTTAGCGGACATTTTAGTAGGGTTTAACGACAAAACAACATATATTGCATCGCCCTGAAAGTGTTATAATATACACATCTACACCATATACAGTGTTACATATATAGTGTTATAATATACACATCTACACCATAGACAGTGTTACATATATAGTGTTATAATATACACATCTACACCATATACAGTGTTACATATATAGTGTTATAATATACACATCTACACCTAAAGTGTTACATATATAGTGTTTATAATATACACATCTACACCATATCAGTGTTACATATATAAGTGTTATAATATACACATCTACACCATATACAGTTTTACATATATAGTGTTATAATATACACTCACACACCATAACAGTGTTACTATATAGTGTTATATATACACATCTACACCTTAACATGTTACATATATAGTGTTATAATATACACACTCTACATCATATACAGTGTTACTATATAGTGTTATAATATACACATCACTACACCATATACAGTGTTACATATATAGTGTTATAATATACACATCTACACCTTTACAGTGTACATATATAGTGTTATATATACACATCTACACCTTATACAGTGTTACTATATAGTGTTATAATATACCCATCTACACCTATACAGTGTTACATATATAGTGTTATATATACAATCTACACCATAACAGTGTTCATATATAGTGTTATAATATACACATCTACACATAGACAGTGTTACATATATAGTGTTATAATATACACATCTACACCTATAACAGTGTTTACATATATAGTGTTTAATAACACATCTCACACATATACAGTGTTACATATATAGTGTTTAATATACACATCTACACCTTATACAGTGTTACATATAGTGTTATATATACACATCTACACCATATACAGTGTTACATATATAGTGTTATAATATCCACTCTACACCTTATACAGTGTTCATATAAGTGTTATAATATACACTCTACACCTTATACATGGTATACATATATAGTGTTATAATATACACATCTACCCATAACAGTGTTACATATATGTGTTATAATATACACATCTACACTTATACAGTGTTACATATATAGTGTTATAAATATACACATCTACACCTTATACAGTGTTCATATATAGTGTTATAATATACACATCTACACCATATACAGTGTTACATATATAGTGTTAATAATATACACATCTACACCATAACAGTGTTCATCATATATTTTATAATTACACTCTACACCTAGACAGTGTTACTATATATGTTTTATAATACACATCTACACCTATACAGTGTTACATATATAAGTGTTATATATACACATCCACACACCATAACAGTGTTACATTATAGTGTTATAATATACACATCTACACCTTATACAGTGTTACATATAATGTTATAATATACACATCTACACCATATACAGTGTTACATATATAGTGTTATAATACACATCTACACCTTACTAGTGTTACATATAAGTGTTATAATATACACATCTACACCTATACAGTGTTACATATATAGTGTTTAATATACACATCTACACCTTATACAGTGTTCTATATATGGTTATAATATACACATCTACACCTTATACAGTGTTACATATACAGTGTTATAATATACACATCTACACCATAACAGTGTTACATAATAGTGTTTAATAACACTCTACACTTTATCAGTGTTACTATATATTGTGTTTATTATACACATCTACCCATCTACGTTTACTTAATCTGTTAAATATACCATCTACACCTTATACAGTGTTACTATATGTGTTTTAATATACACATCATTCTAACTCACCATATACAGTGTTACATATATAGTGTTATAATATAACATCTACACCATAACAGTGTTACATATATATTTTATAATATACACATCTACACATAAACAGTGTTACATATATAGTGTTTATATATACACATCTACACCTTATCCAGTGTTACATATATAGTGTTTAATATACACATCTACACAATAACAGTGTTACATATATAGTGTTATAATATACACTATCTACACCATATACAGTGTTACTATAGTGTTTATAATATACACATCTACACCATAGACAGTGTTCATATATAGTGTTATAATATCACATCTACACCAAACAGTGGTTACATATATAGTGTATTAATATACACATCTACACCATAACAGTGTTACATATATAGTGTTAATAATATACACATCTACACACTTATACAGTGTTACATATATAGTGTTTTATATACACATCTACACCTTATACAGTGTTACATATAAGTGTTATAAATACACATCCACCATATACAGTGTTACATATATAGTGTTTATATACACATCTACACCTTATACAGTGTTACATATAGTGTTATAATATACACATTACACCTATACACAGTGTTACATATAAGTGTTATAATATACACATCTACACCATAGACAGTGTTACATATGGTGTTATAATATCACACATCTACAACACTTATACAGTGTTACATATATAGTGTTAATATACACATCTACACCATATACAGTGTTACATATATAGTGTTATAATATACACATCTACACCATATACAGTGTTACATATATACGTGTTTATAATTACACATCTACACCATAACAGTGTTACATATAAGTGTTATACAAACACATCATATACAACATCTCACACATATACAGTGTTACATATATGTGTTTATAATATACACATCTACACTTATACAGTGTTACATTCTTAGTGTTTATAATTACACATCTACACTCTACACAAATGTTTACATATAATGTGTTATAATACACACTATACGCTTGCCTACACCATACAGTGTTATTTATATATATCCTGTCTTATTCTATACACACACACCTCATTTCTCGTTATAACACGTGTTACATATATAGTGTTAAATGTATACACATCTACACCTAACAGTGTACAATACAGTGTTATATCTTCTCAACATCACCCGGATTTCCTCCCATTCACTCTCACTGTGTTTTACGTCTATACCCACTCCTGCGTCTAATACAGTGTTCTAAATAACACACTACACGGTATACACTCCTTGTTACTTAGATGGGTGTTTTTTTTTTACACCATAACACCATAACAGTGTCATAACTAGGTTTTATCAACCTCCCTTGTCGTGTTACATATAGTAAAAACACACACCCAAGACAGGACAAATAGGTATAAAACACACTACACCATATACAGTGTTACATATATAGTGTTATAATATACACATCTACACACCATATACAGTGTTACATATATATCACATTATAATATACACATCTACACATACAGTGTTACATATATAGTGTTTTAATATACACATCTACACCATAGACTGTGTCAATATATATGTTATAATATACACATCTACACCATAACAGTGTTACATAATATGTGTTATAATAACACATCTACACCTTATACAGTGTTACATTATAGTGTTATAATATACACATCTACACCATATACAGTGTTACATATATAGTGTTATATATACACATCTACACCTTATACAGTGTTACATATAGTGTTATAATATACACATCTACACCATATAAAGTGTTACATATATAGTGTTATAATATACACATCTACACCATATACAGTGTTACATATAATTGTTATATATATACACTCTACACACTATACAGTGTTACATAAATAGTGTTATAATATACCACATCTACACCTTTACTTGTTACATATATAGTGTTTAATATACACATCTACACCTATAACGTTTTTTATCATATACAGTGTTATAATATACACATCTACACATATACGTGTTACATATATAGTGTTATAATATACCATCTACACCATTATACAGTGTTCATATACATGTTATAATATACACATCTACACCTTATCCAGTGTTACATAACATGGTTATAATATACACACTACTCTACACCATAACATTGTTACATATATAGTTTATATATACCCAATCTACACCTATATACGTGTTTACTATACAGTGTTTAATATACACATCTACACCTACAGTGTTACATATATAGTGTTTATATATACACACTCTACACACTTATACAGTGTTACATATAAGTGTTTAATATACACATCTACACCATACAGTGTTACATATATGTGTTATAATATACACATCTACACTTATACAGTGTTACATATACAGTGTTTATATATAACATCTACACCTATACAGTATGTTCAATATAGTGTTATAATATACACATCATCACATATGTACAGTGTTACATATATAGTGTTATAATATACACATCTACACATAGACATGTTACATATTAGTGTTATAATATACACATCTACACCATATACAGTGTTACATATATAGTGTTATAATATACACATCTACACCATAACAGTGTTACTATATATGTATAATATACACATCACATTACAACCTTATACAGTGTTACATATATAGTGTTTTATAAATACACATCTACACCATATACAGTGTTACATATAGTGGTTTATAATATACACATCTACACCATAACAGTGTTCATTATAATGTTATAATATACACATCTACACCTTATACATTGTTACATTATTATGTTATATATACACATCTACACCTTATACAGTGTTAATATATAGTGTTAAATATACACATCACACATAACAGTGTTACATATATAGTGTTTAATATACACATCTACACCATATACAGTGTTACATACTATAATAGTGTATAATATACACATCTACACCTTATACAGTGTTACATATAGTGTATAATATACACATCTACACCATACAGTGTTACATATATAGTGTTATAATATACACATCTACACCTATACAGTGTTACATATATAGTGTTATAATATCACCATCTACACCATAACAGTGTTACATATAGTGTTATAATATCACACATCTACACCATATACAGTGTTACATATATAGGTGTTAATATACACATCTACACCATATACAGTGTTACATATATAGTGTTATAATATCACACATCTACACCTTATACAGTGTTACATATAAGTGTTATAATATACACATCTACACCATAGACAGTGTACATATATAGTGTTATAATATACACATCTACATCATACAGTGTTACATATATAGTGTTTAAATATACATCTCTACACCTTTACAGTGTTACTTAATATGTTATAATATACACATCTACACCTTATACAGTGTACATATTATAGTGTTATAATATACACATCTACACCTTATACAGTGTTACATATATAGTGTATAATATACACATCTACACATAACAGTGTTACATATATAGTGTTATAAAATACACATCTACACCATATACAGTTTTACATATATAGTGTTATAATATACACATCTACACCATATACAGTGTTACATATATAGTGTATAATATACACATCTACACCTTATACAGTGTTACATATATAGTGTTATAATATACACATCTACACCTTATACAGTGTTACATATATATGTATAATATACACATCTACACCTTATACATTGTTACATATATAGTGTTATAATATACACATCTACCCTTATACAGTGTTACATATATAGTGTTATAATATACACATCTACACCATATACAGTGTTACATATATAGTGTTTATATATACACATCTACACCATAACAGTGTTACATATATAGTGTATAATATACACATCTACACATATACAGTGTTACATATATAGTGTTATAATATACACATCTACACACATAGACAGTGTTACATAATAGTGTTTATAATATACCCATCTACACCATAACAGTGTTACATATATAGTGTTATAATATACACATCTACACCATATACAGTGTTTCACATATATATGTTATAATATACACATCTACACCTTATACATGTTACATTATAGTGTTATAATTACACATCTACACCATAACAGTGTTACTATATTGTTATAATATACACATCTACACCTATACAGTGTTACATATATAGTGTTATTATTACACATCTACAACCATACATTGTTACTTATAGTGTTATAATATACCATCTAAACCATATACAGTGTTACTATATAGTGTTATAATATACACATCTACACCATAACAGTGTTCATATATACGTGTTTAATATACACATCTAACACCTTATACAGTGTTACATATATAGTGTTATAATATACACATCTACACCATAACAGTGTTACATATATAGTGTATAATATACACATCTACCCCATACAGTGTTACATATAGTGTTTAATATACCACATCTACATCATAACAGTGTTACATATATAGTGTTATAATATACACATCTACACATATACAAGTGTTAACATATTAGTGTTATAATATACACATCTACACCATATCAGTGTTACATATATAGTGTTTAATATACACATCTACACCATATACATGGTTACATATATAGTGTTATAATATACCCATCTACACTTATAACAGTGTTACATATATAGTGTTATAAATAAACATCTACACCTATAACAGTGTTCCATATATAGTGTTTAATATACACATCTACACCATATACAGTGTTCATATAAGTGTTATAATATACCACACAACCTTAAACAGTGTTACATATATAGTGTTTATAATATACACATCTACTACCATATACAGTGTTATCATATATAGTTTATAATATACCCATCACATCATAGACAGTGTTCATATATAGTGTTATATAATAACACATCTCCAACATATACAGTGTTACATATATAGTGTTTATATAAACATCTACTCTGTCGTTCTGGTCACACCATCTTTGGGGCTCACTTGTATTTCTCTATTCTTGTGACCTGCTGATGTTTAGAGCTACTATGCTTGCATTATATACATATCATGTATCATATCATATATTTACTTTTGATATCTGATGGCTGACAAGACATTTTTGTTATTATGATCTTTTAAACTTGTACCACATAATTATATTGAATAAATATGATATTGAATAAAGAATTTATTTTATATATATATATTTTTTTTTTTTTCAATATATGTGTTGATCCTGTTTAATTTGGTAATTAGGTTATATTGGTTCAGGGAGCAATACACTTTATTTTATACTTTGCACAACAATCTTTCCAACTAATGATAAGCTACAACTATGTAACAACTTCCGACATTTGTTAACAAGCTAGTGGGAGGATGGCTGAGTTGAACAGATAGATCTGGACTGTGATTATTTTAAAATAAGAATCCTATGGGTTTATAAATGATCTCAGAACTAACTGGATTGTTTAAAATAAACCTGTTATCATTGCTTGGTAACTGCTTGTCAATAGATTTAATTTACTTACATGGCCTAATATTTTAATAACCCTTAATAAAAACATCCCAAAGATTGAAATACTGAATTGTTTTTGTAAAAAATTATATCTCAAAAAAACAAAAGGTTAATTGAAAGAATAACATCAGTTAAATTGCCTGCTAAATACTGTTTTCCTGAGTTCAAGGCACAAAAAGGTATGACAAATTAAAAATTAACTATATTGATGGGCATAAACCTGCGCAATGTTGAGTCTACACAACGTTCGATTCAATCTGACCAGAATGTTCAACTGACAGAAAATTGGGTCTAGGTACCAGTTTCTAGGTTCCTGCAATGTTACTGACAGGATAATGCTTTGCGACCAATGCTACGTCTGTAACAATTTTCCCAGGACGTTTGCGAACAGTACTTAAATATCCTAACTCTAGTGTTGAGCTTTCAAAAAGTCATGGCTGACAGCTCTCTTGCTGGAAATGGCAGTGCAAGTGACATTTTGACAACTTACTGCTCGGGTTAGAGAGCAGAACAAAAAGAGAGGAAACTCATATCATACTTTGAGTTTCTTTTCCTGGCCATTCCCTCAGGCAGCAATTTCCCCCCCTATGTATGTATTTCTTTATGCTTGTAAACTTGACTACTGGTGAGAGGGGAGGGGGAGCTATTTAAAGTTGAGAGTGTCTGTTTTCTTCTGTCCAGCTGATAGGGAAGTTAACCCATTAGTGTTGCCTGAGGGAATGGCCAGGAAAAGAAACTCTCGGTAAGTATGATATGAGTTTCCTTTTCTCAAGCTTCCTTACCAGCCCAGCCAATCAAAATAAGGGTTGGCTGGCTGCAGGAGGTATAGTGTCTCAGTGCCTGTGGTTTTACCAATGCCCATGTGCCAACCATTTAAAAATGACACTTTGCCAAAATTTACCAGTGTCTAGATGTCAATGATTTTACCAATGTCTATGTGCCGACCATTTAACAGTGCTACTTTGCCAAAATTTAACAGTCTCTGGGTGCCAATGATTTTACCAAAGTCTATGTGCCAACTATTTTACAGTGCCACTTTGCCAAACTTTACCAGTGTCTGGGTGTCAATGATTTTACCAATGTCTATGTGCCGACCATTTAGCAGTGCCACTTTGCCAAACATTTTACCAGTGTCTAGGTCGCAATGATTTTACCAATGTCTATGTGCCAACCATTTAACATTGCCACTTTGCCAAACATTCTACCAGTCTCTGAGTGCCAATGATTTTACCATGCCAATAATTTTACCAATGTCTATGTGCCATGTTTAACAGTGTCATGTTACCAAACATTTTGCCAGTGTCTGGATCCCAATGATTTTACTAATTCCTATGTGCCAAGCATTTAACACTTAAGTGCCACATTGTCAAACATTTTACCAGTGTATGAGTGCCAATGATTTTAGCATTGTCTATGTGCTAACCATTTAACAGTGCCACGTTGCAAAACATTTTACCAGTGTCTGGGTGGCAATGGTTTTATGCGCCAACCATTTAATGGTGCCAATTTGCCAAGGATTTTTCCAGTGTGTGACAGAAAAATTCAAAAAGACTGTTGGAGTCAATCTGATGAAATCATTCTGCTATGTGTATTGGTATTTTTTTGTCTATTGTGTATTTTTTTCTCTGTATCTCGATGTCTGTCTGTCTATTTATCTCTCTGCCTGTCTATCTCTCTGTCTTCCTGTATAATCTATTTTATATCTGTCTGATTCATCTTTTTTAGCAATATGTCTGTACAGCATTCATCTGTCGTATTTGTCAATGTGTATGTTTAAAAATGTGAAGTGTTTTTTCTGATTTAGAGTGTGTTTGTATATGTGTGTGCTTAAGTGTGTCTGGTAAGATGTGTTGTAGTATGGGTGTAACATCACGTGTGTCCAGGTTAGTAAGTGTTATGGGGACCCAGAAAAGTCTGATGGCAGCCCTGTGGTATTGAATTTTATTTCTATTCCTTTTGAGTAGTAAATAATACGTATTACTTTCTAGCTGTAAATATAATTTAGATGCAACCTTTACTTCACACTTACTTTCTATTTCCTTTATTTTCATTTCCCATGGTATACATGCAGTTTTGAAATTTTCAAAATCCCTTTTGAATTTCATCCATTTCTAAAAGTATAAATATACATATATTGGTTAGTATTTCCATGTTTTGTAAATAAACAGTACCAATAAACAGAAAGAGAGATACATTAATAGGACCTAACCCACAAATAATTGTCTCATTATATCTAATACCTCTACCTTTATCTAAGCTGCTTGCCAATATTATATATTATTTATATTATAGGTAGGGTTGATATTCTTGATGTATGTTGACAATATAAGCATTGTGTAACGATATTCAAAATTAATTGTAAGCGGCACGTTTTATGGGAAGCTATAAAGGGTTTGTTTTGGGAACATATGTATTATGTGTCCAGGTAACAATGTAACTATGGGAAACACACATCATTGTGGAGGCAGAAAATCATTTAAGTATATATGTATTTCCAGTCTGTTGATTACATTGCTTATTTGAATGCATATATTACAGTAAATGTCAACAATAGAGATGGACTAGAACTCGAACTCGAGTTCGAGTCGAACTATTCGAGTTTGAACGGACTCGGACTTCTTGAACTATCCCGGACCCGGATTTTCAATATTTTTTGGACTTTCTATAATTATCGAATGTTCGAATGTTCGAGGCATGCGAATATGCAAGTAAAATGTCTATTATACCAATATGCGAGTAAATATCGAATATCAAATCTGCGAGTAAAATGTCTATTATACCTATACGTGAGTAAATAACAAATATCGAATCCGCGAGTACCACGTGTGAGAGTAAAATCGTGTTTTCGAAAGTCCTGGATATTCGAACATGTTCCCCAGACCATCTTCCAGGTCCCACAGCCATTTACATTAAGTTACCATTGATATTTTAATTGTGTTTCATTAGAACTTTTCGAACTATTTGACTCCCATTGACTTTAATGGGTCCGTTTCCGAACTTTCCATATAGTTCAAAAACGGACCGAACTTTCAAAAGTTCTGCCATCTCTAGTCAACAAGGTGGAGCAGATAAAAAGAATTATAGTCCCTAAAGGGAGTTGCAAGGTTCATGGACAGTTTTAGTGGTTTAGGTAAGTAAAAGCCTGTATGCTTGTGAAGGTGCATCAACTGCATCAACGTATGGCCCAGCACAGAAGAGCCCATTCCTCGGGTCAGGACTCAGCTGTGTACCTGCATCTTAAGGATAAAGGACATACCTTGAAGATTGTAATGTTAACATATTGGCAAAGGAACGTGACTGGTTCAAGAGAGGTGTTAAGGAGGCCATTTATGTGAAAATAAAGAAACCAAGCCTAAATAGAGGTGAGAGGGTTCAACACCAACTGTCTGCCATATACAATGCTGTTTTGAAACTTTACCCTGGGCATTCCTATAACACCTCTTAGCCACTATCCAATCACGTCCTTAACACCTGGCTGTGATATGCTAATTGGGATTTTCCAGGGCACATAATTGCCACAGATTCTTGTACAAGTCATTCTGAATTGAGAAATTTAGCCTTTTTAGCTTACCAATGATAGCTACTGTACCCAAGGGTTAATCTACAGATAGGGGAAAAACCACTCAAAAGAATGCCCTACATAAAAAGTTATATAGGATTGAAAAGGTTTCCTGAGAGTTTATTGTAGAGATGTTCAGTCCCAAACCTGATTTCAAGCCAGAACTACCAGTTCTGGACCCAAAATTCCAGCGGTCAAAACTGCCTTTGAAATTTCATCCTGAAATCGAAGATATTTTAACCATCGAACCATCGACCATCTACATACAATTTTCACAGTTTCAATGTGGAATTCCAGTTTTCTTTGCCCTGCGAATCTGCAGCAGAACTTCTCAGGTTTGTGCAACTTAATTTCTGCATCACCTCTCTATTGAATATATTATTATTATTATTGTTATTATTGTGGATTTATATAGCGCCAACATCTTCCGTGGCGCTTTACAGTTGCATTAAAATTCATAAGGAAAACATACATGTTACATACAAGGGTAGTGCAAGTAATACAAAGTGCAAAAAATGTAAGTGCTGGTCCAGCAGCATTCAGTGTGGTAAGTTACAGCATTACTGTGTACAATAGGATGGAGTGCCCTGCCCGATAGCTTACAGTCTAGAGATTCCTACTTCTACTGAATGTAAGAGCTGAAGCATTAAATCTTTAAAACCCCTTACTGTATTATTCAGTAAATTGGTTGCCGCTTCGTGATTATTTTAAAATTACAAAAAAACTTTTAAATAGGTACCTTGGCCATCATGACTTTGTAAGCATAAAGCCTTCTGCCTTTTCCTCTTCCTAGTGCACCCTCAAACTTTTCAACAAAATCTTGGGCATCACTGGTTAGAAAGAGAAAATGTGCAGTATACATTATATTTTATAATAATAGTGGGGTTAGATAGCATTACAAATCGGTCAATATCATTAATATTATTTTGATAACATGTGTTGAGAATTTTCTTCTTTTGGGTTTTTAAAAGAATATTCTTGAAAGAGAACTATAGTGTGTATAAAGTTAAAAAAAAACAGTAAAATGAAAAGTACTAGGCACAGGGATATAGGACAGGTTAATCCTACCTCCCAATATTGTTTCTGTGAGGAGCACCAGTCCAAAAAAAATTGATTCTGCCAGTCTGTTTTTTTTCTTCCTCCTGGTTTCAGCACCATTTGTAGGACAGGAGTAGTCCAGGACTAACCTGACAAATGAAAACTGTATGTGCTGTAGATCCTCAATGAAACGATATTGGGAGATAGGAATAATCAATCCTGCCTCCCTGGACCAGGTACTTTCTATTGATTTTTAGAGTATAGTTATCCTTTAATGAAATCTGGAATGTTAAGACTGTGAAAAATGTTACTGTCAGTACAATTCTCTGCGCCTGTGAGTTTTATCAGCAGTTAATAAGCTATAGCAATTTTAAACCTGCATGCCTGGGCCAGGTTGAAATCAGTAAACAAAAAGACCTCAGTCTGCACAGGTTTGTTTTTTTTTCATCTTGGTAAACCAAATACCTATGTACATTGCATCCAAACTATTATTTAAATCAGAAGTAAATAGTGATCACTAAGCAAAGACAGATGACTTAGCAATGTTGGGAAGTGATCCATTTGATGTCCTGTGATGTGGGAGATCTCCAAGTCACTTCACCTTTCCCTTTGCATTTAAATAGAACAAGCTATTTTTCACTGCTAAGCAACAATTGTTTTAAAAAAGCTTGTACCTAGTTAAACTTATTATATGTGGCCGCACAATCCCACAACAGTCTATCCCTGCACTGGGATTTGCGGAGAGTGGTAAAGTTTTGGCCATGTTCCACATTACAACAGAAACGTTTCTTCAAATTGAATTGAAAAAAAAAAAAACTCAATGGGCTCCCCAAATACCTGAGCAAAATAAGTTTTTTCCTCATACGCCATGGTTTGCTTCTCATAGCAGAAATTATTTTTTTATTTTCTAAGACTTGCTCCTGAAGTCTGGCTCTCTCACCCTCTGACAAACTTTCTTCATCTGAGCTTGATGAAGATGAAGATGAACTAATAAAAATTAACAAGAGAAATTGTTATAATGTATCAAATATTGTTTACAAATCACTGATTTAAAGAATTACATGCATCATTTTAAGGGCATCAATCTGCCATGATGGAAAAGATCATTGATGTATATATCTTCAACACAATGAGACCAACAAGACGACAACTTTGGACCACAGGCTCTTGGAAGCAGCAGGCTAGCTACAGTTTCAGTGTAATAGATGAGGAATTATGCTCTCAGCAAGCAAATATATGAAGCAAAGAAATTGGGAAAGCACAGAAGGAACACTCAGAGAGGTGGCCTAGAGATGTAGTAAATATAACTACAGCCCAGAATGACACAAAGCAATTCACATTTAAATGAAACAGAATCCAATACTGTATGTGGTAAAGTGAAAAAAAGAAGCAACAAGCATGCAACTAAAGATGATTTTGGAAAGGCCAAGGTAATTATTATTTTTTATTAAATGGATCAGTTTTTTAAACATTTTTTAATCATTATATATAATTAAGGCACAAACATAACTAAACGTGACCATACACCTTTTTGATCTTTGACATATCCCCAGATCTGAACGGAGTTAAGTAATATTAGCAAGGTGTATGGGGTAAAACTGGCCAACCATGCTGCTGGCGTCATCATGATTGGCCGGATGAAAGATCTCAGTGTCAGTATGGGCTTCCTCTACTTCAAGTAGAAGGAACTGATGTTATGTCCCTGTATGGGGACCTGATCATCTGATCCACATTCAGAGTATGGGGTTTAGTCAGTAGAATTGTGCATGTGGAATAGAATCTCTCTGAATATAGGGGACTTAACAGGGCACAAATGAAAAACATTTTCTGATACCTGCTGCTTTTTCCTTTTGACTTCTTTTTGCCATTTTTTTGATTTTTATTATTTCCTTTAGTTGCCCTTGACTTTCCATTTTTGTTTACAGTTGCACTTTCATTGTCATTGTCATCTTTTTTAATCTTTCTTCTGCCGTTAGGTGGCCTAACATCATTCTCATCCTCAGTCTCTGTTCCACTTTCATCACTTCTTTTTGATGTT
The DNA here is from genome assembly GCA_019447015.1 of Hymenochirus boettgeri. NCBI lineage: Eukaryota > Metazoa > Chordata > Amphibia > Anura > Pipidae > Hymenochirus > Hymenochirus boettgeri. Next base: position 247,222,492 of record CM033469.1, on the reverse strand, counting down.
TTTTTTCTATTCATCCTTTTCTTTCTTGGTAAGGGAACATCATCATCATCATCATCTTCACTTTCACTGTCTTTGGAGCTGTCAACTCTTTTTTTTGCATATCGGGCTTGACGATTTGAAGAGCGTACTGCCGAATCTGTATAAAAATGACAGTGGTTTGCAAAACAATGTTATTTATATCACACAAATACATTTGAAGGCAAGTATGCTGGACACAGAGCCATGCTGTGTCCTGCACTTAACATATAAGGGGCATATCTATAAAACAAATATATTTTATAGATCTCCCTCCATCTCACTCTAAAATAAGGATAACACTTCCTTATAAAATTCATAGATTCATTCTTAGAAATAGAAGATCCAGACACAATTCTGAATTTCCCTTTCTGAAAAACCTGGTTCTAACACATATGCCTCATACTCTATGTATATCCTTCTTTTTCAGCTTTAAACAGTGGAGTTGCTTTGCTACCATTTAATAAAGGTGGAAGATCTCCCAGAAAGATTCTGGTACTGACATGTGGTTCACAATAAAACTCATTCTTATTTGATGATTAACTATTCCCACATACTTCCATATTCACTTTAAGTACTAGGCCACACTAGCGAGTTTCTGATGCGCTTATGATCGCATTTTATGATCTGTGAAAAGTGCATGTCAGTGGATTGCATTGTGGATGTGAACATTGCATGCGCTGAGTTGCGTTTTTCGGATTGCATGCAAACATAACTTTTTCGCAAATCACATGCGCATAATTTCACAAGTTGCAGCACAAATGGATAAAACATACTTTTCATGAGTGTTTCCATCTGGTCTATTGTGGTCTCAGCCTAAATATAGAATTAAATCAGAAATTCAAGCAGAGATGCAAAAAATTATAGTTACTTACCTCCCTATGATCCCTGAAGCCCACCATGCTTCTTCTCCGATGACTTCACCTACTCTGTAAGCTCAGACAGCTTTTTCAGAGGAGGCTCACAGGACTGAGGAGGCATGTGTATGGCAGTCATTCGCCACAACTGAATTCTGCAGTCCGGAAGAAAAAAAGCATCTTGCACAGAAGTTGGTTTTTGTGTGGCAGGGAAAGGTAAATATTCTGGGCTTCAGGAACCAGGGGGGTGTAACTAACTATAAGGATCTCTGGGTCTGGGTCTGAGTGTGTGTGGGGTAGTATAGATTTTTATTGCCCTTTAAACTGACCCTTAGGAGAATCGAGGGCAGAGGCATATAAGCAGCAGGGTGATTAAAACACCAGCCTTGTGAAGAAGAAGTGTTGAGAATATTAAGTAAAATGTTATAATAAAAGAAATATTGTGCCTGTTCCCAAAAAGGAAAAAAAGGTTAACTGTTAAAAACAAATGATGCAACATCTGCTCCGCAAACGATATCCTCCTCTCATCCACCCTGGTCACTTCTTCCCATGCCCGTATTCAGGACTTTACTCGTGCTGCCCCTCTGCTCAGGAACTCCCTTCCTCCATCTGTCTGTCACTCACCATCCCTTAACACCTTCAAACGTAACCTTAAAACCCACCTCTTCAGGCTAGCATATACCCTGGCCTAAACATTACCCCTCTTACTACCCAATATGATCCAACCCACTTTTCATGCTTCACTCCCAATCTATTTACAACCTACCGATTCCTGTCACCTTATGTCTCACCCCCATATCCTCTAGACTGTAAGAGGGTCCTCTTTTCTATTGTATCACGGTATTGCTGAAAGAAACTCCACACTCTGTTTACTTATATTATGTATTACCTGTGTATGTAATAAGTATGACTTTGTATAACATGTATTACCCTGTATGTAATGTATGACTGTGTAATTGTAAAGTGCCACGGAAGATGTTGTTATATATCAATGATAATAATAATAAAAAATAATAATATTAGTTAATTTACTTTGTAGCTTTAAACTACCCCACCCTTGATCGTTCAGCCAGGAAGTAGAGCAGAAGCCCTCTCTCGAAACAGGAGCAGGGAATGGTGCCTAGGTGGTGAGGGACCGGGTCAGGTACTTCCCTTCAGGGGCATATTTGGAAATTATTGTTAATGCGAAAGAGGGGTTTGGGGGGGAGGGGAGGGCTGGTGGAGATCATTTATAGCTAAAGTTATTTTTTGCCTGGAACATGCTCTTTAAAATCTTCAAAAGTATCAATCTGTGCATTGTCAGCTTAACTGTAGAGACACACAAGTGTGCACTGCAGGAAATACATACATCATCATTTTTCTGCTTATTTTATGTGTATTTTAGCAGTTGGGGATACGGAACCAAAGCTGAAAGTCAGCTAGGTATAGAAATCACATTGTTAACACTGGATATATATATTAAACTAATATGTGTGGTCAAATAACCTTGTTAACCTTGTTCCAGGCATTATTCTGTGGGTAAATTCAGAATTGTAAAATTACAATTGACATATCAGAAAGTAAAATCCACTCAAAAACTTTCTCGGAATAGGTGCATGTTGTCTATGCTTAAAGAGAAAATAAAGACTCCAGACAGCATTATTCCTAAAGACAGAGCACATTTACAAACATACACATGTTCTGTAGTGCTCTACATAAACAAGGAAGCTGTATCCTTGCCTCCTAGAAGATGACAGACAATATTTTAACAGCACAGAGCTCCTTCTACTCCCTGACACAGAACAGGTATATCAGTGTAGTTTTTGTGTAAACATATTTAAATGCTTCTATCCCTAACAATGATATATTCCTTTGATTTTCATACAACAAAGAAAAGTAATTGTTGCTGTTTATTGCTTAGATAGCATGGATTTAAGAAACAGAATATTAACATTTTAATATTTAAGTTAAAAGTAAGTATGAGGAATCCTTGCCTACTTTTTCTTGCTAAAAGCAAAGCTTTTGGTTCCTATCCCCACAGAGCTACTACATGGAGAACTAGTACATGTAGAATCTGTATCTTTTGCTAGGAACCTAATGGAACCCCCCCCCCAAAAAAAGGAAGCATTGTGTGTTTCTAAAAGAAGCACTTTAGTGTGGTGAGCCTCGACAGCATACATAAGTAAAGGTACATTTAGAAGATTTGTCTTGTGCTAGGAACAGACATCTATATAGCAAATACTATGGGTATAGAGACAGTGAATACTGGGAAAAAAGGGCATAGCCAATACTGTAGGTGTGGCTCTTTGAAAACTACATGGGCTGTGGGTTGTACTGGCAACAACATATAAGCCTTCATAATTACAGAATCTATTACTTACATGTACTAAATACAACTTACTAGAATAGAATCTTACAATGTATAGGTGTTCTGGGGAGAAAAGCTTTCACATTAGGATTTTAAAAAAGTTTAGTTTTTGGTAAATTTGAGTGTACAACATCTCTGTTTATAGCAGCATAATTGGCTTGTAATATTTTGGGCCAGAAAACTGGGAAGTCAGCACTTGGTTTACAACGGATCACACAATACCGAAATCTCAGAGTTCTCCAAAGGTTTACTTACCCTCACTGTCATCACTGGAGCTTTCCAGCTGTCCATCAATCTCTATTCCCACTAAAGTAATACAAAAACTAATATGTTAATAATCACTAATCTATTCTACAGAAATGCGTTGAATGCAAACAGTAAATATTACAGGTTTTGGATATTATAAGAACATTTTTTAAGTGCTATCACACATGGCCCCATATATTGATATGTACTCTGTCCTGGATATTTTGGAAGCACCAAGGCATTTTATTATTTAAAGAAAGCATAGCACACGTGTATGGCTACATAATTTACACATTAATAGCAGTTGAATAAAGAAATATTTACATCCATATCCCTTATTTTTTAGCATTTTAGCATACCCCTGATCCCCACCAAACAGTTTATTTAGAGCGGGGGGGGGAAATATGAAGGGGGGGGAAATCCTTTTTGGCTCCAAATGACAATTGGAAAGAATCCCTGAATTAACCAGAACTATATGAACAAAGGAGGTCATTTCTTGTGTATAGCAGGTTATATCAAAAAAGGATCACAAAGGAATGACATATTGGTGCTATTTGTTACACAGAACAGATCACTTATCTGTCATGTCCAATAACAAAAACACAGCAATTCCTTTGTCATCAAGACACATGTAGCGAAATTTCTAAAATATCGTTATTGCAAAATAATAATGGGTAGTTTCAATATCATCATCATCGATTGTTATTTTGTGATGACAATGTTTTATAAATGTTGCCAATAAAGTGATGATGTGAATATAATACTAGTTTGTGTATGGAAACATTTAGTTCTAAAATGTGACACATATTGGGTGAGGTGACACTGGCAATTTATAAAACATGCGAATCCACAACTGGAGGAATTTTCATGGTGTTCCTAGTATGGGGGCCATGTTAACACCTTCCATTATGATAAGAAGTTTGAGTAAAAATCTAAAGGTTATACAATGTATGTTCCCATGCTTTGATTATGTGTCTGTGTGTAAATAAAGAGAGACAGAGTCACATTCATATACAAATTCAACATTCTCAAGGTGAAAACCACACAGCGTTTCAGGGAGAATACACCCCCTTTTTCAGGTGCAATCATTCTAGCACCTTTGTCATTTATAGTAACTTTATTACTCAACATGTTCATCTAAGATATCAATATAAGTAGCACAGATGAGATTTTTGCACATACCCCTCAATGATTTCAATGTGAGGAGTAGTTATGTAATCACTTAATGTATAACACAATGGGCCATATTCATAAAGGCACAATGTGGCTTTTTATCAATACTGCGCCTTTTAACGATCGGTTTAACAAACGTTAAACCGAATGTTAATTTCCGAACGGTTTAGCGATTGTTAATTTAACGCGAGTATAAATTAACGATCCCCATAGAATACCATTGCGGTACTTTATTACCAAATGTTCATTAATTAACGAAGTTTGGCATAAATGTACAACCGCGGTCGTATATTAGCAATAACGAGCGGTATCGCTAACTTGCGATACTGCGCGTTTAGGAATTTGGCCCTATAAGTTACTTGCACATTTGTAGTTTTGATTGCACCTGAGGGCGTGGTCTCCCCAAAACTTTGTGTGGTTTTCAACTTGAAAATGAAATCATGTTGAAGTTGTTTAAAGAGTGTGCCTATCTTTATTTACATATGTTACTTACCTGCCGTGGCACAGGTTACAAAGTGCACCTCCTATTTTTCCTAACTGAACTCTTTACTGGTATATATAGTATGTTTATTTAATTTACTAAATGTGAAACATTTAGATCTATGATGGATGCTGCAACAGCGATGTCATCAGGCATCAAATAAGAATAAACACTCTGTGCAGAGCCTGTTTTATAAGTGGATAGCTGGCATTACTCTTAGGGACACAGCATACCTGCAACAGGAATATCATAGACAAATGAGCTCTCTATATCACTTAACCTCATGTAAATAGGAAGCTCCTTCAAAACAAGGGTCACTTCCATTGACTAAACACTGTTAGATAGGACAGTAAGGGCCATATTTATAAAGGTGTGGTGTCGTTAAATAGCAATTGTATGTTTTAAGATCGCAATTGTACATTTACGATTGTAATGGTATGATTGCCTATACAATGCCATTGCAGTAGTTTAGTAGCACATGGTATTGTACAGCCACTCGGTGGTAAATGAATGACTGTGTAACCGGAGGTAATGGAAGTTGCCGATAGAGATGTCCGAACTTCGAAAAATCCGGTCCGCGCGAGGATCCGCAGATTTTTGAAAAAATCCGTAAATTCGAAAATCTGCGAGTGGACCCGTTAAAACGTATTAAAATGAAAGTTCGGCAAAATCCGCATTAAATGTGGTCTAAATAGCCTTGGTAACGTACACTTAATCACTCAGGGACCTGGGTAATGTCCTTAGAAACACGTATCAATGCCTACAATACCTAAAAATTACAGTCCGCTAGTGTGAATTTAAAAAAACGGTATTTTTCGAAAATACAAGGATTTCCGTAAAAACGGGGATTTCCGTAAAAACGAGGAACCGGAACTTCCTGCCTGCACAATGGCGAGCTCTGTAAGGCAGATGTATGCCACACAGTACATCCTGGTCAGGGGGTACGATGATTTCCCCCCTGGCACCTATCATGTGCGGCGCCGAAAGCACAGGATTATGGAGGGGCTCCAGTGCCGGCTCCTGCGCCGCTTCGGCTACCAGACCACTGTCTACCCTCCAGAGACAGTGGTCTGATCTGAAAAGGCAGAGGCCTCATTATGTTCAAGCCATGCGGCAACTGATGGAAGGCAAGTATACTTTTTATTATATTACTGTATTGTAATAAGTAGTAAAATATTTTAATTTACTTCTGACAAAAACATATTTATTGTATATACCTTACCATTAATGCCATTACACACACCACATTGGCCACATTCCCCTATATAGTAGTTTGCACACAACAAGGGAAAGAAGGCGATGGGGGTACTGGGTTACATAATGTCCACTGCGGTTTGCCACCATTGTTGTGGGGCCAGGCAGGCTTGGCCCCACTGGACATACCCCTCACCCCATTGGCTTCTCTCCCTCAGAGTATGCTTCGTGCAAGGGAAAGCGGGTGAACGGGTAGGAACAGCACCATTGAGTAGCAGTAGACCCACTGCAGTTTGCCACCATTGTTGAAGAGCCAGGCAGGCTTGGCCCCACTGGACATACCCCTCACCCCACTGGCTTCTCTCCCTCAGAGTATGCTTCGTGCAAGGGAAAGCGGGTGAAAGGGTAAGGCTTCGTAGCAACAGCACCATTGAGTTAGAGCAGGCCCACTGCAGTTTGCCACCATTGTTGAAGAGTCAGACAGGCTTGGCCCCACTGGACATACCCCTCACCCCACTGGCTTCTCTCCCTCAGAGTATGCTTCGTGCAAGGGAAAGCGGGTGAACGGGTAAGGCTTTGTAGGAACCACACCATTGAGTTACAGCAGGCCCACACTTTGTAATATGGAGTACTGCTCTAGTGCCAGGCAGGATTGACCCAGAGCTGAAAACATTAGCCACAGAGTAGCTGTTGCGGCTGTATGAGATGGTCAGAGTAGGTGACACCACAAAGGTGCCTCGTGGAGAGAGAAGGAAGAACAAAGTACTGCTCTCAGGCCAAGTAGGATCGACCCAATCTTAGAAAAATTAGCCACAAAGTAGCTGTTGTTACAGAGCATTTGTTATTTCACAACTTAAATGCAGTAGAGCAAGGTAGGACCATATATGGCCCTGCCAATAAGAAAAATTTGTCATTTGCCAGCTAAGCCTTTAGGTGGAAAATAAGGCGGAAGGAGCAGTACGGGTGGCCAGGGGCAGGAGGCCTTCAGTCACGGGCATCAGCATCAGCAATAGGGGTGCTGTACTGAGATGTGATCCATGCCTCATTCAACTTGATGAATGTAAGGCGGTCCACATTCTCAGTGGAGAGACGTGTCCTCCTCTCCGTTACAACAAGGTTAGTCCTTAAAGGGACTGTTGGGTCTCAAGATGTGTGAATACAGGGGTGGTTAACAACAAGTGCTAAACCACCATAATGAAATCCACACACAGAAAGCTCAAAAAAAGCTCAAAAAGCACAAAAAACTCTCTCCAACTCCTACGCTGTCAGGTCTCCACTAAACACACTCCAACACACTGACAAATGGCGCCTGTGAAGCAGCCTTTTATACCCAGGGGACTGGCAATAATCATGTTAGCTGCCATTGGATAATTTGGGACATGTGGCTTGCTCCGTCTTCAAAATAATCCCCAAAATGCAGAAATTCTCGAAATTACGAGGACCTCCATTTTCTCCGTATTTTGAAAATACGGAGATCCTTGTAATTACAAAAATTTTCGGGAAAAAAAATAATTTATCTCGTTCGCGGACGGGATAAATCCACGGCGGATCCGGGTTCGCAAACCGGCCATCTCTAGTTGCCGATACTGCGGGTAATTAAATATGGCCCTAAAACTCATAATATTGCACAAAGCATAGAGGAGGTAATAGTGAATTAAAATTAAATAATAAAGTTAAGTGAATTAATAAATTGCAGAACTTAACATCACATGGACTCAATAAGGGCTATGGGATGTTTTTACAATAAATTATAAATTATGTGATTGAATAAATTATATGGTGCCTTGAAAGGGTCACTTTACCCAAAAAATAACTTTCCTTCCTCATAATCTATAATTCTAATAAAACCATATGTGTAACAATTTTTTCTTTGAACACAGCCAAGGAGACTGAAATCTGCAAGTGCAGCAAAACTTCTAAATCGTATTATTTTTATATAAAAGCAGAATTAGAGGTAGGAATACATGCTCCTGACTTCTATAGAATTACAGATTATGGGGAAGGAAAGTTGTTTTTTCCTTTAACGGGTATGTCCACCCTAACTATAATTTTTTTCTGTAGAGTAGGACACCCCAGCTCACGTCCAACCGTTGTTTTAGTTTTTAAAATAAGCAAATGAAACATACTTACGCTCCTTCTTTCTCTCGGCTGTTTGCCCGGCTCTCTGCTTGCTGGAAACAGCAGAGAGGGGCCGGACCGGCAGCCACATCTGTGATAGGCTGAGCATCAGCCAATTACAGACACTGCTGCCGGCTATGCAGACAACCAAGGGAACAAAGTAGTATAAGTATGTTTCTTGTGTTTATTTTAAAAAAACAAACATGGCTGTTGGGGGTGGGCTGGGATAAGCTACACTACAGAAAAGTCTTTTAGAGCTAGGCCATAAGCAGCCATAAGGGGGTGGGGGGGGGGGGGGGAGGGGGGGGGGGGTCCCCGGGGGCCCACCCCTGTGCATGCCAGTGTCCTCAGGGAGGACAAGGAAGAAGCAGGGACCGGATGACTCACAGACAGCTCTTACTCTTCACTTTTTATAACTTTGACCAGGCACTGCAGGATAAGTATTTTTTATAAGTTCACCCATTGGTTATTTCTGCAATGTAAAATGTCATTACTCTGAGCTCTGCTGTTTTTTATTATCAGTGAGATGCAAAAGTTCGAAACTTACGGTTTCCATTCACACAATGCGATAACAGTCGCAATGTGGTTACTACATCACAGAAACAAGTGCAGGTCAGTTGCTATAGGAAAAATTAGGGACATTTATTGCTTCTCCCCCACTCCCACCACTTCCACCAATGAATAGCATATAAGGAAGTGAACCATTTTTTAAAGTAATTTTGGTGTCTTTGGTGTTTTTACATTTTCTTTTTAAACATGGATATTGAATGTAATCAAAAATAGCAATGCAATACAATATGATGCAAGTGTGAATATGTATATATTTTAATAAATGCATAACAAGGGGAAAAGTGTTAGAGAAACAACACACACACACACACAAGGAGGGATTAATTATATACAGTTTCATTTCTTAAATAATTACTTCAAACAAAGATAAAATTGGATTTTAATAACGACACACTAAACAGCGACATACTGCATTGTTATTCCAACACTTACCTTCATTCATACGAGTCTGCATTTTACTCTTTGTCATTTTTCTTGCCATGTTTATAACTCAAAGAAAACGTAGATGCTCCCAGTTGAACGTATTCTTACTCTAGACTGTTTTATTCACATATCCTTTGTGGGAGTAACCGTGTTCAGCAGTATGTACTCTGCATAGCAAGGTAACACAATCTAATGATAAATAATAAAGGAACCACACCCAGCTCTGGTCCAAGATGTGTTTTTGCAGGAAAAGGTGACAGAAGTGTAGTAGTGATGATATAGTGTCTATGACAACTGCCATTCGAAAGGAATAATTTACAACCCAGAGACATGCAACCGTTTGTATACTGGAACTAGATTAAGCTAGAAGAAATTAAATGTAAATTGATTTGCTGCAGAATAAAAGACCCCCTAAAAGATTTTGGAAATTCTTGAAAACAAGTCCATGTTGTATTATGGTTAGACGGCTCTACGGGTGTCAGGGGCAAGAGCAGGATTTTCAAGGGGGGATTCCTGAATGGATTACCACCGATCACGCATAGTAGGAAATTCCCCCAAATTCTATTCTATATGGATCATATAATAATATTATGTACTGTATCTCCACCATAATTATCATTACAGCCAATACAGGTATCACCTTTACATCACTTTTTTAAAATATATTCATATAAATTCCTTCTGTTTTACTGTCCATACTGATAAATTCAACTTTAACATTTACTCTTTATTAATTTGGCTAGAAAAAGCCAAATTACTGTTCTTTCTATTTCTTCTTTTTCTTCTTCCGTTTTATTCTTCCACTTTTTTGGACCATATCTCCTCCCACAGTTTTTGAGCTAGAGACATGAAATTCGGTACAGACGTGAGGGGCATATAGGAGAAGTCTTCTAGCTAAGGAATCCGCGGAAGGAATACGGTGTTATCGGCGAATTTCCGGACATTTTTTCCCATAGACTATAATGGTAACAATCCTCAAATGTGGATATTTCAAAACAGTTTTTTTCATGGTCATAAATACAAATAGTGATACCCCCAACCCCCCACACAGACCCAGGTACACCCACCTACTAACCTACCTTTCCATTCCCATGGAAGCCATATTTAAAGGGTAACTAAAGTCAAAAAAACTAATTTAGATTTATCCTCAATAAAAGATAGTTTTATGGTTATAAACACAAAAAAGACATACCCCCTCAACCAGACCCAGGTACACACACCTACTAATCTGCTTATCCATTACTGTGGCAGCCATACTTAAAGGGTAACTAAAGTCAAAAAAACAAATTTAGATTTATCCTCAATAAAAGATAGTTTTATGGTTGTAAACACAAAAAAGACATACCCCTCAACCAGACCCAGGTACACACACCTACTGATTTGCTTATCCATTACTGTGGCAGCCATACGTAAAGGGTAACTAAAGTCAAAAAACTTAATTTTGACCAATCATCAAAAAAGTTTGTTTTTTTAACCCCCAACTGGACACAGGTACACACACCTACTGATCTACTTATCCATTACTGTGGCAGCCATACCTAAAGGGTAACTAAAGTTAAAAAAAAAGTTTTGACCAATCATCAAAAAAGTTTGTTTTTTTAACCCCCAACCAGACACAGGTACACACACCTACTGATCTACTTATCCATTACTGTGGCAGCCATACTTAAAGGGTAACTAAAGTTAAAAAAACTAATTTTGAGCAATCATCATACAGAGAGATTCAATAAAAGTTCTTATCATTGAAAATGGTGCTAATTTTGCCCTAACCATCAGATGTTAGCTTTCTGATTGATTGGATCATAATTAGCACCACTTTGGGCTGGGTACACACAAAAGTTTTTTTTGTCCCAAACAAGCGTTCACCACAAACTCATCATTCCCATTATTGAGTTTTAAAATCTGCCGCAAACACACATATTGTTATAATCCTGGTCCTACCTTGGGTCGAGCGCAGGGGTGTGCACCGGCGTTCACGTGCAGGTGCGCTCACCGCGAGCAGGCCGAGCATCCCTCTGTGCGTGTGTCCCTCATGACGCAGGCGTAGGGGTTCCCGGTCTTGCATTCCTGACTCAGGGCAGGTTCCTTCTGGCGCGCGCGCACCCTGGGGGGGCGTGCGCATCGCATCCAGATGACGCTCCTCTCCCTTCTTAAGCTCCTCCTCAGGGCCTGGTTCTTGCTGCCGGTTCAAAGTTGCTTTCTCTGAACCGTAGCTCCTGTGAGCTGTGTCTTGATCTGTTCCTGACTTGTGTTTTCAGTGTATTATTGGTCTCCATTACCACCTGCCTGCTCCTGCTTTCAGTGTATTATTGGTCTCCATTACCACCTGCCTGCTCCTGCTTTCAGTGTACTATTGGTCTCCATTACCACCAGCCTGATCCTGCTTTCAGTGTATTATTGGTCTCCATTCTCACCTGCCTGCTCCTGCTTTCTGTGTACTATTGGTTTCCATTACCACCAGCCTGCTCCTGCTTTCAGTGTACTATTGGTCTCCATTACCACCAGCCTGCTCCTGCTTTCAGTGTACTATTGGTCTCCATTACCACCAGCCTGCTCCTGCTTTCAGTGTATTATTGGTCTCCATTCTCACCTGCCTGCTCCTGCTTTCAGTGTACTATTGGTCTTCATTATCACCAGCCTGCTCCTGTTTTCAGTATATTATTGGTCTCCATTACCACCTGCCTGCTCCTGCTTTCAGTGTACTATTGGTTTCCATTACCACCTGCCTGCTCCTGCTCCCAGTTACATTCTTGATTGACATTACCCCATCTCCTGACTACTTGTGTTTAATTGCCTGAGACTTTCCTGCTTCCTCCACATTGTGGGATAGGCCTCTGTGGTTCTTCTTCTTGGTGTCGCGACCTGGTGTCTGTTTCACCGCGTAACATCCTCACCATTAGAGGCTCTGGTGAAGACCGGCAGGCACTTAGACTCCGCGGCCTGAGGGGGTTCCACAGGGGCCGTCGCCTTAAGATTCATAACACATATTCCCTTCCAAAATGCAGCCCTTCAAGCCAAATTCAAAGTTTATACTTAAACTTTCCCTTTCTAGTTATAATTTGGATTTCCACCCTCCAACCCCATGTACAATAAATAGTTCCCATTTCATTATCATTTGGATTTCTACCCCAATGTTTAATAAAAAGTTCCCATTTCATTATAATTTGGATTTCTACCCCATGTGCAATAAATAGTTCCCATTTCATTATCATTTGGATTTCCACCCTCCCAGCCTTACCTCCCATTCTTCAATCAATGCAAGTGGAGCCAGGAATGAACTTGGTGCTAACTTACCTGTTACGCAATCCTTTGCAGCAGCACTGAAATTCCCCACCGCTTCCGGGTTCTGTTTAACTATAGCACGCATTACCGCACATGCGTGCTATAGCTGTACAGTACACGGAAGTGGTCGGGACCTGTCAGTGCTATTGTGGAGGATCGCATAACAGGTAAGTTTGCTCCAAGTTCGTTCCTGGCTCCACTTGCATTGATTGAAGAACGGGAGGTAAGGCATAGCTCCTTATCCTCCTGGTCTTCAATCAATGCATTAAAGGAATAGTTTACTTTGGTAGTGAACTATTCTTTTAAAGGACAATTATCCCTTTCCCATCCCAATTCCAATGAAAGAGGGACTTAAAATACCAGGTCCTCACTCCTGGGTTTAACCTGCAGAAAGCAAATTGAGCTTTAAAGGGTATGTCCACCTTAAAAACCCCTCCCAACCCTAATCGCATGGTCCGTTTATAAAAAAAAAAAAAAAACAGAGGAACCTTCCGGGAATGAAGTTGCATTGGGAGCTGCCGGCTGTCTTGCAGGAAGACAACTCCTACTTTTCACTTTCCTTGACAAGCACTGCAGAGGAACCATTTGGAGCAGAGGAGAAAGGTACCTTTGCGCACCTACTCCGTTTGACCCTCTGTTCAGCCCGGGGCCAGACCACCAATAGGAAGATGCACTTCTTCCACAGCGCATCTTCCTTTTGGTCAGGCCGTGGAACTGAACCAGGAATTGAAGCGCTTTATGCAGGATAAACCAAGGTGTGAGGACCTAGCAGTCCCTTTAATAAGAAAGAAGAGGAGCAGGACTGAGGTAAATATTGCTCTCCTTTAAGTGATCATGCTTTGCTCATGGCAATAGGGGATGAGTAGAAGGTCAGGTGATGTCACTCAAGATAATGGAAGCAGTCAGAGATGTGACCCAGGGCTAATTTTAATGAAAAGACTGCAGACTTTCATTTAGCTCTAACTTGTTCAGAGAACAAAGTTGGCCTTTAAATGGAGTACTGGTAAAATGTATGTTATAAATGTAGGTTTGCATGTGAATTATGTGCAGTAATTATAAACTAAAAATCACATATTTTTTCTTCCCAAATACCTTATTATATCTTTAAAATGAGCCCAAAAATAGACGTACCTGATCTTGTTTCCATGGCTCCCACTACTAAATGGCCAAACACACATGCGGCTGCCTGTCCGGCCCCAAACTACAGAGGCTGAGGGAACAAAGGTGGGTAAGTCTATTTCTGTGCTGATTTTAAAACTTATAACCCTACATTATATCAAATTTGAAATTTGGTGGTGGAGATATACTTAAATTTAAATTTGGGTGTGGACATACCCTGTTATCGTCTGGCCCTTTGATTTAGCCCTGGGGGCAATTCAATTCTCAATAGGTATTTGAGCCTTTTAACCTACCCAACAGCCAATGAGGTAAAAATTGTATAACAAAGTTGTGCTCGCACAGAGTATATAGGCTCTAAATAGAGAGGTGGGTGCACACGTCAAAAATTCAGATACCACAAATCTAAAGAATAAAAGTAGACTAGGCACACCACTAAGGCTAGTGAATACATATCCCTTTATTAACTAACATCTGGGAACAATGTGCATATACAAAAATACATAGTTAAAAACATTTAAAATCTATTACAAACATCATCCACCATGTCCAAAACCCTACATCATTAAACTCTTAGGCCGTAGTGATAGATCTAAAACCCCTTAAATATTGGCTCAACATGTAATAGTCATACTCAGCTGTCGCCAGTCAAGGTCAGTCACCAGTCCACGGGGGATCAGATGCGGCATAATAGTCTAACACACACGCCAAATAAAGAGCGGGTCACATGGAGAATGAGCGTTGGGGAACGCTGGACGCGTTTCGCACAAGGCTTTATCAGCAGCCAAATGAGGTAAAAATTAGCTAGGAAAATAGCATCCTGAAAAAAAAGGACCCTGAATTGGCAGATCGCTACTGACCACCACATACGTGTGTGTTCTGCAGGTTTTAAAACTAAATTACATTGCTATGGCAATAATAGAGGGTAAGTAAACTATTTCTAAGTAAATCCATATTTTTATCATTGCGTTTATTAAAGAGACTCAAGCAGGGAGATTCAATAAAATTTCTTTAAAATGGTGCTAATTTTAAGATCTGATTGGTTGGGGGAAAATTAGCACCATTTTTAACGATAAGATATTTTATTGAATAACCCTGAGTGTGTTTAGAGTACTCCTTAGATCCAGAGGCATTTCATTAAGCATTTCTTTAAAACCTCAAAATGTTGACATTTGAAGGTTCTACCCATTTGAATTGATGGGAGAAAAATGCCTGAAAACTTGTGGATGACTTAAATGGCGTATGCAGCTGTACAACTATATCTCTAGCTCAAAATATAATTCAGTAATGGATAAACAAAAGAAGAAAAAGGGAGGACAGAAATGTAGCTTTATTCAAGCCAAATTATTTTTGTTGGCTCTATGGAATATAAAGACTATGAAAGGTATCATGGTTGCACAACTTTTTTTTTTTTAGTGCAGCAGCAACATCATCAAAAACAGAGAAAAAAGAGGAGACGGGTTTAATAAAACAATTTGTGACAAACTTAATTAATTGCAAGGATATAAACACAGCTGTCCATATATACCAAATACCCTTCAGAAACACAAATACTACCCGTCAGTAAAGTCTTTTGTGATAGCATTCGTGCCTTTAAAATAGAACGTAATATGAGAAATGTCCTTGTGGCCTCCCCCAGTCTGGTTTACATCCTACACTGCATAAGTCACAGTCTCACAGAACTATACTATATACTCTATTGTGAATTGGACAAAATTAAATATTTTTTATTTTAAAACAAACCCTTATTATTTATTAATGTAGATTTAAATTTGGATAATTTGTTTTGTTAAACTGCTTTAAATTTGCTTTTATGTCCGTGTACTGCAAAATAACTTCAGCGGTACAACTTCTGTGAAAAGCTTTTGTCCTCAGAACACCAATACACTGTGGCCTAGGCCACACTACTACGCACAAAATCAGAGCGTTATTGCATGCGATTGTGTGCGTTCGTGCACGTTGTTTCGCGTTTGTGCATGCATTTTTGCTATTTACAAAGAGAAAAAGCATGCAATCACGCGGAAAAATGGTTAAGCGGAAAACGCGAACGGACGCGCAGTCGTATACGCAACAGAAATAGCAGGAATTTTCGCATTCCCGCTTTAGTGAAAATCGTGGGCGCAATGGTGAGCGAAAACGTGTGCGCAAACAACGCGCTTGTGTGGCCCAGCCCTAAAATACATCTAGTAAATTGATAAAGGTTCGTACACACGCTCAATCTGTGAGCGAGGAAAGACCCCTGATGGCCGAGCGCTACACGAGACGAGTTATTAATAATTACCGTGGCCAACCGTTTTACCCAAAAAATGGAACGGATTCTGTGTCTTATTTTATTAAATGTAATATTGACAAGTTTAAAATGGTAATACAGGTATTTATATGGCTGGCTGGGTCCTTCTTTCCTACCATGTTCTAGTGGACTGGGTATGTGCGAGAAACACAACAATCAGTGACAGTCTCTCCAGCTGATGAGCGCGCTGCTATAATTATTGTAATCGCACATGCGCAAAAGATAGCGCGGTCGAGACAGCGAGCCATCTGATAGTGAGAAGCTGCGAGAGTAGTGGGGGCAGGTAAGTTTAACTCTGTAACCTGGCTGGTGAGAATAAGCACCTCCCTGTGAACAATAGACGAAGATGCAGGGCGCATTAAATTAGTGTCCCTTTAAATTATGTCAGAAATAATATGTGTGATGTGCCAGTAATATCGAACCTTGCCACTCCAGAAATTTGGAAACTACAACTCCCAGCCTGCCTTGGAGACAGTTATAGTTTTTAATTGTCTGGATTTCCAACACTGTCATAGGTCTTGGTATTGTCAGGAGTTTCCTTTTAAATAAAAAAAAAAAAAAAGTCAGTGACTAGTTGACATTGAACATATTGACCTAAGGCAGCTCAGTTCAGTGGAAATTATCAATATTTGTTAAATTGTATATTCTCTGCCATTTTGAAAAATCAGTTGATTTCATGCCCTTTGTTGTTCCCTGCTGTTGGTATTAGTGAGCTGCCATTTAAAGGGCATGTCCACCCCCAAAACTATAATTTAACCCACTACTGGCCCCATTCTGTAGTGTAATAAAATCCTTACCTCTCTGCTCCAAATTGCTGCCCTGCAATGTCCCTACAAAGTCCCAAAAACTGGCCTCCAGGAGCCTAGCAAATTTCATATAGGACTGTGCCTCCTGTCTCTCCTCTGGGAGAATTTGCACATGCCCAGTGCAGCCTCCCCCCCCCTCCCGTTTTGCTCTCCCTCCCCCTAGTGTTAAATCACTTTGGGGTACAGTAGGTCTCCCTCCCCCAGCACCAACTGTTATAATACTTTTGTCAGAAACTCCCCAATAGTCTACTTACCTTATCTCTCTCCCCTGGCGTTCTCCACTGCCGGCAGCCGCGTCTGTGATTGGCTGCCTCTCAGCTTCATGCAAGCAGAGGGCCGGGACAGTGCGTCGGAGGAAAGAGGTAAGGTAAATGGAGTTCGGGGGAGTTTCTGACAAATCTATTATAGCGGTTGGGGATGGGGGAGGGAGACCTACTATACAACAAAAGAAAGTAAAAGGGGTGGACATGCCCTTTAAGGTTCCAACTTCCCAGGATGCACCACATTCTTGGAATGTTCCTAACAGTAATTTCTACTGATTGGCTGTTGGATGAGTCAATGATGCTCTACTGAACAACTGAATCAACCCAGGTGCTGGGTCAAGGGCAAGACCATAATGGTCTCTACTAGGGGTCCTGCAAACAGGAAGTTAGTATTTCAGTTTCAGTTATTTATACACAGACACAATGCTGAATTGGCAGATTAATGTCATTGGGATGGAAAAATACTGCTCTTTTTTCTAAAAAGCATATGTATTTGCACTGTACTTCCCCTTTAAGCCTCATACACACGTCAGATAATTTTCGCATTATTTGCCTGACGAACGACCCATTGTGTGACATTCGTGCAAAAATTAAGCTTTAACTATCTTCTAAGACCAACGATCCACGACTATTCTTTGCTTGTTCCAACGATCAGCCTGGCGGATTCGTTCTGCCGATTGTCGTTTGTTTGAACACCAACGAACATTCTATCCACTATCGTTGATGTACGTACTGGCATCGTTGGCAGAACTAGTGTATAACGAGACGGTTGCTGAGCGTTCGTCGGGCACATCGTTCAAAAAGTGTACGAACCTTTATTCTACCTCCCTAGCATTCATATATCAAGTTTTTCACTTTCATCTCCATCCATCTACCATAAGCCCCTATACAATGAATCATAGCTGTACATGATTGCACAGAAACACATCCGTGACTAACCCATGACGTGACGATACGGTATAGTGTGATAAAACGTGTTGTGCTAAGCCTCGTAACCCCAGGCACACGGATATGGCCGCGTCCGATTGGTTGTCGCTTGCCACGTGACGTTTCCCTGTTTTACACACACACAGTCAGTCACGGCCTTCTGGGGGTTTCGCCTTCGTCAGCAGCCCTAGTTGTGGCCCCGCCCCCTGGTACAGTAAAGGCAGATCTGGCTGGCTGGGAGCAGAGACACACAAGCTGCTGCTCTCGCAGGAACAGAGGTCGGTGGGGGATAGGGCTGCCTGACCGAGGGAGTTACACAGCACTAATAACGTTATAAAGTTGGACAAAAACTATCGTCGCTTGGAACAAAGGAGGATCTCGGGAATTGGCTGAGTGGCTCTAGTCCGTTACCTTTCGTATAGGGAGCGATATATCCTGTAAGTGCGCACATCGTGGGATTGAGCTACTGTAGAGTGAATACCTCCCGGTATGCTGGGAGTTGTAGTTTCGTAACAATGAGGTATCTGTAACAAGCGGTGATTAGGGGATGTGTGGTCACTTAACAGGACGTAGCCTTGCCTTCTTTGTGTTGATCGTTCCCTGGGGTAGGGAGAAATCCTTAAAAGGCCAAAACCATGGAGGGGAAGGTGGTGTGAAGTTACCCGTTGTGGGGTATCACCACCGATGGTCTGTGCTGTTACTGGGGTCACACAATGCCGCCTGCCTGGTTGTAGCTATACAGTCCCGGCTGGCCAGTTGTTTATTGGAGACAAAGGGACAGGATTAGACGTTCGATCTGCCTCAACTTTGCTGTGAGAAGGAAGCTATTGTTGTCCAGGGGGAGCGGAGCTGGACATCCGCTAACGCTGTCAGTCACTGTGCTCCTTATTCACCGTGGGGATGGTGGTGCCTTCCTTTCGGCTTGCTACGATGACTCAGTGCTTTTGTATAGGCCTGTGCTGCCTGCGGCCTTGCTGTCTGGTCTGGGGGCGGGGCGAGATAGGAAGGTGGCGGAGAGGAGAGGGGGTGCTACCACAGCCATTTATTTATTTTTTTTTTTTTTCCCCAGCTGCCAATACTGTGTGTTTTTGTGCTGGCTTTCCTGTCTCCATGGTTGAGCAAGGTCTGCCTTCTTTGTCTCACACCAGTTTTACGCCCCTCCTCCTCCTCTTTGTGTTGGAGGACAAATCATTTTCATTTAGGACTTGTGAATTGGATCCAAAAGTGAAATACCGATTGGAGATGATATTCTGTGTGATCTTACTCGACTGTTTGTCTCAATTGCTGCATGTGTGATAAGTGTGGGTCAAATCTGTGTTTTAGACACCTGCTGTACACAAGTGCTGTCACTTTTTTTGTCACTGGGTAGATAAAGGAGGTTATCTAGCTCCCTGTTGTCACTTATTGGAAGTTTGTGTGGTATTTAATAGCTTGGCTTTTGTTTGCTTCCATTCACATCTTGTTTGTTTTTAAAACTGTGGTATACAAAATGAATGCTTAAATCAGGGCTGGACGAATCCTAGGAGCCAGGTAGACAATGTTCCTAGAAACTTACACCTAAAATCTAACTTAAAGGGCATCTCCCCCCAAAACTAAAAATTACCCCATTACTGGCCCCACTGTGCAGTAAAAAAAAAAAAAACTCCTTACCTTATAGTTCCCCTGCAGTGACTATCCAAAGTCCATGAAACTGAAGAGTAGGAGCTGTCTTCCTTTGAAATTGTTTCTGCCTTCTTGTCCTCCGAGAAGTACTGTGCTATGCACAAGGGAGCCCTTTCCTCCGATCTCCAGTTACCTCCATGCTTGCCTCAACCCCCTACCTTTTAAAGGGTATGTCCACCCCTTATAAAACAATTTAATATGTGAGGCAGAACCCCCCAAAACCTAGGTTCCGTTTTGTTAAAATGTAATAATTTTGCTCTCAGCAAGAGAAATCATACTTACAATACAAGCTCCTCAATTCACCGCCATGGATTTCTGGCACTTCCGGGTAAGGCAGTCAGTCTCGGATGTGACAGTGACATCACGGCCAATCACTGACTGCCATTCGTAATGAGTTTCCACTGTGGCTGCTCGGGAACACAAAAAGAACAGAGCAGCTGCAGTGGAGAGACAGGAAGCCGCAATAAATCGCAAAATTGTATGTTTTCTTAAGATGGGAGAGAATTTTATTTTTTAGCAAAACCGAACCTAGGTTTGGGGGGGGGGTCCTGATGAAAAGCAAAGATCGAGGGTCGCACTCCAAAGAAATTGATGATCCTGGGGAGGTCCTGCCTAGTATATATAAAAAAATAAATAATTCTACGGGGTTGAAATTCAATTTAAATGTTATTTTCTGTAGTGTAGGGCACCCCTGTCCACCCCAACCACCCTGTTATATTACTAAAAAAAGCAGCACAAACATTTTGCTTCGTTCCCCCCGGCACTCTGCATTGCTGGCAGCCACACCTGTGATTGGCTGCTTCTCAGCCAATCAGAGACGCAACTGCCGGTTTTGATGGTATATTAATGGAAAGTTATAGGGCTTGTGCCAAAGCATCCATTTTTACGGATTGGTGCATGTATTACCTCCTTTTGGTGGCGCTTTTATAAATGCATGTGAATGAAATAGATCAGTGGTAGTCACTTGTGAAATATAGGCCTTTGCTTCTGCTATTGCACTTTGCCATGGTTTTGCCTCTTCTAAGGGCTAGGCCAAATCAGTGAGATTTGGCATGCAATGCGATTGCGATCCAATCGTGTATTAAAAAGCGCATGCTAGTGTTTCTCAATTGGAGTGACCAGACTAGATGCGTTGGGGCCTTTTGCACTATGATCTATTGTTTGGAGCTCGTGCAATCACTGTTTTTGGTGTGATTCGCATGTCCTTCGAACACTAAAAATGATGGGGATTGCAGCACAAGCAGCCACCAGTGCACGTGCACATTTAGTGTGGGCTATGCCACACTACTGCACTTTTTTAAGCACGATCTGATCACACAGTAGTGTTGGCCTATGAAGATGACCACATCATCTCCATTGGTGTCTGCTGCGACCCGCTCATCAGAGAGCATGCAATCACCATTTTTAGTGTGATTTGCATGTTCTCCGATAAGGCCAAATTGCATCGCAGGCGGACACCAATGGACGGTAACTTGAGCAATTGCGCGCGTTGTAGTGTGGCCTCGGCCTTGCTGCCTAAGGAAATGCCTACAGCATATATAAAACTTTTTTTTTTTAAACAATAGTTTCTCAGTGAACAGTAGTACCCTGTTTGCTCTAGTAGCATACATAAACAGATCAGATTTCAGACAGGATACACAGCTACCCAATTAGATCTTATGTTAGTTAAAAAAATTGTATGGATGGTCAGATTACCTGATTTTCTGTCTATATTGTGGCATGCATTGGCAGCTGTAGTCTATTTTGTAATGTCATGTAAATTTATACAATTGGTTTGAGCAACTTGTTGAGCAGATTCTGTATAACTAAAGTAGGTAAAACACCAGGGGCTTTCTCAACCAAGTGAAAATTCACACACATTTATGCAATTTTTAAAAATTGTTAAAAAAAAAGTTTTTATTTTGAATCTTTTTTTTGTACTGATAAGACCATGCACTTGTATGTATTGCAATTAAGTTTGGATGGATTTGTCAAATACTAAATGCTTGGTAAATGTGTTATTTTATCTGGTGATTTTCATAGTTTATAGTAATAGTCTCTGTGATCTGATAAAAATAGAATTGCATTGGCAATATAAAGTACATTAAGGCTACTTTCACATGAAAGGCAAACCTGAGCGATTCCATATGTTTGCTGGGAAAGAAACGTTATATGTAGCATCTCTTAATCACCAACCGTCGGGGAACTGCATTTGCCTAAGTGTGTATTCCTTATTGCTATATAGAAGTTAGCAGCTTCTGTGCTAATAATAGAAACTGATTTCAGAGGCCCCTGTTGACTAGGTTTTGTGTCTGAGCTTGTGGATCAGCCAGTCACATTGCAGCCTTGTGACAGGCAGAATTAAGTATAAACACGTGATCCCAGCTACTGAAAAATATAACACAAGCAGAGGATGCTACCCTTTTTTGCTTTGGTGAAAAGCACTTTTCGGTAATGTGGTTAACCCCCCCTCACCCCCACCCCCCTGTTTAAGTAAATTTTTTATGAGGTTTTTTTTGTACACGTTTCTGGTAGGCTATTCTTGCTTTTATATTTATTTGTTAAAATGTTTTTTTTTTAATATAATGACAAATGTCTCATGACCACTTGATTTGCGACTGTTCTTTTTTTTTTTTTTTTTTTTTTTTTTATTTGTTACCTGTGCATATATTCTTAGTAAAAGGGTTAACTGGAAATTGGTTTAATGTCTTAGGGTTTGATCACACTAGGGAGCGTTTTGGTAATTTTCACTCCTATGAGCATAGTGTTTTTCACTGCATGAAATTGCACAAAAAAGCGCCCAGTGTGGTAGAGCCTTAAGGGCTTGATCAGGCAGTGAAAAATAAAATTTAAGCTTTGGGTTCAGCAAAAAAACTAACTTTCTCTTTACTCAAATCCAAAAAGATGCCCCTAAATGGACTTGCCAGACTGGTTCCCTTGCCACTCTTCTGCGCTATTCCTCTTTGCTGCCTGGTAGCCGTGACCAGGAGCATCTCACTGTTGCTGCTTGTGTTCGATTGGCATCTCACTGTTGCTGCTTGTGTTCGATTGGCAAATTATATCAATACTTGTATAGCCAGCATACAGCATAAAAGGTCTCCATACAAGTGTTTTTTATTAAAAAGGGTACACCCATACCTTTTAAAATGAGTACAGGATTATACTTCTAGCTCTATCCAAAGTTACAGCAGTATAAAGGGTGTTTTTTTTTCTTTCTAGTACTGTGATCTGTGACATCACCAGAATTTTGGGGGATGCCTCAAAGTTTAAGGTTGGAGCATGCCCACTACTGGGACAGAGCATTAACAGCAGCATCATAAACCCTGCCCCTGAACTTCAGAATCATTTTGTAAAGCCAAGTACAAGTCTGAAATGAAAACCTTTTCTTTACCTAAGGTGCCCATAGGTAGAGGAAAGGATAGAGGATAGACCTCTATCTAAAGGTGCCAGTCTGTAAATAGCTTCAGGAAAGATAATTTTTTTGGGTGTGGGGCTACTTACACAGAACATTATGTGACTGTCACAGAGACTTAGACAGGACAGATCATAAACTGTAACTTTACAATCCTATAACCCAAATGGTATCTCCACACCCCACAATTTTTTTTGCTGTATTTTAGGGAAGGGCCCCCCCTTCCTAGGTTTGAAATACAAACCCACCCCTAAAAGATACTTACCAGCCTTTGTTCCCTCAGTCATGGCCTTAATGCTGTTCTTTTGCACGGAACCGCATAAAGGGCTGAACCAGCAGCCGCGTCTGTGATTGGCTGAGGATCATCCAATCACAGACGATGGTGCCAGTCTGGCTGTTCAGTGCAGAAAAGAAACAGAGGTTCAGTGTTCTCCCCAGAATTCTTTTCCTGCCGGGTGGCATGAAAAAGTAGCCGGGTGGCATGAAAAAGTAGCCGGGTGGGGTAGGACGGGGGAAATTTGGTGGTAAGGGAAAATGTGCACTGCATCATGCTCATTATATAGGTCAGGGATGTCTAACTTTCATCCCACTAGATGTTTGAAAACTATAACTCCCAGCATTCCATGGCTGTAGAATGCAGGGAGTTGTAGTTCGTCAACATCTGCAGGTGACCCATGTAACATAGCAGCACAAGCATGTGATACCCTTTTGTGGCCTTGGAGGTCTTGGAAAAGCTAGTGAACGTGCTAAAATAATCTTGCAGGTGTAAAAAAAGGGTCTGGACTGAGCAGTTTTGGCGGGAGTTTTTACTGACCTATTGGCACCTATTAAACCTACTTCTAAATTCTTTTAAATCTTTTTAAGTGTTCTCTCAAGAATTTATTTCCAGCCGGGTGGCATGAAAAAGTAGCCGGGTGGGCCGCCCAGCTAAAAGACCCTAGGGAGAACACTGGAGGTTAGCCAAGGGAATGAGGGAGCGTAAGTATCTTTTGGAGCCAATTTTTAAAACATCATCATCCTAGGCTTGTTTGAAAGGTATGAAAGGGCTTGCTCTTTTACATAGAAAATGTATGGAAATCACAGTTACACTTTAAAGGATATGAACACTGTATATACAACTTAGTATTACTAGATAGCTTATGCTATAGGTCTTAAGACTTTAAAAGTTTGTCTCCCGCCTTCTGTTATCTCCTGTTTTCAGCTCCACCCCACAAGATTGGCCAAATCCCTTTGCCAGGGAAGGAGTGTTCCCTTTTGCAGAGTGCACACCTGATGTCTGCGCGATCGCTGCAACCCCTACGTGAGCTCTGACATCCCATGCTCTGTGAGCGTGAACACTCTATCCTATAAGATTTTACTTACCCAACCGAGCGCTCACCCGATGTTCATCGATGCTGCCAGAACCGCTTCTCCCGATCTTGTATTCGGCCGACATGCGATCGCAAATTCCCATTCATTTTGCGGTCGCATGTCGGTCGAATGTAAGATCGGGAGAAGCGGTTCCGGCAGGATCGAAGGAACATCGGGTGAGCGCTCGGTCGAGTAAGTAAAATCTTATAGATGTATGGGCACCTTTATGGTAGATTATAGGAGGGTCCAAGAAAATTCCACACAAGAGCCAAATAGCAGTGGTACCAGTGATTTATTTTAGGAGACACAGCATGACATGTTTCAGACCAGTGTGGTCTTTCCTCTGGTGCAATAGGAGGGTCCTAGTACAAAAACAAAAATAAACTTTACATTTAAAGCCTAAGCTATTTAGTTTTAAGTTGTATTTACAGTGTACATATCCTTTAAGATATGTAGGGTGCTTTACAGCCTATTAACTGCAGTAAATAAGAAACGGGTAAATAGCCATACCAACCAGCGACAGATGGACCAAGTCCACTCATTGGATCCACAGGAAAAAGAAAACATGATTTGGCTCTTATTGCTACAGGGTAGCATCCAAGAGTGAAGCAATACCTATATCTCCACATGACTTTCCATTGACCATGTCTGTCCCTTGTTGATAATGTCATTTGTAAGTGGCCTCTGTTATCTGTCTGGGGGCACTTAAAAAAACCCAGTCTAAAACACACAAAAGGAAAGCACAGCAGGGATATCATTTGCAAACACAATAATAAAATAGCTCTGGGTAAAGCATACCGATTTATTGTTTTGAGTATTATGGGTTATAGGTGACTGGAGGGATATTACAAAGTAGCCATTAATTCATGCATTTGTACTGAAAAAAATCTAACAAAACTGAAATATACTGCAACTTAAATGTTTAGGCAATATTACATGTGGTAATGACATATGCTGGGCACCTGCATTTACCCAAAGGACGTATAAGAGTGCAGGCCCCCATACAGATCACCACCATTGCATATATGCCAACAGATTTTAGCATAAATGGATCTGATGTATGGGAATCAGTTGACCGTTCGCTCATACATAGCATTTGTATAAACTTCCTCTACTTGCAGAGAAGGTAGCAGATATCAACTGAAAAAAACTTCACGTCGGTTCAGACTTCAATGGCAGTAGATTCAACAGCATCGGGATCTGTCATTTTTGGTACCCACACCTTGCCAATATTAGGACAGGGTTTGTGTTGTTCTGCACTAAAATGGTAACCTCATGTTCTCCAAAAACAGATTGCAGCGCGTGCAATGTGGCCACTCACATTGACATGCTCTGCGCTAACAGATTGAAAGAGAGATTGTGTGGCCTAGCCCTAATGGGACATTCTACACAGACCAATTTTTACTGGATTGATAAACTAAGGACCCTTCAAAACCCAAGACCACAATACTTTCCTGTGTCCCAGTGGTCCCAGGTCTGAATGTCATTGTCTCTTCTGATGGCTTTAATAATTGTGCAGCCAAAAAGGAGGTAGCTCGTGAAGCAACCATACATTTTTTGGCCTAAGACTGAAGGCTGCTACCCAGAAGGACTGAAAAGAACATAGGAGCTCTTGACAAAGCTGTTCTCTTTCTAGTGACCACTGGCTTACAAAAATGTAAAAGTGTGATTTGGGAGCATATATATAATTTTTTCCCCCTCTCAAATCTGACCCAGGTGTGATACTCCATGCTCACTCAGGTGACAACTCAATACAATCAGTGCTGGAGGGCACCTACCGCAACTGTACAGTGTTTGAAGAGCTAGGGAAATGGCAGACATAGAATACTTCTATGGTAAACAAAAGTAAAAATTATAGAGGTCCCTTTAAAAAAAAAAGAAAAAAAAAAGAATATCCACAACTTATTGGACTATATTTCAGTGGATTTAAAAAAGTACAAGGCCATGTTTTAAGCAGTTTGTCCTCCCATTTCATTGATGAAGCAGGTGGTAGTGGCAAGCAACTGAAATGGAAAAAGTACAAATAAGTTTAAACATAAGAAAATTCGCAAGGATTCTCTAATAGTTCATACTGCTAATATGACTTGTAGCCCTGGAACCATTAAAACAATATGTATAATAGATAACTTTGGCTTTTATGTGTAACAAATGATAAACCTGTGTGAAATAGGTAAAATCTTTTACACAGTGAGATAAAAAGCTCAAAGAGGTTATAGAAGGTTAGGGTCGCACTGATGCCCCCCTCAAATCTAACACAGGTCTGATACTAAAAAACTGAATAAATCATATGATCTGAATCTGATATTTTTAAATATGATTTTGACCACATATGTGTGTGATTTAAATCCCATTCAAGTCTGATGCTTGGATAGTCTGAATGAAAAATCAGACTTGAGCTAACTTTTAGCACTTTTACATTATTTTGGCCATGGGTGCCTAACCTGAGCCATGCACAAATCAGCCTGTGTATCCCTGCCCCCAATCAGACTTTACATTCCTTGCCCCATTCACCCGCGGGTCCACGCATTGTGCAACAAATCGTGTGTGGGCATCACTTCTTTACGTTAACCGTATTATAAGTGTGCTGCAGCAATAATCAAGCAAACTAGACTTTTCAGCCCCAAACAACCCACAGGCAAGTCGCTCATATCATATTCCCACCGCTCCTGGCTTTGTTTACACCTGACCATCTGTACACTAGTAGCCAAGATTAATGAAAAGTTACTAGTAAATATTGGTATTCTTCTAACCTATAAATTCAGGCATAAATTATTGTTTTAGAAGCTTCCATGTTTACTTCCTGTAAAGAAGTCCACATCCGGTAACATTTCATTATGTTCTTGTGCACATGCGAGTCACTTTTGGTCTTAACACTTTTTCTAAATATGACCTATATCCGATTTAAGGGTGAACAGTTTGAACAGTCAAGTCAAAGAATTGGACCTGAGCAATAAAGGGTATCTCCACCTATAAATTAAAGTTTTTCTGTAGTGTAGGGGACCCTAGCCCACCCCCAACAGCCATGCTTGTTTGCTTGCTTGCTAAAAAAAACAGGAATGTACTTAAAGAGCTTCATTCCCCTGGCATTCTGATCCGGCCCTCTGTTTGCAGGAAATTGCAAGCAGGGGGCTGGACCAGCAGCCGAATCTTTGATTGGCTGAGAGGAAATAAAGCATGTAAGTACATTCCTGATGTTGTATTTTTTTTCAGCAAACGCACATGGTGGTTGGGGGTGGGCTAGGAGCACACCTCCTTCACACCTACGAGCTGCGATACATTGCTTTGCCTGCAACGCACTGTTTGCTGCCTTATTGCATAGTGCCTTCGAAATCGGGGGGGGATTGATGTTCCCCCGCAGTGTTACCCGAGCCTAATGTGAACCCTGCCTTAAAAAATAAAACTTTTAAAGCTCTGTACAATCCTCATTTAGATTTCTTAGCCGGTGACACAGCATGCAGTCCTACTTCAGGACCTGTCACTTTCTGGAAGAGATAGAAGAGGACCACACTGAGCTTCAAATGATGATTTTGAGGGGTGAACAAGTTCTGCTAAAACTAATATATTAATAATATTTACATTTTAGTTGAGGTTGTGTGTTTTTTTTTTTTTTGTCTAATTGTTATTTAATTGTGCTAGATGTTCCTTGATTTTTTTTTTTTAATAAAAATTTTAAACCGTATATCTTAATGTAAAGAAATTGTTAAATAAACAAAACATAACTATATACAAGCACCATTTCAGATCATAATACAACTGTTATGGTCAACTTTCCTTGGGTTATTTCTAAAAAGGAGGGAGAGGAGGGATGGGTCACCGCTACCCTGATTATTGTTTAACATTTGGTTTACTATGAGCAGGTTAGTTGGCAGTGTCATGATTGTTAGTCCAAACATTCCAGATTTTGGAGAATTTTTGCGACCATCCTTTCTTCTGGTATAATATTTTGAATTATGGTAGCATGGCATTAATTAGGGTTTTCCATTGGGTTAAACTTGGTGAGTCTGGAGACATCCATTTGACTATTTGATTTTTTGTGCGTAAAACAGGGTTTCAATCAGAAAAATCCTTTGGTATTTAGTCCATTCTTTGTCAAGCATACCTAGTATAAATATTTCACGTCTACTGGTAAATGGGATTAAAATTAGTAGTAATTACTTTTTGGCAGAATATTCTTATACAGGGGTAGGTTCAGAAAAGATGCCAGAAGTCAGCCTGGTCTTGGAGGCATTTTGGACACGTATGTTCGTGTGGGAAGATGTGGTGTAACCTTTGGGTGAAAATAGGTTTGGTGCTAAATATTTTATTATATTAATCTATTGTTCGCAGAAGGTGATCAGTTTTGTATATGATTTAGCAAAATCATTCCCCGAGTTATCTGATAGTTGTGGTATATATGTTTTGTTATTGTTTTAACTAATACGGTTGATCGGCGTTCAATTAACTTTGTATATAGGTGTGAAATAAGTCCAAGCATTCTATGAGTGTGAAAAATGCTAATGATGTGCTGCTTTGTTGGTCACTCATGATTTACTATCATGTCTGATCTCAATTTTAAAGGACATGTACACCCTTTTTTTTTTTCCCATTTGCCTTTTTTTTTTTTTTCAATCATTTTGTAAATGGCAGATTTAATCACTTTTTTTCCTGTCTTGCTCATTAAGTGCTTGATGAGCATGAAATGTGTGAGACGTGCCTGTTTTATCTTTGTTCCAATGAAAGTTATTTTTTAAAGTTGCTGATGCTGTGCTTAAACTCCCAGGATGTGGCCAAACTTATTTCTTTTGCATGCTGTAGTAAAATGTCTCCCCACACTGGATTTCAGTCTGCTTTATTCTAGCTAGGTTAGTGCTTGATTGGAATATTAACAAAAATGTAAAGCTGGTTTCATTCTTCTTCAGATTTCATTTTCTTTTCGATTTCTATATAGTGCTGTCAGGAACTTTGTGTATGTATAGTTTATTTATAAAGCGCCACTTGGGGACGCAGTGCTGTACAGTAACAAAATACAATAAAGTCATACAAGGGGAACAAATTCATAGATAGTTCAGTATATAAATAGAAGTGCTAGAGCTTTGCCACAAGAGGTATGGCAGTCCCTGTCCTGTAGAGCTTACAATCTAGTTAGGTGGGTAACATACAGATACAATGAAATGGGTATAAGTGCTGGAGTGAGACAAATGCAGTGCAACTAAAGCAATCATATACTGTGCTTGTTACCAGATAGGTACCATGTAAGGCTAGATTAAAACCTGCTAATTGAGGTTTCTTAACATAGAGAAAGGGGAATAGATCCCTTTTTGCTCTCCTTGCTTCCTGTCACTAGATCTCCTCATGTCCTGTTCAGCTCACTCCTAGTAAGCATGCATGTCTTCTTTCTATGTTTCCACCCCATCCCAAAACTGGGGCACAGCTAGAGTGTGAAGCATGTGCAATGGAGATGATCTGTGCCCCCTACAGCCAATAGCATTCACCCAGTGATTTTGTGTTAAACTGAAAGTAAAACTGCTTTGATATGGGAAGGCAAGCAGCACTGGGGGGGGGTTGTAATTGATTGCTTTAAGACTTAAAAGGATTGCTACATTAGGACTTAAAGGGAAACTGTAGTGCATATAAAGTTTTTTTAAGTACCCGAGGCAGGAAAGTAGGATTGGTGCGTTTTACCTCCCAATATCATTTCTATGAGGAGCGGCAGATCAAAGAAAACTGCTTCTGCCAGTCTTCCTGTATGCTTCAGTACTATCTTTAATATAGAATGGCCCAGATGAAAATTGTATGTGCTGTAGCTCCTCAACGAAACATTGGGAGGTGGGAATAATCAATCCTATCTCCTTGCCCCAGGTCCTTTTCATTTTTAAAAAGTAAATTTTTAGAGTATAGTTGTTCTTTAAGTAACACAAACAGCAGGTAATTGCAGGATTGAATGTTATCTGCACAAAAAGAGCACAGAGCAACAGATAATGCTTATTCCTTTTCATTGTCTTAATGCTAAATCAATTAGCCATGCAGTGACAGGGAAATAAGCAGATATTTTGTACATGTAGTGTGCCAGGGGGAGGGGCTGGGTGATTAATTACTGACCAGCTGGGCCTGTTTAAAATGTAAAATTTCCAGAGCTAAAAAAACAAGGGTTAGAAAGGTCAGAGAAGAAAAAAAAGATTTACGATTGGTGGTTATAAAATCTTTTTAAATGTGTGATCCGTATATACTCGTGTTTAAGTCGAGGTACCTATTTTTACCTGAGAGATTTGTAAAACTGATTGAATCGAGTATAAGCCGAGGGTAGTGTTCAGTGTGTACCTTTTGTGGCAGCTTACCTGTTCCAGCTTTCCTGTTCCAGCTTCCGCAGTACAATCCAGGCAGCCGCTCGCTCCCACGCTCCCTATACTGAAGCGCCGGCTGCGTGCCAGTATAGGGAGCGAGCGGCTGCCTGGATTGTACTGCGGAATCTCTGGATTTCATTTGTAAGGTAACTGACTCGAGTATAAACAGAGTTTGGTTTTTCAGGCTGATTTTACAGCCTGAAAAACTGTTTATACTCTAGTATATACGGTATTTACATTAGAAACCTAATACAGGCTGCATTCGTTTCAATGTACATCATGTCATCCTGAATTACTACACAGCTTTATAATATGTTGATTTCATATTTGTTTAGGCACAATCTGTCACTAACAAAATTAGCATACCCTTTTTCTTATTTGAATAATGGGAGGTAAAGGAGCTGTCTAACTCACGTTCTTCAGTTAAGCAAGCCGGACCCAGCAGGAGAACTTTCAAACATACCTGCGATCGTGCTGCTTCCTGTGACCATTCCCGACTACATTTATGGGAGCAATGATTATTATTAAAAAAAATAAATTCTACCCAGAGACTGTATGGTGTATTTTGGGGCATATATCAAGTTTTAATGCTTTTTTGTTTTATCTACAGCATAGAGCAATGGCTCAGGAGACAAACCAGACTCCAGGACCTATGCTGTGCAATACAGGATGTGGCTTCTATGGAAATCCTAGGACAAATGGAATGTGCTCAGTTTGTTACAAAGAACACCTTCAAAGGCAGAACAGTGGCAGAATCAGTCCAATGGGTAAGGCTTTGTAATAAAAAATGTTTTAAGTAGACACCAAAAAGGTTTTTAGCCTGTTGGTAACAAACATTTATTGTGAGTTTTGCTGAGTTTTCACCTGGTTAAAAGGGACATTTAACAGTCATGTACATGTACCTTGCAAATGTATCTATTATTCAAAAGGAGATGAGATCACTTATTCCCACCTCCCTGTGAATAATAGAATACCCGGGTTACTCAGATAAACATATCTACCGGCGATCAACTTGCGGCTTCTCTCCAGCTGATCAGCGCACTGTCCTGATGGCGCTCCTATCTTAAATATTGGCACGCATGCGCAAAGCATAGGAGCACGGTTGAGATAGCATGCCATCTTTTGGAGAGATGCTGCAAGTGGAGCGCCGTTCGGTAAGCTTATCTGTGTAACCTTGCATTCTATTATTTACAAGAAGGTGGGAATAAGAGCTACAAGGTACATGTATATGATGGTTTAGTGTCCCTATTAAATTAGGTATTATTTTAAAGGGGGTCTAAAATCTTTCCTCTCCATATGCTCTGACTGTTAGATGAACTAGGAGGCTGCAGCGGGTCTTGTCTTCAGCCAATTAGGTTACAGAACAAGGATCTTGCCTCTGATACAGAACAGGTATTTTACAGTTTAGAGTATTTGTAAACATTAATTAACATAGCATATTAGCATTTGAGAATCACAGAGCAGTGCATAGTGGTCACTTTTGTTTTTTGGTGGATTGCATATGCTCTGATTGTGCAACATATCGCGGTTTGCAGTGCTAGTGAACGGTAATGCAGGTTGCCATCCAGCACAAGTGTAGCCTATGCCTAAATGGGACATCCAAGTAATACTCCTACAGTTTACATTAATAACTCTGCATTCAGCCAGGAACCAGTTTTTTATCTATAGCAATTTATGGTTGCTTAATGATGATCATTTTGAAATGCTAAAACCTAGGTTAAGTAAATATCAAGAGCATAAAAGGGTTCCTAAAATGGCACACTAGACATACATGAAAGAATAAATGTAAGTCACAACATCAATCTGTACCCAAATCATTAAAATATGTTTATATACACAATTCATTAATGCAAATTAATATGAACATTCATAGGTACATTATACTAACACCTAAACCCATGGTGCCCACCTGTATTCAAATACATATCACTTTGTCTGAAGAAACCTCACATTTTCTGAAGTTGCTGTGTGTGAAATAATAAAGACACAGTTTTGTGCATGGTGGTGATTTATACTTGTATTTTATAAAGTGAGCTGTTTTTCATAATGATGATTTGCATTAAGGAGTTGTGGTGTATATAAATACATTTTGTTTGTGACAATTAATGGAGTGCCTTACATATATTTTTTTATAAGTATGTCTAGAACTCCATTTTAGGAACCCTTTTTGTTATTTTATTATGGGCTGTCCTGGTTCCAGCCGAGGCACCTTCCACATTCATGCGAGTTAAGACTTTAGGGCTCGTTCACACTAGGAGACGTCTTGGTGCAATATCAAGAGTTGACATCGCACAATAATGATGTGTTCATAGGAGTGAACAGTACCATTCACACCTATGAGCTTTAATACTGTCTGATGAGTGCAATGCACTGTTTGCTGCATTACCGCATAGCGGTGCCATGGCAATTAATGTACACTTCTGTGCGATGTTCCCTGCAGCTTTAGTAGGCTGGTAGTAGGTACAAAGCCTTGGACTTTTGAAGGAATAGTAATTATTCTGTCCCACATGTTATGTTATCAAAACCTAAATTAATAGTATATAGTTGCTTCCTCGTGTTCTAATTCTTTCTTAATTTTTTCAAGGGCCCGCAAGTGGTTCAAATAGTCCCTCTGCAGAGTCTGCATCTGTGCAGAGAGTAGAAACATCTTTAAATTGTGATGGTGCTGCTGGTAGTCTCTCTGAAAAATCAAGGTAATTTTATATAATATATTTAGTACACAAAAGAGATGAATAGGTAAAAATGTTGGTTTAAAACTTCCTAGTTTTACCTTTTTTTAAAGGATATGTATACTGTAAAAACAACTTAAGCTTAGTGGATAGCTGTGGCTTTCAATATATAGGTGTTTGTTTATTTATTTATATTCCCCTCCCATAACCTACTTTTACTCCTTGATAGTTGCTGGCTTCCTCCTCTTGTGGATATCTGCAGCAGCTTCCTGGGTCATAGGAGAGGAACAGAAAAAAATAAATAAAGTAGGCACCTTTTATATTTAATGCCACAGCTATACACTAAGCTTAAAGGGTATCCCCGCTGAAAAAACAACATAGCCTCAAATAGTATTGTGAGTTAAATTATACACATACCCTGAATTTCAGCTTCATCTCTGCAATATTTCAGAAGATCTAAAGACTCTAATGCCTGTATTCTTTACAGGCATATTTTCCTCTTCCTTCTAATGTCCGCCTGCTTAAAAGAATCTCCCGACGTGCATGCACAACTTCGCACATGCGTCTCTTCCATAGTCGGGATAACTTGACCCCGCTCTGCCTTCAGACAGGCTATGGGAACGTACGCGTTGCGTTCCCATGGCTACAAGAACAGTCTGCTTGTGCTGCCTAACAGAGGAAAACCTATGTGCAAATTGCAGCCGTGCAGGGACTGTGCAGCCTTCAATCTGCCAACACTCCTGTCTGTGATTGTCACAGAGGGGGGAACTGTCACAGAGGGGGGAACTGTCACGGGGGGGACTGTCAAGAACTAAACTTCAAGTCCAGTTGATCTAATTGAATACAACAGATATACCATGACCTGGATGAATGAGAACCTTCACAAGCATAAGTCAATTCATGTGTTTGGTTTGTTTTGTTTTTAAAGTATGCTGAATGTGTTTACCTTTACCTTGTAGTGTAGTGGTTGACTAGATTTGTGTTTAAACAGATACTGTGGTATTACTTTAGTTTTAACAAGTTGCAAAAAAGTAATGGATCTTATTACTAAATTTTCATTTTTTTTACTCTTAAGAAGTGTACCATTGACTGCCTTACCTGTAACACAGCAAATGACAGAAATGAGCATTTCTAGAGAAGATACAACCGCCACTCCCAAAGCAGATACTTCAGAACCAGGTAGACCATTTCCTTCCTTTTGTTCAGTAGAAATAACAATTGTTGGGCAATGAACGAAGAGCCTCTAATGTTAATTTCTGCCCTTGTTATTTGGACAGTAAATGTATAGCACTTCTTGTTGTAATACGCATGCAAGTTAGGACTAAAATAAGACATGAGATTTGGTGGTTTTTGGTAGCATTGAAAAACCTGAAGTAGAATTGCAGTTCTTTTGTTTTTGCTGGCCATACAATAATTTTACATTTGCTTAAAGGGCATGTCCACCTTTCTTAAAAAATTTTCATATAATAGTCTCCCTGCTCCCCCAGCCCCAACCACTATAGTTTTAATATCAGAAAGTGCCCCAAATATTCCTTACCTTCCCTCTTTCCTCCGCCGCACTGCCAGGCCCTCTGCTTGTGCAAAAGTGCATTAGCAGTGTTTTACTTTTAAAATGATGTGACACTAAAATTCCATCTTTAGAAATGTAATGTACCTTCTTTTTTTTTTTTTTTTTAAAGTTGTGACTCAGCCAAGTCCATCAGTATCACAGCCCAGTACTTCTCTGAATGAGGAAAAGACACCAGAGCTCCCAAAACCAAAGAAAAACAGATGCTTTATGTGCAGGAAAAAAATAGGTCTTACAGGTAAATTTGTGGGAATGCATCTAGATTTTACAGCTTCAAACATTTTGTGATATGGTTTTAGTGTTCTTCCAGTAGGCCCCTAAAACTAAAAATTGAGATGTTTCCAGGGACCTCTTGTTTTTTTTTTTAATTACTTTCAAATGTTTTATTATCCATCCACCCACTCTCTACCCCTTGGTAGTCTTTTTAAAATGAACTGAATATAAATTAAATATTTAAGTAATGGTGAATTTTTAGAAACTGTATCGAATGCTGGATGTGAAGTTTTCACTTCCCATAACCTGTTGTAGATGGGAGTTTTCATCAATCAGCAGGTATATATTTCCTGACGTTTTCTTATTTATGTGATGTTTGCAATAGCTGTTGTATGTAAAGCATTTTGAATACTCGATTCCCATTTGATGTGTATTTTGGCAGGAATGTGATCTCCACAGCAGATGGAAAAAATAGAGCAAACTGCATATTTTCTCCAACATGCATACAGCTTTCTTGTTTTCTTTTCACTAATTATGTTTAAAAAAAAAATGTGGTTTAATGTTTAACTAAGTTTAAATAGGATAAAACTAACGTCTCCCCTTATTTTCTTTTGATGTTCCCAGGGTAAGGACCTAAAATGCTAGGACACTCCTCTGAAAGTAGCCAAGGAAGCTAGAAATATTTCCTGCAACTATAGATTAATTAATCCCTATAGTTCTACTTTAAAAACTTAAATTGTCTCCTTTGGAGTCTCTGCTATTTAAGTGTAGGTAGTGCATAAAAAAATCTTTTTTGATTATTTTTTTTTTTTTTCCTTTTAAAGGTTTCGATTGCCGTTGTGGAAATCTGTTTTGTGGACTTCATCGTTATTCAGACAAACACAACTGTCCTTATGATTACAAAGCAGAGGCTGCAGCAAAAATAAGAAAAGAAAACCCTGTTGTAGTGGCAGAAAAAATACAGAGAATATAAACAAACTTTTGTGAACAGACTTATTTTTTCGGGGTCCTGATTTTAATATATCCTAGGGTAATATGAAATATAAAAGAGCAGATGCATGTCCGTTTTTCTTCTGATGTTTTCCAGAGCTTTCTTTCTTGTGTGTTTGGGTTTTTCCCATCCTTTCCCCTCTTTTTTTTAGAACGTTTGGGTGTTTTATACAGGCAAATTTGGATGGATAGATGAGACTTTTTTTTCCCCAT
Organism: Hymenochirus boettgeri; assembly: GCA_019447015.1. NCBI lineage: Eukaryota > Metazoa > Chordata > Amphibia > Anura > Pipidae > Hymenochirus > Hymenochirus boettgeri. The sequence goes on along the minus strand of CM033469.1, from coordinate 247,186,009 downwards.
CAACAGAAATACCTGAGCCCGTAAAATTGACTGTTCTGCATTAGACCTCACACTTCAGATATACCAGTGAATGTGCCAAAATATAGGCTTCCCTTCTGCATTTATATAGGTGATCTTAATACATGGCTAATATGACAAACTTAAGTGTGTGCTAAAAGGAAATGGTGCACTAGAGTTTACATTACTTGGTCAATGGTAACTAAGATGTGGACTGAAAGCATTTTTTACTGCAGGTTAAAGCTATTGCCAATAACATAAAACTTATTTATTTGCATGCTCAAGAAGGGCCTGGGTAAGATACAAAAATAATGTTGCTTTCGTGTCAAAAAACAGACCAAAATAACAAGTAAATTAATTGGGTTAGGATGCCACATCAGTGCTTTGCTATAAATTCAAATTTATCTTTGTTTAGTGTGGACATGAAGTTCAGAATCACACTAATTTCTGCATACTAAAGATATATGGTCCTCCTACTGCAAAGTAAAAATGCAATCATTTTTTCACCTCCTGTTTGTTTTTTTGGGGGGGTTAATTTTTCTTGGCTGTGCCTCCCCTTCTTATTTTTTATTTTTTTTTTTTTTAAAAACCTGGAAATCACTAGTTAGAGTTCTGATAGTGGATTTCTTATGGCAAAACATGAAATTGTGTCTTATAGTTCAAATTATGTCATCTGCAATAATACATTGGCAACAAGCAGCCAAAGCAGTTCTCAGGGGGACTGGGCTTCAGTATGGTATTCTCCTCCTTAACTTTGTGTGGACTGGATTTTTTTTTTTTTTGAGTGAGATATTATAGAACATAGATTTTTTAACCATTGAAACTAAGGTTTTACTATGTAATTCAGTTGCACAGATTTGCATGGAAAACATACCTTTACTTGGCTGCTTATCATTGGTTTTGGATGTATGTTTTATTTCTTCCATGAGTGGTGCCAGGAACCACAAGGAGGGCTGCTTAACTCATTCTTCTAAGATTTATTTTGATCTAGGACTGTGTTATTGCATTTGCATGGGCTGCAATATTTACAGCTTTGTACAGAAACAAACTCTAGGAAAGGCAGTATACTCCATGATGCTTGTCTGGTAATACCACTTCTGTGTTCTAATGGAAGGTTTTCTTGTAATGTATGAACTTTGTATTTTAACACTTTCCCATTTTTATTTTTTTTTTGAGTAGTGATGTGATAATGCCTGTTCTCATCTGTAAATAGTTGTGTATGTTCACTAAGATTCACTTTAAAGTTTTAATTTGTGTGTTCTGTCTCTAGTTTATTCTCCACTTTCCAAGAATCTTTCTTTTTCCTTCTGTTTTGAACTTTTTCTTTGTATTTCTGTTCAGAATTTTTAGATATGCAAATGTGTACAGATAATATTTATGTATTGCACATAATCATGCTATTCAGCATTTATGCTATATTGTATTATGTAAATAATAAAATTATGTACAGATGGAGTATGTTGTTGTGATTTTTTAAGTTATAGATTTTCTAGCAATTGTATATCTTTTTTGTGAGGGTTTTTTTTTTTTTTTTATTACGGTAGATTTCCCCAGGTTTCTCACTCATACAAAGAGAGCTAATGAACCTGAATCTTCACCTTTAAATGGGCAGCTTAAACCAAAACTTGAGCAAAAAATTATTTGATTTATTGGGCGTCTATTATAAAAATCCACAGCAGTATCAATCAGGTCTATGCAATTAAAAGAAGAACCTAATTTTTTCCTATCCTGAGTGCGGTAAGAAAGCTTATTCCCATCTCCCTGTGAACAATAGAACTCACCTGGTTCAACGTTTAAGTGTTCCTCCACTCGCTGTCTTATCATGTGGGCCTGTAGGAAAGATAGAAGACTGTTTGAGACAACACGGCAATCAGCTGTTTGGATGTAACAAGCAGAGTGCCAGCAGGTATCATTAACCCTGCATTGGTTGAGTTCTATTATTCACAGGGAGGTAGGAATAACTATCCAATCCTACAAAATGGTATATAATTATCTTTGAAGGGAAAAAACTGGCTTTTTAAGTAGCTTGCATCTATTTTTCATAGGGAGGTAAGATCACTTATTGCCATCTCCTTGTGAACAAAATATCGGCTTAGTATGGAAGGTCCCAATTACCTTGGGTCATGTTTGGTTGCATTCTTGGAAAAGTTGACTACTTGTACTTGCATATATTGGTGTAACAGGCTTTCATTCCCCACCACTGGCTTTTGTAAGGAGGACACAAGGCCTCCAAAAAATTAGTAATATTGATGCGAGTGTGCAGTCCTGTTTGTGTTTGTTTGTCCATTATAGTGGTAGAGCATTCAGTGTCAGACTGGAATGTTGGGGCACACCTAACATTTCATATCTCTATTATAACTAATTTACATATCTGTATTTTCCTATTGTTTATTAGAATGCATTTCTAAAGCTGGGTACACATGCACGATCTTTAAAAAAAAAAAAAAAAATGACAGTCTTAGAAGAATTTCGAAAGGCCTCGCTACTCACAGTCCCGAGTGTTCTTCCTATATAAAGCATAGAACTCGCGGGACTGCAGATTTTCCTCAGCCGCTGCTGACTCCCAAAGCTTTAAGTACAGGGAGACGACAGTGTTCAAGGGTAAATGTTCGGCAAGGGTAGTGCTTGGAAATGCCCTACATGCGTTAAAGAGGGGCGATACCGACTCATCCCTTTCTTGTTCGTGTGTGTACTTCCCTTTACTGTCCCTTTGGCTCTGTAATTACATTTTTGCCATTTTTTTCTGTTTTTGGGTAAATGGGCTGTGGGCCCACTGGGGTATTCTGTTACACTTTGGGCATACAGCTTGGAATTCTAACCTGTGGCCTTCTAAATATTTGTAAATTATAACTCCCTGACTGTAGAATGCTGGGAGTTGTACTTTTTCAAACAACATTTTGTGACTTTAAAGGGCAACTATAGTGAAAAAAAAACTGTCTGTATACAATGTATAGATCACTTAGTATAAGCTGCCTTACTTTCATGTTTCTGTGTGGCTTCGTTTCTTCACACTGGCAGAAGTTTGTACAAGCTGTGTAGTCCCCCTCCCCTCTGTCTACTCCCCCTCAAGCAGTGAGGGTGTATACAGAGTCCGAGCAGTCAGTTGAAAGGACTTTAAATGAAGTGCTGACATCCTGTTGACCCCTCCCTTCCAGAGCTAAACTGCAAGCAATCAAAGTGTGGAATAATAAGTAGCAATATGCTGAAGGGAGGGGCAGAGGGGGGAGAGGAGGACAAGTGGTGCTGAGATTCTTTACAAGTAAGTTACTGAACTCTGCCGTTCTCTAACTTTGATAATTGTTATTTACTTTTTACCTAAAGTTCATCTCTCCCCCTGCTTAGCTGAGATATAATCACTGAAGAGAGAGTCAGTGTAACAGCAGCGTAGTGAGACCTTCACAAACACAGTGACACTGCTTGTTGTCCTGTTACATTTCAGTTGCTTTAGTCTATATTATTCAAGATTGCACTGTGTGTCTTGTTTGGTATATAGTCTGTATTACGTATTATATATACTATTAGTGTTCCATTGAGTCACTGGTTTTGTATGTATATAAGATTTTTTTGGGGGGAGGGGCTGTTTTATAGTGTGTTATGCTCATATTGCTGGGTTAATGGTTTATTGATTGTGTTTAGCACTACAGCATTTGACTATATGTTGCACATAGTACATATAGTGTGGGTGAGAGAGTGTGTGACAGTACTGCAGGGGAGCTTTGGATTGTGTGGGTGTGTGCCTTTGAGTGACAGATGAGGTGTAGCAGCTCCTACAAATCACAGCATATTCAAAGGCTTATATCTCGGGGACTATGTAGAATTTAAAGAAACTAAAGGTACCCTGGTGGATGGGATGACTTATAGGATACATTAGAAGAAATTAAAAAAAAAAAACAATTTTCTCACTATAATTGCCCTTTAACTGATACCACACTATTTTACGACCTCTGCATAAAAAAACACCTGTGTTGTAAAATACTAATACTACACTGTATTTTACTACTGCGTGAGATCAGCTATTAAATCAGCATTGCAGTAATAATGCTGCGGACGTAAAATAGTGCTTATGATTGGCTGTTAAATATTGATGTGGCCATAACAAACTTTAGCTACCAATACCACAACCTTAAAATCTAGGCCCCTTAGTTCCATAGTGCTGCATGTGAAGGTAGGGACCCTTAATACCAATAGCAAAGCAGTTCCTATATGCTACACTTACTGGTCTCCGATCCAGGTATAATATCCAAGTAAGTAAAGTAAAGTGTAGCATATGAAAGTCACAGACTAAAAGCTGTGAAAAAGTAGGTTTTATTTAAACAAATGCGTGCTACATGTTTTCAGACTAACGTCCTTTCTCAAGCACACTACATGTAAAAACTGGCTACCTTATATAGGTAGCTGAAAGGACCAAACCACCCATCCCATCCCCCATTGTTCAACAACCAATCATGCATTTAGAACTTCACATGCGTGATTGGTTGTTGAACAATGGGGGATGGGTGGTTTGTTCCTTTCAGCTACCTATATAAGGTAGCCAGTTTTTACATATAGTGTGCTTGAGAAAGGACGTTAGTCCGAAACATGTAGCACACATGTTTGTTTAAATAAAACCTACTTTTTTCACAGCTTTTAGTCTGTGTCTTTCATATGCTACACTTTTTACTTTCTATAGTGCTGCAGTGATACTGAGTTGATCCACAAAGGGGGGGGCTGTGGGAGCACTCCTGTGGCAAAATTACTTTATAACAAATAGTGGAAGTGCTACTGATCTGACGAAAACATTAGAACAAACAAAAGCAATTATCAATGCACATTCCTGGGCCCCATATATCATAATATCTATGCTAGTGCAAACAGTAAAAACATGGGGGGTTTTAGTTACAATTTTATGTATAAAAGTGAAAAAGCCTTCCAACCACATCAAGGTAACCCCAGTATGGAATGGAAGGTCCTAACATTTTACCTTGGGTCATTTATCTGGGCTGACACTCCCTGCTTGGTTACACCATCTTGGGAAGGTTGTCTCCCTGACCTTGCATTTGATTACTAATAAAGACCATCACTTCCCCCCGCCTATTGGCTTTTATCAAGGAGGGAAGAGGCTTCTCATCCAATGCTTAGTATTCAAGGCATAAGACCTCCAATTAAAGGGACGTGTTGGGGGTGCTACTACCACATGAAAGCTTGGTCAATCTTCCAGCAGAGAAACTCTGCTACAATATATACACAAAAGGGGGGCTGTGGGAGCACTCCTGTGGCAAAATTACTTTATAACAAATAGTGGAAGTGAACCTGACCTGACCAAAACATTAGCACAAAGCTGATCCACTGTACAAAAAGTACATTGCTTCTAGGAATTGTTATTCAATAGTTCTCCTTCAAGATAGAAAGATTTTATGAAACCAGTGAACCTGAATAGAGCAATCTCTAGTTCAAGTTTATTGCCATTGTAATTTATCTTTGCAGTAAACGGTACATTAAAGCTAGGTACACACCTAGCGATTTTTCCTCCTGACCGACCGTTCAATACTTTCGAACGGTCGGCCAGGAGGAAGGACTGTCGGTCGCGGCAAAAGCAGCCGTGTCCGATAGTCACCGCGACCGATCGTGCTGTCCATAGAGGACCGCACGATCGGACGAGGTTTTCCACCCTGTCCGATCGTCCTTTCGTCCGATTTGGACATGGGCACATTCGAATGCGATAATTTCGGTCCGATCGACCGATACACTGAACTATCGGTCGATCGGACCGAAATATCTAATCGTGTGTACCCAGCTTAAGAATATAAATTGATTGGCTTCAAGTGCCACTTGTGTCAAAAGTTTGTTTGTTTACAATTAGGCAGTGACCAGAGTGTGAGAGCAGGGGTAGGATTTGTCCAATGTGGAGAAAGTTGGGAAGCAAGAAAGGATAAAAATAGTTCAGACTGAATAGTCTGGACAGGGAGTTCCCCTCTTTGTTAATTATACCACTTCAAACACTTTACCGTATATACTAGAGTATAAACTGACCCAAGTTTAAATCAAGGTACCTATTTTTACCTGAAAAAAAAGGAGTAAAAGTGATTGACTCTAGTATTAACCGAGGGTAGAAAATGTGACCACTACTGCCTTCTGATATTGTATTGAGGCTGTAGTTGCCCTTTAAATGGACAGCAGAATTCCCATACAGTATTAGCCAAATTCAGTATGGTTATTACTGTATGGGAATTCTGCTGTCCATTTAAAGAGCAACTAAAGCCTCAAAACAATACAGGATCAGAAGGCAATATTTTTAACAATACCATCCTCCTGATTCTGTATTGTTTTGAGGCTTTAGTTGCCCTTTAAATAGGCAGTGATCCCAAACCGTAACCCCCATTCCTTGGCACTCCAGATTTTTGGAAACTACAACTCCCAGATAGTAAAGCATGTGCTGGGTGTTGTAATTTCCAAACATCTGCAGTGGCAAGAATTGCGCCCCCCCTTCCCCCAGTTTAGTGTTACGTTAACTTGCCTGGGAAATCCTTCTCAGTAATCCAGCGGCCGCTTGCTTCACATCCTCTGCCGGATTACTGAGATGGTAAGTGATTGACCCAAGTATAAACATAGGTTCGGTTTTCAGGCTATTTTTAAAGCCTGAAAACCTCGGTTTATAATCTATTATGTACGCTATATGGTTTTGTTAGAAGTTTAAGGCCTTCTATAAATGTATAAACAACAGTTCATAGACAAATGTATAGTTATGTTTTCATTCCTTTATAATACATAAGGTACTGGATTTTCAATAGGACGTGGAGTAAAATATTCTTATAAAAAAAACTAGCCACATAACTAATTGAAATATTCCACTGCTCCTCCTATTAAAGATCCTGCCTCCAATCTCCTCCCCCATGTTATTGCTCAGTAAATGGAGATAACCTAGAGTGGGTTTTCATAATCCAAAGTTAACTCCTCTAGTGTCAATGACATTTTTGTTTCTAATAAACTCTGTTTATTAATGTATGTATTTTAAGATATAATATCTCCCTTTACAATATAATATAGGAATATAAAGTAACCTTCCCTGTATAAATATTTTACATGGCAGGGAACTACTCTGGTGTAATATCCTTATATTTCACTGTAAAGGGTGAATTTTCCCTTTTATTATTTGCTGGGGGGCCCAGTGACTGGTAGTTATGCCCTGTTCTTGGCAAATTTTGGAATGCAAAATACTTATGTATTTTTATGTTTAACTTTATTTAAAGCACATGCAAGGCATGAATAGACATGACGTTTATTTGGTATTTGGCAAAAGATCAGTAAACGTTCATTTCTTAATCACGCACATAATATCTTAATTATGTACTGATCTGGAAATCACAAAGGAATGAGGTTTGACCAGTATCATTATAGACAATATGTAAATCTGAGATCTTAAGAAGAAAATCCCAACAACCGGAAATTACCTCATGTATTACATTAGTCTAATACTTGTGGTACTTACCTGGGAAGGCTTTCTATACAATTCAGTGTGTACTGTTGACACCAGTGTGTTACTTTGAATAGAACTGCAATCCCCAGTCATGTGAACTGGAGAAAATCAAAAATGTACACTTTTATACAGTTTGTGTGATGTTTCCACACAACGGGGGGGGGGGGGGGGGGGGGGGCAAAGGAAAACGCACACAGCATCGCATAATGAAAAGAGATGGCTGAACTTCCAAAAATCTGGTCCAATTTTTTACATTGCTTTCGGAATGATTGCGAGGGGGAGGTAAGATGTATGCTAAGCTAAATTTCCATGAGATAGAGAAATAATTGGTTGTTAGGGCTTGATTTTCCCTGAACCAGGAACAGTATTTCTGAGTTTTGTTGTTGCAATTGGTGGCCATTAGATCTATTTTAGGATGACCCAGGGTTTGGTTTGGAAGATGTTCTAGTTGAGAGACCATTCCCCCAGTATTATGCTTGGTTAATCCGTTATATGATTCAAAGTTCCTGAAATATGAACAGCTTGGATGTGGTGGAGATTCTCTCCCCACAATCTAGTATTTACATTGTTTTCCTCTAAAGTTGAATGCTGTGTGTGCCTTCCCCTTTGTTCAGGTAGGATACAACAGCTATATTGTTGAGTGAATCATGACAGATGAATTCTTGATGTGTGGCTCAAAAGCTTTCAGAGCCTGAACTGCTGATAGTTCTATGAAATTTTGGGAGCTGGATGCTGTGTTTTTATCCCAGGTCTCTTGAAATTCCTTTTTCAGACAAGTTGACCCCCATCCTGTAAGACATGTACATGGCATCTGTAACAATTGCTCTCCAGAGTGGATTTGTGTCTATGGGTTTGAAATTGCTGATTTTCAGACATCGTTTCTTCTCTGATATGAGAGAGGTTGGGAGAAAGATGATGAGTTTGGTATTTTCCCAATGTTTCCATAGTCCTAGTAGATGGATCTGGAGAGGTCTGGAGTGTCTCATTGACCATTTTACTGCGTCCTTGGCAGCTGGTAAGATTTGTTGAGTGATCGATCTTAGGGTTTCCATCTTGATTATTTTCTGAATGGTGGATGTGTTTAGAAATTTAGAGAGGTGTAGGATCGCAATTGCTTTGTTTGATTTTTCTTCTTGAGAAATGAAGGAGAGTATATTCCCTTGACTTGGGGGATATGGTTCTATGACTCTTTGCTGGAGTAGAGTTTCTTGATGGAACAAATCTGTCGGGAGTGGGGGTAAGGGGGGGTTTGACTTGACTGAATTACTGTCAATGAGATCTAGTTTCTTCTCAAAAAAATAGATTGCCTTCAAATGTTAAAACTGATAGTTCCTACTTGGAGTGAATGTCTGTCCTCCATGGTTTGAGCCATAAGGCACGTCTGGCCACTATGGCGTAACTCCAAATCGTGGAGCCATGTACAGTATAAGTTGGTGATTGCCACTGGGGGCCTCATAGTTGCTCCTGAAACCATGAAAGCTCTTTTTAGGGCTGTTTCTTCTCTCCTGTCCATAGGGTCGCAGAGAGAGACTTATTCCTCTGTAGCTATTGCTACTTTCCTAGCCATTTTGGCAATGGGGGTGTCTATTTTGAGAGCCTGTTTTGACATATCTTCCTCTGTGAATGGGTAAATGTTTCGAATTTTTTGAGAGAGACTGAATTTTTGTCTGGGTTTTTCCATTTTGAGGAAATAATCTTTTGTGTTTGTAGGGGAAAATGGAAGACAATCGGTTTCTTTTTAAACACGAGATCTGATGAAGTGGATGGTTGTTCAGGTAAAATACAGAGTGTGGCTCTCATTTTCATGATTAGAAGGTGTAGAGAGTTTTGGGTGAACTGTACTCCAGAGGGACCTTTGTCTTCTAGGGCCCTATTTATAAAAGATCGGTATCGTTATCGTAAAATACAGATCGTTATCGTAAAATAACGACCGTTTTTTACCGATAACGACCGTTATTTACCGTTAACGACCGTTATTTACCAATAACGACCGGTATTTACTGATAAAGACCGGTATTTAACGATATCGGTAAATACCGGTCGTTAGCGGTAAATAACGGTCGTTATCGGTAAAAAAACGGTCGTTATTTTACAATAAGGATCGGTATTTTACGATAACGATACCGATCTTTTATAAATAGGGCCCCTAGTTCCATTTCCTCCACTTCTCCTGCTTCTGATGCTGTGGGAGGATTTGCAATCAAATGAGTATGATCAGTTCAGAGAGTGGACATCTGAGTCATGGCAATGTCTGCAGCCTGTTGAGTCATAGAAAGAAGGGATGTTTGCATGATGTCCTTGACTATCTGAAATTTGTTGTAGGGTAGGGGCTGAAATATATGAATATGAAAAGCAAAAAATTATAGTGTATATATAAGTACTTGCATCATGTATGTGATGTACTGACAAGGCACTCTTGTGTTTTTGGAAGACATTTTAATGCACTATGGAAAAAGGAATATTGAATATATAAAAGAAGTAAACTTTGTGAGCCACCAATCTTACAGCATAAGGCAGTAGCAACAGTGAGAGCAGCAGCAACCGTATGAGTCAGCCCGCAGCAATGCAGCACTGTAGCTGAAAATCGCACCAAACAGCTTGAACGATGTAAGAAAGGCACTGTCTGGAAACCAGAAGTGACATCCAGACTGCCTTCCGGAAGTGCATGCCGTGGAATGCATGGTGAAAAGCAGAAGTAGCTGCCTCAAATTATATTGGCTCAAAAGCGGACAGAGTACTGATACCGGCTGCTGTCCAACATTATATAAGTGCATAGTTGGACTACAATAACAGGGAGAGGCTGGAGGCCCTTTAAGTAAGATTGCGGAGAGCTTTTTAGTGTAACCTGTTTGCATGAGGACAAGGAAAGCGGCATGGTAATGGGAGGATCCAATCCAATTTATTGGCTTAACCATTAGTTAACCATTGATTCCCACTGCCGTGGAGAGATCAGGGGAAAAAATGTTTACCTTCAAGGCACTCTAAGCACACCATTGTCTTAGTGGGTGGAGGTTGGATCCCATCTGCCAGTTCTCATATTTAAATATACAGTTATTTGTTATGTGACCACAGGCCTAGTCTGGCCCACCCTAGAAATTTTCAATCCAAACCATAATTTACATTCTGTTTCGCAAATTGATTCTAGGAGGTGGTAACAGCAAAAAGGCAATGTCAGTAAATATGTCCTGAGGGTAAATGAATGCCAGTGGAAATAATATACTTTAGAATCAGAGGCTGTACATGGGGTTAAAGGGCATCTATAGTGGGAAAATGAACTTTTCTTTCTTTCCACGTGTTCTATAATTCACCACAACCCCCAGAGTTTCTTCACTTTTTTCAGATTCACCAGTTAGAAGAATACGTGATTGCATTCCTCTACTCCTACTTGGACTGTCAATCAAATCCCTGTGATGTGATCCCCCCTCCCTGCTCTATAATAAACATAGAGAAAAGAGTATTTTGATGGTAGATATAAGGCTGCACTTGACCCCCCTTCTTAATAGCTTTCACTGATTGATGATGGGTCACGAAGTGAGAGATCGTAAGCTGTACTGTTCTCCTTTTTCCGTGTCTCCAGGACAGCTTGCTTTCTATTGGCTACTGGGCGTGGGTGTGTTTTTCAGGATGTTGAACTTTCAACTCCTACTGCATATGATAAGCTTGTTGGTTAGCCGGAGTTGAGACATGGAGGAGGTAACAGAGGGGAGGGGGAAGGGGGAGTGCTGCACGGAGATCTGACACCATGGTTAAACAAAGTCACTGATAGGATTCAGGCAGCACAGAGTACATGAATTTAACTTTGCAAAGGGGTTAGTGTTTTTTCACTATAGATGCCCTTTAAAGGCTGCAAAAAGCCCAATTAGATAGCCTTGCAATAATAGTTCTGACCTGGGGAGTTATGATGGTGGTGAATGAGATCATAGTGAGTGAACATGAAAGATAATACAAATAGGACATGGTAAAAAGTAGTTCTGTTGCTGTTGTCAAACTCAGACTACCATCCATTTCACAGCATTTACCCCTCACTTTAACAGCTTATGTCATACTAATGTGAGAATTGGGAAAGACTTGAAGGTGAGGCAGAGGATTATTAAAGCATTATTAAAGCGCACACTACTGTTGCCCCACTAGTGCGCTGGGCAAGCGGTCCACATTTTTTGGCTTCCGCGCACACAAGAGCGTGTTGTCGTGTGCCCTCCCCCGAAGGCTAAATGAAGATGTTACTGATGTGTGAATGTTACACTGGAGACCATCAACAAAATGGGTGTCCTATTGTCCATGCTTCTCTGTAGCTATTGGTCCAATGGCAGGTTGACCACACCTCTAGGCTTCTAGAGGAACTTTAATACTGCCCTGATCTGTTGACAGGGTCATTACCTATTGCTAAAATGTATGTCCACCCCGAAAACTATAATCCCCCCCACTACTGGCCCCATTGTGTAGTGTAGTTTAATCCTTATCTCACATCCCAGCTCCATATGGTTCTCCTGTAGTCCCCCCCAAAGTCCCAAAAACAGCCCACCAGGTGGATAGCAGAGTCCATATAGGACTCTGCCTCCTACCTGGCCTCCGGAAAAAGTTTGGCATGCGTACTGCAGCCCTTCTCCCCTCCCTCCCCCTCCCTCTCCGGATTCCCTCCCCCTAGTGTAAAACCCTTTAGGTATATGATTTCCCGTCCCCCCAGCCCCAACCGCTCCATTTTTATTCTTAGAAAGTGCCCAAACTTTACTTACCTTCCCTCTTTCCCCCGCTGCAATGAACTCCCGGCAGCCATGTCCGTGATTGGCTGCCGCTCAGCCAATCACAGACGCGACTGCCGGTCCCGCCCCTCTGCTTTTTTTTGCAAGCACAGGGCGGCGGAGGAAAGAGGGGAGGTAAGTAAAGTTTGGGGAACTTTCTAAGAATAAAAATAGAGCGGTTGGGGCTGGGGGGACAGGAGGAATCATATATTAAAACATGGTTTTAAGGGTGGACATACCCTTTAAAAGGCATGTCCACTTGAAAGTTTTAATATAAGGATCCTTAGGGTTGCCCACCCCCAACCACCATAACAATACTAATTACAGATGCAGCTGCCAGCTGTGAAGATAGGTGTGGGAGCGAAGGGCTGTAAGTTAATATTGGAAAGGTTTTTTTTAGTATCATGGCAGTTGGGGGTTGGAAACCCTAAGGATCATTATATTAAAAGGGAATTACGCTAGGAGATGGGCAGCCAGATGTGATCCAGAGGGAGGGGGGAAAGGGTTCCTCTGCGCATGTCAGCATGCCTCCCGGAGGCAACACAGGAGGCAGAGACCATTGGACAGGAAGACAGACACTTCTCTTCCGTTTCCTGGACTTTGGACATGGTCTGCAGGAGAACCATAAGGAGCAGGATTGTAAGGTAAGGATTTTTTAAAGCTATACAGAGGGGCTAGCACTTTTTAGATTGGACATGTCCTTTAATTTTCTTTTTATTACAAAAAAATATATTAAATTAACTGTAGCGATGAAGCGTTTATTATATTCTTGTTTTTATATTCCCCGAAGAAAGCAATGGCTGCAGCCTCATGCAAAGATGATTAAATGCTATCAAGAAAACAAAATGATTCGTGATGGTTTGATAACAGGATGGTAAGCAGCTGCACATTGCAAGATGATGATAGTTCATGCAGAAGTGTATATTTAATGTCATCTCAAGTTGGTGCTAAGCTGTGATTTTAAATGACTCACCTCCCTCTAAAATGTCTGTGGAAGCTATGAAATAGAATTTATTATTCACCGTATCTTGCATTAGTAACTACATGAGCTCAATTAAAGCAACAAATTATCCACCACAAATAATAAAAAATAATGTATGTTTGAGGTCTATTTACATGTGTGTATATTAGACAGGCCACAAAGGCTGTGTATCTCTACAATGTTAGTCACAGGCTCTCATCATTGGTGTTTTCTGACAGAAATCTATTTGGAATTCTAAAGCTGGGTACACACCTATCGATTTTCCCTCTTGACCGACCGTTCGATACTTTCGAACGGTCGGCCAGGAGGAAGGACTATCGGTCGCGGCAAAAGCAGCCGCGTCCGATAGTCACCGCGACCGATCATACGATCGTACGTTTTCCACCCTGTGGATCCACGATCGTACGTTTTCCACCCTGTCCGATCGTCCTTTCGTCCGATTCGGACGAACGGTCGATCGGACATGGGCACTTTCGGATGCGATAATTTCGGTCCGATCGACCGATACACTGAACTATCGGTCGATCGGACCGAAATATCTCATCGTGTGTACCCAGCTTTAACCTCAACTTCAAACTTTTTCTTATCCAGGTAGATATCAGCCACAAAAAATACAGTTTCAATTCTGTGTAAAGCTGAGAATACACATACAGGGTTAATCAATAAAAGTTCTTATCGTTTAAAATGGTGCTAATGTTGCCCCAACCAATTAGATCTTATTTAACATTTGAAAGCTAACATCTGATTGGTTGGGGCAAAACTAGCACCATTTTAAACGATAAGAACTTTTATTGAATCTCCCTGTTAGATTGATAAGATGTCTGTCTTTAGACAAGAGTCTAATCTATCTAATGTCTAAAGGCCCCCATACACTGTATCAAATTTGCAGAATTTATTGGATTATTGAGGACATTTTTCCGATCTGAGATATCCATTGGTCTATTAGAAAAAAAAAAAACATGATGGGGCAAGACGGAAACATTTTTAAGCTAAAATCTATGGAACATCACCGGTGCAAGGTAGGGAATTTTATAGGTTCTTCCGATTGGATTTTCGGTCATTTCGGCTGATAGAAAATCTGTTCGGAAAACCATTGGAAGCAAAAATTATTATATGTTCATCCCTCCCATAACCTCTTACAAGGATCTTAAGGTGGCCATACACATGTGATCCCTATTGCATTGTGCCTACAGATTACATTAGTATCTGTCTGCACACATGCGGTGGAGAATGGACACATGGTATGGGGATCAGTCAGCAGTGTGTCCATGCATTTACAAATGTTAGCTCCCTTTATTTAACGATGACTATGGTCATTAGTTGGCATTGCAGTTGTTTGTTCCCAGCCCCTACACACTGCCAATACTGGGTAAATCCCATTGGCCTCCAGCGTGATTTACCCATTATTGGCAATGTGTATTGCCACCTTAGTGTAATACATGAAGTAAACGTGAGGTACTTTCCTCTTGTCTTTTTTTTTATGCAATTCTTCTGGGTGTAATTTATGTAAATGTACTGTATTACTATTTAAGCTTATTAAAAAAAAAAAAAAACAATGTGATTTTCTTGAAGAAAGCAATGGCTGCAGCCACATACAAAGATGACTAAATGCTATCAAGAATTGCGGTTGGTTGGTTTCGGCCCCTACACATGTCGATACTAGGTGAATCCTGTCGGACCTGATGTCATTTACCCATTATCAGTAATGTGTATATCCGCCTTTAAGCTTCATAAACAAGTACAATCGTGGAGGCTGACCTGTGACGCATGATGTGTATGAGCGCCTGTTTCAGCTGAGAATTGTGCTATGTATGGAAGCTTTGTCAGCTGAAGCGGGTCTATGGTGTTGACCAATTTGCCCAGCGGGTCATCAAAATGCCCAAAATGGGTGCTCGTGCATTGTGGGTCGACCCCAGCAATTGCATGAGTATATGAGCCTTTAGGCTGCCTGCCAGCACAGTTTCTGCAACAATTAATAGAATCGAATCAGAAGAGAAAAAAAGGAGGAGGGAGGGGAGATCATGTATAAGCAGGCTAGTGTCTTTTGTGAAGCTGTGCAGAACTTCTAAGTGTCGCAGACACTACAAGAAGGCAGTAAGTAAGGAAGGGGGGCAATAAGGTGCACACAATAAACATTAATAATTTATTGACAATGCTAGGTAAATATGTGAGTGCTACCTTTTTACTTATCTCAAATTGTAGTTTCAGATAATGTAAAGTTGTTTAGGGCCCCTATCTGTGCTTCATTCACAGTGCTTTTCTAGAAGGAAGCAATATCCGTCATAGGAAAAATAAGATGGGCCCCCCCTGCGGTTGTTCCCGTGGTAGTTACCCCCCTGGTTTGAGGGAGTATAGTAAATCTTTATATATCTGGTTAGTAATGCAGGTAATAAAGTACAAAATATAGCAGATGGGGATTGGGGCTGGTAACTGACAATTGACACGTTTTTTGTTTTACGAGTGGACATGCCCTTTAAGGCCCATACAGACACTATTTTTCTTAAGATAACACTGGAGCTGGTATAAAGATCAATATCGGTATTTACTGATGCTGCTCCTTTGAAAATATGACACTGTGTTGGACTGTTTGCTTCCTATCTCAGTACCGCCAGTGTCTTGCTGCTGATTTGCGTTACAAGCTTTTTTGTTATTATGTAAATAAATACATCCTGCTTATTTTATAAAACCAAAGTGTAACATTTTCTCTGTGCACAAAGAGTCCATATGCACACTGCCTATCCGGGTGCAGACGTCTGGTGTCCCTACTTCCAAGGGGGCTTAGACCCTCGAAACGTTGTGTTTGTTGACGTGTGGTTTGGAATGAACGTACCTTTCACCTTGGAGTGCGACTCTGCATCATATTTTGCTAACACTTTCTCTGTGTTGTATTTGATTTCTAACACAAACCACCTATACAATTTTAACCGTGGATATTATTATCCCAAATTTTTATGTATGCACCAGATAAAAATAAATCCAGCCTAATTAATTAGATAATTCATTCATTAAAAAAAATATTGTTGTGGAATTATTATTAAAATAAATAGCACCATATATATCAATCTATAAAGACAAACTCATTATTCAACTCGTCTAAAGATTCATCTTCTATTCATACCGGCACTGTGGCCCGCTGTCCCGAACACTCACGAAATCACCATGTACCTCATTATTGTGACCTTGAGAAATCTAGCTGCTACAGAAAAGGATTAGGCACTTTCAGAACTTGGAAAGGACTAATGAGATTATTTGTCCTTATTAATTGATAAATATGGTGCTATGTATGTTATATATTAGGTCCACAATTCAATTTTTTAAACCTTTTTTTGGTTTTTTTTAAACATAAAAACGACTTTAAAAATTAATAATACAAAAGTTTTTTATTGTGATATAATTGATTTAGTTTTATCTGGAGCATACTTAATACATTTTGGATGATACTATCCATGGTTAAAATTTCAGGTGATTTGTGTTATATACTGTTTGGTGCCTAACTTGAAAGGACGGAATAAGTCGACCTCTGTAAAAAAATTATGTAGCCTTAACCTGTAGAAGTGTGTGACCTGTGCACATCCAAAAGTGGACACAATCTGCCTAAACCTTAGCACAGTTGCACTCCACTGTTCCAAGAGACATTGCTAAAAACACCTGTGCCCCACCTCCCTACATCAGTAGACACACTCCACAATCCATGTAGTTAGTTGGGTAACTAGAAAGAGCCAGTGTTAATAATTGTCTATTGGTGGGGAGTGTGGTAATTGCACAGGGTGTAGATTCAGATATGGTATCATATCCTTGACTTTGTCTCCAGAACTGATCTTATGAGTAGTAATCAGCATGGACTTATGAGTAGTAGACAGCATGGACTTTTGTAGGATCATATCCTTGACAATGTCTCTAGAACTGATCTCATGAGCAGTAGTCAGCATGGATTTATGAGAAAAAGATTGTGCCAGACAAATTTACTTGGTTTTTATGAGTAAGAATTTAGATTCTGGCATAGCTAAAGCTTTTGACACTGTGCCACATAGGTGACTAATGTATAAACTGAGGACTGTTGGCCTAAAAAAACCCATTTGTACATGGATAGAATTGGTTATTGGATCGCAAACAGAGAGTGATGGTCAATAGAGCTACATCCATGTGGGCTAAAGTTCTAAGTAGAGTGCCTCAGGGTTCTGTACATTAAATGCTAGAGCTAGCAAGATATTGTCTTTTATAAAGAGGGGAATAAATTCAGTTTTGGAATCCCATATACAAAAGGGACATCTTGGAAATGGAAGCAGTTCAGAGAAGGGCAACTAAAATAATAAAGGGAATGGAGAGGCTTGACTATGCAAGCAGATTAGACAAGTTAGGGCTGTTTACATTTGAGAATTGACGTTTGTGTAGGGATAGGATCACTTTATACAAATATATAAATGAGCCATACAGAAAACTCTTTGGTGCATTGTTTACTAATCGGTCATATCAGAGGACACATGGACATCCTTTAAGGTTAGAAGAAAAGAAGTTTCATCTTCAGGTTAGGAAAGGTTTCTTTACAGTGAGAACAGTGAAACTGTGGAACAGTCTTCCAGCAGATGTGGTAATGGCAAGTTCATTGAATAGCTTTAGAAGTGTGCTAGATATGTTTCTAAAACTAAAAAATATTGAGAATTACTGATATTAATACATATACTGTAGTATTTAAAAAGATCTAAAGTGACCAATCCGCTTTTAGCACTAAAGCTGGGTACACACAGTAACAGTCTTTGAAAGATGACAGACAGAATGTCCCTTTATCGTTAATTTGTGTCCCCAGCTTTACAGATGAAGGTTCATTGCAACAGTAAGCACAAACAACAGATTGGTTATGACAAACATTTTTTTATTTTACAATATAACCCACTTATTGTAGTTGTTTTGGTTGACCATTTGCAGAGGGTGGCAAAGGACTGCAAGATTATAAGGAAAGACATGGTAAAAGTGGGCTGGATATGTTTCTAAAACTAAAAAATATTAAGAATTACTGGTATTAATACATATATTGTAGTTCTGGTTGATCCAGGGATATTTTCCGATTGCCATTTGGAGTCAGAAAGGAATTTTCCCCCCCTTTTATCTGGGGTTTTTGCCTTCCTCTGGATCAACTGTTAGGCAGGGGTTAAAAAAGGAGGGTGAATAGGTTAAACTTGATGGACGCATGTCTTTATTCAACCTCAATTGCTACTATGTATGTAGATAAGTCAAGGCAAGTCAAGAATGTGACTAGGGGGCATATTTATAAAGTCAAGGCAAGTCAAGAATGTGACTAGGGGGCATATTTATAAAGGTTCGTTAAACTTTTCGCCTTGTTTAACGTAGCCTTTTCGGACTTTTCACTATTTATAAAGCAGTGATAACCAGTGATGAAAGGTCATTACCGCTACATTTCGCTTTTCACCATACATCGCTGCAGTAACCGCTCAAGCATATTTATAAAATGGCGAAAAGTTAAGTTCAGCCACTCCATTTTGCCAAGTTTGAGGAGGCGAAAACGCATAAGTAGCCATTAATTTAGCCTGCCAATGGGTCCACGAAAGGTGTCATTAGTATTGAGAAACACTTCACAATGTACTAAGTACTCGGGGGGGGGGGTGTTAGACTATTTTCCAGCATTTACTGTAATACTGTAAAATGCAAGTTTGCTCTTTTTTTTAAAAAAAAACTTTTTTTATTGAGAAAGATCGAGCACTAAAAAATACATACAAAAGCACTTGTAGCATTAAAGGGCATGTCCACCCCCAAAACTATAATCCCCCCCACTACTGGCCCCATTGTGTAGTGTAGTTTAATCCTTACCTTACATCCCAGCTCCATCTGGTTCTCCTGTAGTCCCCCCCAAAGTCCCCCTTTCACCTTGGAGTGCGACTCTGCATCATATTTGCTAACACTTTCTCTGTGTTGTATTTGATTTCAACCAAACCAACTATACAATTTTAACCGTGGATATTATTATCCAAATTTTTATGTATGCACCAGATAAAAATAAATCCAGCCTAATTAATTAGATAATTCATTCATTAAAAAAATAGTTGTGGAATTATATTAAAATAAATAGCACCATATATATCAATCTATAAAGACAAACTCATTATTCAACTCGTCTAAAGATTCATCTCTATTCATACCGGCACTGTGGCCGTGTCCCGAACACTACACGAAATCACCATGTACCTCATTATTGTGACCTTGAGAAATCTAGCTGCTACAGAAAGGATTAGGCACTTCAGAACTGGAAGGACTAATGAGATTATTTGTCCTTATTAATTGATAAATATGGTGCTATGTATGTTA
The DNA here is from genome assembly GCA_019447015.1 of Hymenochirus boettgeri. Taxonomy (NCBI): domain Eukaryota; kingdom Metazoa; phylum Chordata; class Amphibia; order Anura; family Pipidae; genus Hymenochirus; species Hymenochirus boettgeri. The sequence continues at coordinate 247,166,520 of CM033469.1, read as the reverse complement.
TATATTAGGTCCACAATTCAATTTTTTAAACCTTTTTGGTTTTTTTAAACATAAAAACGACCTTTAAAAATTAATAATACAAAAGTTTTTTATGTGATATAATTGATTAGTTTTATCTGGAGCATACTTAATACATTTTGGATGATACTATCCATGGTTTAAAATTTCAGGTGATTTGTGTTATATACTGTTTGGTGCCTAACTTGAAAGGACGGAATAAGTCGACCTCTGTAAAAAATTATGTAGCCTTAACCTGTAGAAGTGTGTGACCTGTGCACATCCAAAAGTGGACACAATCTGCCTAAACCTTAGCACAGTTGCACTCCACTGTTCCAAGAGACATTGCTAAAAACACCTGTGCCCCACCTCCCTACATCAGTAGGACACACTCCACAATCCATGTAGTTAGTTGGGTAACTAGAAAGAGCCAGTGTTAATAATTGTCTATTGGTGGGGAGTGTGGTAATTGCACAGGGTGTAGATTCAGATATGGTATCATATCCTTGACTTGTCTCCAGAACTGATCTTATGAGTAGTAATCAGCATGGACTTATGAGTAGTAGACAGCATGGACTTTTGTAGGATCATATCCTGACAATGTCTTAGAACTGATCTCATGAGCAGTAGTAAGCACGGATTTATGAGAAAAAGATTGTGCCAGACAAATTTACTTGGTTTGTATAAGTAAGAATTTAGATTCTGGCATAGCTAAAGCTTTTGACACTGTGCCACATAGGTGACTAATGTATAAACTGAGGACTGTTGGCCTAAAAAAAAACTTTGTACATGGATAGAATTGGTTATGGATCGCAAACAAGAGAGTGATGGTCAATAGAGCTACATCCATGTGGGCTAAAGTTCTAAGTAGAGTGGCCTCAGGGTTCTGACATTAAATGCTAGAGCTAGCAAGATATTGTCTTTTTAAAGAGGGGACTAAATTCAGTTTTGGAATCCCATATACAAAAGGGACATCTTGGAAATGGAAACAGTTCAGAGAAGGGCAACTGAAATAATAAAGGGAATGGAGAGGCTTGACTATGCAGCAGATTAGACAAGTTAGGGCTGTTTACATTTGAGAATTGACGTTTGTGTAGGGATAGGATCACTTTATACAAATATATAAATGAGCCATACAGAAAAATCTTTGGTGCATTGTTTACTAATCGGTCATATCAGAGGACACATGGACTCCTTTAAGGTTAGAAGAAAAGAAGTTTCATCTTCAGGTTAGGAAAGGTTTTTACAGTGAGAACAGTGAAACTGTGGAACAGTCTTCCAGCAGATGTGGTAATGGCAAGTTCATTGAATAGCTTTAGAAGTGTGCTAGATATGTTTCTAAAACTAAAAAATATTGAGAATTACTGATATTAATACATATACTGTAGTATTTAAAAAGATCTAAAGTGACCAATCCGCTTTTAGCACTAAAGCTGGGTACACACAGTAACAGTCTTTGAAAGAGACAGACAGAATGTCCCTTTATCGTTAATTTGTGTCCCAGCTTTACAGATGAAGGTCATTGCACACAGTAAGCACACAAACAACAGATTGGTTATGACAAACATTTTTTTATTTACAATATAACCCACTTATTGTAGTGTTTTGGTTGACCATTTGCAGAGGGTGGCAAAGGACTGCAAGATTATAAGGAAAGACATGGTAAAAGTGGGCTGGATATGTTTCTAAAACTAAAAAATATTAAGAATTACTGGTATAATACATATATTGTAGTTCTGGTGATCAGGGATATTTTCCGATTGCCATTTGGAGTCAGAAAGGAATTTTCCCCCTTTTATCTGGGGTTTTTGCCTTCCTCTGGATCAACTGTTAGGCAGGGGTTAAAAAAGGAGGGTGAATAGGTTAAACTTGATGGACGCATGTCTTTATTCAACTCAATTGCTACTGTATGTAGATAAGTCAAGGCAAGTCAAGAATGTGACTAGGGGGCATATTTATAAAGGTTCGTTAAACTTTTCGCCTTGTTTAACGTAGCCTTTTCGGACTTTTCACTATTATAAAGCAGTGATAACCAGGATGAAAGGTCATTACCGCTACATTTCGCTTTTCACCATACATCGCTGCAGTAACCGCTCAAGCATATTTATAAATGGCGAAAAGTTAAGTTCAGCCACTCCATTTTGCCAAGTTTGAGGAGGCGAAACGCATAAGTAGCCATTAATTTAGCCTGCCAATGGGTCCACGAAAGGTGTCATTAGTATGGAGAAACACTTCACAATGTACTAAGTACTCGGGGGGGGGGGTGTTAGACTATTTCCAGCATTTACTGTAATACTGTAAAAGCGAGTTTGCTCTTTTTTTTAAAAAAAACTTTTTTTTGAGAAAGATCGAGCACTAAAAAATACATACAAAAGCACTTGTAGCATTAAAGGGCATGTCCACCCCAAAAACTATAATCCCCCCCACTACTGGCCCCATTGTGTAGTGTAGTTTAATCCTTACCTTACATCCAGCTCCATCTGGTTCTCCTGTGAGTCCCCCCAAAGTCCC